>JAZFAU010000156.1:370000-714498 GCA_037178615.1 Dione vanillae
GCTACATTTAAAAATTGAAGAAGGCAACTATGAAGTTGCTCGTGAGTTGTTGAAACAGCGGTATCACAATACACGGGTTCTTGCTGATACCTACATAACCCAGATACTTACCCTGCCGGAGATTTCGAATAAATTTACAGGTTTGCGCGCGGCCTTTTTGAACCCCTTGTTAACTGCCTATCGCTGTTTAGAGCGTTTAGAGTTACCCGTCTCCTCATGGTCTTATATGTTAGTACATATATGTTTGACTAAGCTTCCCTCTGATTTGAAATCCCGTTTTGAGCGTTGTTATGGCGGTGACGCTGATGAGTTACCTACCTTTAAAAATCTTATTACCTTTTTGGAAGACGAATGTCGTCACCATGACAACGTTGGCAACACCTCCCTTGTAGATTCTAACCTGACGAAATTTAAAAGTACTGTACCTAAACATACTTACTTTGCGGCTCCTCCCTCCCCTATATTAGATAATAGACAAAAAATGTTACCTGTAATAAATAATAGTAAAAAATGTTATCTGTGTGCTTCCTCTTCCCATTACCTCCGTGAATGTCCCAAATTTAGAGCTATGAATCCTAGAGAAAGATCGGGATTTGTAAAACATTCCCGGTTATGTTATAGGTGTTTGGACAAACATTCAATTCTTATGTGTAAGCGGGACTACAAATGTTCAACCTGCGGTCGCTCATCCCATCACACTATGCTATGTTTTAATGATTCCCGTAACCCAATGTATTCCACCTCATCCAATCGCAATTATAATTATAATTCCAAATTTAATAAACGCAATTATCCGCGTACCTATCCTTCTTCTACCCGCGGTCCCCATATGGGCGGGGGCCAGCATAAGAAATATTCCCCTTCGCAGCTCCAGCGCTCCACCCAACGACATTCCCAGAGAGCTTCTCCTCCCAGAGAAAATGCTCCGCCCCAACCTAGACAGGTTGAACATAATATAAGATATCGTGATAATTCCTATAATAGAGAAGATAGACCCACATAGCTAGATACTTGTATTACTCCCCCTTCCCCTTGCCTTAATATCTCACCCAATTCCCTTATATTATTGCCTACTGTTAAATTACACGTTAAAACTGCTAGTGGCTATTTTATTGAAGCGCGTGCCTTATGTGATACCGGTGCCCAGGGTTGCCTCATTACAACTGATCTTGTTGTTAATTACCTCAATTTGACCATCTCCCCCTCCTGTGCCCCTGTACGTGGCATAGGTAATATTCCTTTAGTGGTTTCCCGTGGTTCTATTTCCCTGTGTTTTAAACCTTTGTATAATTCCTTCCCTGAGGTGTCAACCTCTGCTATGGTTATAGATGTGATTGCCGGTACGCATCCTGAGTTTGAGTTCCCTGAGTCTGTGTTTTTTCCTAGTAGTGATTTTTCCCTTGCTGACCCTACCTATAATAAGCCTGGCCCGATAGATATACTATTGGGTGCTGACGTGTTCGGCGCGCTTTTATTACAAGATAAAATATTTAACTTTAACGGCCTTACTGCTTTATCTACAATTTTTGGTTATATTGTTTGCGGTCCAGTCGCTGCCGATTATGGTGAATTAGAGCCCCCCATGACTGGAGTATCCTTACCTGTCTCATCGAGAAATTCTGGAAGGTTGAAGAGACCCCTCAAATCATGATTGCTAACCCCTTAGATAACGATGGTGAGATTTATAAATAAAACCCGAAACTTACCCGTTGAGCTATCTGTATCCTTATCGCGTTAGCGCTTAGCGTTTCCTTGCGGTCTTCCCTAAGACGACTCTCACTCTTTCTTGACAAAGAAGGAATCATCAGAGTCGGTGGTCGTTTATGAAACTCCTTTAACATTCGAGGAATTAACTACAATTTTTGTTAAAATTGAAGCGGTATTAAATTCCCGGCCGTTATGTCCCTTATCTAATGACCCTAACGTTCTAGAAGTTTTGACGCCTGGTCATTTTTTGATTGGCCAACCTCTTAGTGCTTTGCCGGAGTATCCCTATAACAATGTAAAAATTAATCGTTTAACCCGTTTTCAAGTAGTGCAACAGATAACTCAACATTTGGTCGCGGTGGCAGTTAGAGTAACTATACACTCTGCAGACTAGGCAGAAGTGGACTGATCCAGTGAATCCTCCAACAGTAGGCGAGCTAGTCCTCATCAAAGATGATAATTTACCCCCTTTACAGTGGCGACGTGGTCGCATTTCCCAAATTTATCCTAGTAAAGATAGTGTTGTGCGTGTGGTCGATGTTAAGACATCGACAGGTATCCTAAAGAGAGCCTTAACCAAATTAGTTCGTCTACCTATTAGTTAGCTACTCCCATTTTCTCGTAAACATTAGATGTTTAGGGCGGGGGCTATGTTTGTTCATATATGGCAACCCCGACTAGTTTAGAGTCTTGTGCGAACACCCCGCGCGAGCGGTCGGTAACAGTAGTAGTAGTGGTCGAGAAGTAGTAAAAGGGGGCACGTGAGACGGCCGACGCGAGCGCACGTCCTTCCTGAATCTAATATTAATTAGCGGTGTGATTTTCCCTCAGCCTTATTTGATTTCCCTTTTGTGTTTTCCCCTAGTAGTAGTTGTCGAGAAGTAAAAAAAGGGGCACGTGAGACGGCCGACGCGAGCGCACGTCCTTCCTGAATCTAATATTAATTAGCGGTGTGATTTTCCCTCAGCCTTATTTGATTTCCCTTTTGTGTATTCCCTCTTGATATTGAACCTGACAAAGACAAACCTACAAAAGATAATAGTGCAAGTAACCCCTAGTGAAGAAGACTCAAGTGAAACATTCCATGGCGGCCGGGAACAATCAGTGTTTGTGTTGTGAATCATGAAGATAAGGTACTGTACAATTTCTATTATCCTAAGACCGACTATAAGGTAAATAATTAATAAATAACCTCCCCCTCAGCACGCTTCCACAATTGCGGCACACCCTACCCTCCACTATTCAATATACATATATATATATATATATATATATATATATATATATATATATATATATATATATATATATATATATATATATATATATATATATATATATATATATATATATATATATATATATATATATATATATATAATTCTCTCTGACTACCCCGCTAGGGATAGAGCGTGAAGCTATGTATATATATATATATATATATATATATATATATATATATATATATATATATATATATATATATATATATATATATATATATATATATATATATATATATATATATATATATAGTGTTGAAAAGAAATATAAATATACATTTTAGCGAAGATCTACGTTTTGATTTGTATTCGAAATATCGTATATAAAAAAATAGGATTTATTTATTTGTAAATATCATGCATTTTACTCTACAAGTGATGAATATTTTACGTTATTTTGCAACACTAGTACAGTGATGCGCGTAAATCGGTGCGCGTGCGCACCGTAGGGCACTTTCTCGTAATTCGCGCTTCCTATCCGTTTCGGATTGAGCGCGTTATCAGGATGCAATTTGCTAGTTTTCAATGTATTGCTATATATATTTTATTATAATTTTTAACAGTATTAAAGAATTATTATTATTTTATTTTAAGTATATTACTGAGGTTTCATATTTTAACTATCACGTTAATTGGATATAAATTACTATGATGTGTAATAGATACTTAATTTTTTTTAGTTTCAAGCTTTATGCCGCATATAGCAGAGTAGACGGAGAGATCACAGTGTTATGACACTAATCTTAGCTTATCATATCGAAAAAAATAATTTATTGCCGTAAGTGGTTAAAGTCAAACGCGTGTTCCACGGTCATCGATGACTTCGAAAGAATATGTGAAAAAATAAATGTTTTGTTAGGATTTATAATAAATATTATATAAACATCATAATGTTTTTTTATACTACAAATGTCTTTTCTGGCTTAGTTCTAAAAGAAATAGAAATATAAAGCTATAACGGAGCTAAACGCCGCACTTTGTTAAAATGAAGGGCATTCATTTAAAACTAAATACAGTAAAGGCATCATTTCATAAGTAGCAAACACTCTGTAAAAGAATTAAGGTGTAATTAATTTTAAACTTTCACAACAAGAAATATGCATGTTAATAATAATGTTGTCCGTTTAAGCAGAATCAAATTAAATCATATGTTATTGTGATACGCCCATGCGCTTATTGAATAATGCTTTTAAGATTATTATTTTGTTTTATCTGTATTTATACCTTTTATTTTTCTTGTTCTCCAGTTATTTTTTTGTATATATACGTATATTTTGCGGCGTTAAGTTCCGCCACTAAACACGCAATGCTTCGAAAAAGCTAAAAGCGGGACAAAGTGTCCTAATACAAGGTTAATACTAAAAAAGATATATATACGTATATATCTTTCAAATCTCAATAACATATTTAATCTGCATAACTGTGTGTATTGATATATTTCAAAATAGATTCTTATAATCCTTTTAAAAAAATATAAAATATCAACCTAGCGGGATTAGAACTCGCACCTCTTGATTGAGAGCTTACTTACATTGGTTTCGAAGAGGCACAGCTTCAAATTCCGCTACGTTCAATTTTTAGTAATTTTTCTAATCATTTTTGGTCTTTTCTACATATGAAGCAGTCTAAAATAGTTATAAACGATCTCACTTAATTTTTATTTTCAATTCTAAATAGGAAAAATTAACCAACTAGAGGGGATAATAAAGACTTTTATAAATATAGATTGTCAATACAATGGTTGTGGGTTCGATTACTACTTTGGGGAAATGAGTTATTTTCTCTTACTTCCTCAAATATTATAAGCGACGTTAAGTTGCCTCAAATGGAGCCCACCATGCTTTGTGTACGATAAAATGTATGGATTTCAATAAATTAATGCTAAGTACGAAACCTACACGAGTACGAAATTATGACACATATTTAAATATAATAATCTCAATTAAAATATTAATACACACCATAAATGGTGAGAAATTTCAAGCCAATCATATTTTTGATATATTATTAAACTTAATATATGTGTATATTTAAGTTAATTTTAAAATATTTTAACGGTAAGTGATAATTAACGAGCTGACAAGTTATAAATATGTTTTGTTCTTATTTTTTTTACTTTCATTAATTCTCAGTAAATGTAGATATGTGTACTATAGGTACTTTAGTATGCTTAAGCTTTTGATAACAATCTACATATAAGACCATATATGTCGTGTGAAGTATGAAAAAAAACCTAGCACTTTATCTATACAAATATAAATATTTTATGTTAATATATTAATTTCTATATTTATTTATTATTGTAGCTAAAGTTTAAAGCTAGGTTAACACAAAATACTAATTAAATTCATTCACCCGTCAATATATTTTCTAACTAACCAACGATTTCTCGCTTCACGCCTCCTACAGGAGAAGCTTCTGAAAACAGCCTTACAGAAACAGAAAAAGTGATAAAACACTCCGTTCTTAAGTTTCTCATTCCAATATCTTAAAAATTGTATACATTTATTAAAATCGCCAACTGAATGAAGCAGCAAGTAGTATAGTATAAACGTGCCTTTGTCCGCGGTTACGTCCTAAGAAAAGGTAAAAAATAAATACGCATATGATTATAGCGAGCTATATCCGAAAAGATTACGATCTTATCTCGCCATCGGTACATGGTCGTGTATCAGATGATTTACACTGTACGACTCTTTCAGGTGACACGATTTTATAAATTAAATTAAATTTTCCCGCTTACGAAAAAAGTAGGGACTAAGCAACAGAGTGTCTTAACACTAGGTTAATATAGTTCCTGCAGTTTCCTCTGCCTACCTTGCAATGTGCGGGATAAAGCGTGAAGCTAAGAATTAAATTTAAAATTTAGCTAAGAAGATACAATTAAATTTTCTATTTATTTTTCTTAATATCAAAAATCTACAGCTAAAACAAATTATATATGTATGTTTAAATGTGTAATATACATTGAGATTAGCACTAAAAAACTTTAAGTAATATTACATATTGTAGGTTCGTTTTCCACTCGGGGATGATGATCTTTTCCATTTCAATTTTCCTCGCTCTGGCAATTAGGCAAGCGAGGCGCTGAGCGCACCCACTCAAATCACAATGCCTTGAAAGCGTGGAAAACGAGGAACCAAGTGTCTTAGCACTAGGTTTCCACGGTTCCTGCGGTACCCTCAATGCGGGACAAACACATTTTAACTATAAGAAAAATGGTTAGTCATATCGCAGTGTTGAGTTACGCTATCCAGTTACAGTTAAAAAGTAATTTAAAAGATGTTGCTCGAAGATTTCTTGAGGATGACCATAGTTCTATTATTTTCTATTCTCAATATGACTTCGGGAAATCCTCGCTGTGTGCTTCTACGTTCCCAAATGATCCGATATGAAGTCTAAATTTTTGATTTCTAATTATATTATAATATAATAATTTAATAATTAATATAGACTAATCTTTACCAAAACAGCTTACAATGATCATTTATATGAAAAAAATAATAATAAAATGTATTAAACGTATTAAATATTATAAACACAAATACAACAGCATCATAAATATATGAGAGATAAGCTTAACATTAATTTTCTTGTAACTGACAAACATTTATTAGCGCAAATTAATTAAAATTCCCAATAAATACTTATAAAAGTATCAAAAATACTCAATTTGTGTAAAGAGCATATTATATATCAACTGGCAGTGATATGGTATCAAAACACGCATTACCTGATTAATTATTATCAAAAACGTTTATCTAGAACGTTGTACATAAGATTAAAACTAACATGTAAAATTATATTTACGGATATCGATACCAATCTGAACGACATGTAAGAAAAAATTGGAGTTGATGTAAAAATTTAATTATTATCATGATTATTATCGTAATATGTTTATGATATTTGTTTATTTTATCGTTCGAATTGCAAAGGTTACAAAATTTTCATGTTTTTTAAACTTACATAACTGAATTATAATTGAGCCTTCTTAGAGAATCTTCGTTTTGATATGTATTTAATACTTGTTAAGTTGCGAAACCCAATACCGCTCTTGTAATGTGAACCCATAACCCTTGAATAGTGAACCCATTTTTGGAGCCGTGGGTGATACGAACGTTTGTATGCCTCGTCTTACATAAAAAAGGAACCCATTCTAGTTATTTACGTCGTTGATTAACAAAACAAACATATATATAGTTTTATAACATAACACAAATAACAAAACAAATATATATATATATATATATATATATATATATATATATATATATATATATATATATATATATATATATATATATATATATATATATATATATATATATATATATATATATATATATATATATATATATATATATATATATATATATATATATATATATATATATATATATATATATATATATATATTATAAAAAATATCTAAAAAATTACAAACGTAGCGCTAACAAACTATTTATCAAAATTTATTTGTAACTAAAAATGTAATTGATATAATAATTACTATACCACTAAATATAAGCAAATGTAAACTATAATCCACTCCGATGTCGTGACGACCCCGTTTATTGTAAATAACGTCTTATTAATGCGCTCCTCTGTAATCTGTCTTAAGAAATCCCGCATTGTGTCCACTTCTTCCGAACTCTGCAAGTACTGGGTAAAAAAAGAATAGCATCAAAATGTTCCGTTATATTTACTTATAATATATATATATTTTATATATATTTTAAATATTCGCTGATTTAGGAAAAATAATGATTTTATTTTTGGGCAATAATCTAAAGTTTAACGAAAATATTAAATATTTTTGTAATAATAAGTTATGAAGTTTAATTTTTCGATTTTTTGTTTTAAGTTTCATAAGTGTAAAATTAGTTTTAACCCATTTTTTTTAACCACATTACATTTTTTATTGCATCGAGATTCGAATCCGCACTTATTTGATATCGTTAAAGTGCTCTAGCTAATCGAGCTATACGTTCGAATCGAGCTGTACCGAAAACTATATATATGATTACTACTAGATAGATGCCACTTTAAAAAACGTTTAAATAATACCAACCTACAGACTTTCAATTGCCGCATAAACCAAAGCAAAAGCGCTAGTTTCTATACTTTAAGCAGGAACGCTTTAACGATATTGTCCCCTCAATTAAAGAGAAACGAAGCTAAAGTTATTTTCTTTAGGAATTTCGCGCTGGCTTTTGGTCTTGTCAATAAAATCCATATAAATTGCCTCTACCGAGCCGAATTTGAATATAATAGCCGTTTCCTATAGCTCGCTTTTTGCCCCTTAGCTGGGGCCGGCAATCCCTGTCCGATTATATTGTAAGCAAATTATCTGCTTGGATCTGGCGGTTTTGAGCTCACTTTCTTACTTTTTATCAGTATTTCTGTATGAATTAATATGGGTTATTGATTTATTAAGGAAAATTGTATTGTATTGTCGGTGACATGCCAGTTTGCTAACGTTAACAACGTTGCGACATGATTATAATCTTTTTGGTATCTTTAACTTGTATTGATGTTATAGATAAGAATGCCGGTGCACGATTATTTTAATATAATTTTAAAAAAATAATAAAATGATGAAAATACATTCACTTAACACTACATATGAATAATATTGTGTTATTTTGGTTAAAAGTTTATAATTTGGGCAAAATTTTTAACGTTAATGATATAAAATGACTGTTAGTAATAAATGTGCCAAAATTTCCAATTACGTACTTCGTGCGAGTTGTTTCATGATAGGCATACAGTGCTACAATTAGGAATTGACGTGTTAAACTTTCTGGTACATTTAAAAATGACCTGCCTAGTTTGCAATGGAAGAGCCAAGTTATACCAACACCAGTAACTCAAAAGGGCTAGGCTTTAACTGGATAATTACCACGCTCTCACTGAACACCGTCGTGTAACAGAAGCATATTAAAGCTGCTGTGTTTCATCAGGTGTTCAGGCTGCTGTGTTCATCTATATCCTCTCAGGTCGTAGATGTCTACGGGCGAGGGTGTCCACTTAACATCAAATGACAATTCTGCTCGTTTGTCATCTTATAATATATAAAAAAATATTAAACACAGTAAGCGGCAAAACTCATTCTCGACACGCGTCGCCTGTTTGAAAGGCAATTAAACTGCTGTACCCAATTAGGAGATAATTAAAATTGACTATTACATTTTGTCTCAAAACATTTATCTTGGATTCATTAACTTTTTACATTCTTTTATAAATATGATTTTTTTTGCTAAAACCAGATATTTCCGGTACAAGTACGAGAAAAGTGATATGACTCAAAAATAATATAATTTACTATAAATTAATTATAAAAAGCTTATTTATTTTAGGCAGCTTTTCTAAGACTTTTTCTTATTAATACACTTGCACTTGCACTTACACTTATAAAGCACTTAGCAATAAACTTCTACCCAATTAAGGCTATGTCAACAATTAAAGAAATAATAACAGTATCGCCTCTTTATATAATGGTAATTATATAGTTAATTTACGTAAGGCGATCGTGTGTGATAAGAAAAGTGGTCCACGAAATTCCTTGCAAGCACTTTCTCATATTTAAAAAAAATCAATACATTTAAAAACATAAAACGCAATTAAAATGTGACAACAGCTTAAGATTTATAATTACTTTTTTATTTTCTGCTCGTATCGAAACATTATGCCAGAATAAACTCTTATTTAAATTTATTTTTTGAGTTTTTGAGTCACTGACTGACTGACTGATATTACAATTACTGCATAACAATGCACATGTAACGGCTTTGTTACCCAAGATATCAGTGTCTTGGATAAAATACTAGGATTGTCTCAAAGATCCTACCCAGATATACGAAGATATACGAGGACTCCCCGGAGAGCAAGTATGAAGAGGCTAATGACAGTGGACGAGGTCAAAGAGGTATGCAGGGATCGCATCGTTTGGCGCTTTCTCTTTGACTACCCCGCTAAAGATAAAATGTGAAGTTATGTATGTATGTATCCTACGCAGAGAAAGGCACGCTCTACAAATATATTTGTCAAAAGATAAAATAATTAAAAAAACTAAAATGATTATTCAAAAGTAATGTTGAAATAACTAAATTAACAAACCTAAAACGCAGTATACTCCTTTACATTATGGTCAGGTCACCCTGTCTTTTTATTAATTGTCATCAAGGTATGACATGGCGCGGCGTTGAATTTTGTTACTTACCACGAAAATCCAAATCCAAGATCCAAATCGTAAATGCGGGATAAAGCGTGAAAGCATTTTTTTAATATATTTCTTTTAAAGTCTAACTAGTAAAAAGCAAAGAAAACACTCTAAATAACCCAACCGTGCTACTCTTCGCCATTTGTTACTATTAATTTGTAATATGTAATTGCGAGTACACAGAGCGCTGGCTGGTAGCGACTGTGTGGTCCAAATACGCCCCGTGGCGTCTCCTTTCCTATGTATTTTACAATATATTACTTTGTAGTATATTTATTTATTATTGTTGATTATGAATGGCAATATTTCTGATGTAATGCTGATATAAACGCTGTTTTAAAGAAATAGACGACATAAAAATTAATTTAGGTTAAAGTCTTAGCTTTGCACTTATTGCCTACTTAAGTTAGTTTCCTAGTAAAGTTATTTTAAGAACTGCAATGCCTTAATATGAGTGAAAAATATAGAACTATTTCGTATAAAATAAGGTTTCGTTTATTTTTTTTGAACTTTCCTTCTCCTATTAATTTTTTTCTAATTTATAAATTCAGATAAGTTTGTGTATCCAGACAGAAGATGAATTTAAATATTATATAAAATTAAAAAAACAAACTATTAGGTGTAAATTATTCGCATATAAAAGCGAATAAATAAAACAAAAGCTTTTTATAAAAGACATCAACTTTTAATACGTTCAGGCGACAGTGTTAAATAAATAATCTTTCACTATTAAACTTTCAATATAAAGTACTTATTAAAAGCTTCACATTATTAATGTGAAATGGTAAATACCGACACCAAGACAAGAGTTTTAAACAAGCAATTTTGCGAAGCTCCATTGATTTATCGAACAATTTGCCTTAACACTGATTGTGTGGCGAAATTAAAAAATATGCGACCTACCTCTGAGATAATAAACACACACACACATACATATATATATATATTATATATATATATATATATATATATATATATATATATATATATATATATATATATACTATATATATATATATATATATATATATATATATATATATATATATATATATATATATATATATATATATATATATATATATATATATATATATATATATATATATATATATATATATATATATATATATATATATATATATATATATATATATATATATATATATATATATATATATTGTTTATTTTATTAATTTGTTTAAACAAATTACTTTTTAAGTATAATTGCTTAAATTATAATAATATGACGTCTGAAAAATAACTGTATTTCTATTTAAAGAGAAAAGTACTATATATATTAAATCATATTTCCTTTATTATTTATTGATAACTTTTCCACTTAGAATCAATAAAATGATCACATGTGTACGTCAGATAGAGCGGACGGAGGAGTGTCAGAGGAGCCCAATTCGATAATAAATGTTGAATTGGGCCCCTCTGAAACCTACACATTCCACGACTTAAAACTAAAGTTACGAGGGTTCCAAGCGCGGCCTGGTGAGAAGAGCTCACAACAAACTCAACCAGGTTTCCTTAAACCTATTGTGATCACTTCACAAACGTCATTCTAACTTATGAAATATAATTTTTCACTGGGTTTTTATTATTCACAAAAAATATTTATACGACATAAATAAAAATTACGTACTATTCACAAATATTTAATGACATATTTATTTTGTTTCAGGTACGTAACACACGTAAACTGGATAACTCTCGTAAGTAGTGGAACGTAAGTTAACACGTAATTAGCGATTACTTGTGAATTATGTACATTTCGATTTATATATATTTATGATATATTTTATAATATTGCAAATTTTATAAATTACTAATTAAGTTATGTTTTAGAATTATTTAAGCGGCGTTGAGTTCCGTCATTCATAATGTCCTAACTTTGGAAAAGCGATCGATTAATGTAAGATATACATAGATCTTAGACAAGGTTGTGTTTTCTTATTAACACATATATACGTATATATTTTATATTATATATTTATTACATTTTTGTGTACATAAAAACCAAAAATCATATAATATGTTCCATATTTTCATATGACAATCCCAAAAATATTTTCTACAACCTAAACAAATCTATTCAACATCTCTCAACACACTCCATACATTTATTCTAGGTATGAAATTGAGCAACACAAACAAAGCAACATGAAACGATTAGTATGAACATTTGTTCTGTTACACTACCGCCATATCGGGTATAGGTAATGTAGGCCGCAATTACGTGACGTCAGTGTCACTGAGTCATAAGAGTTTTTAGTTATATAGAGCCTTTTTACTATTAGTTACATGTGGCTTAGTTTTTATAGTTACGTAGAAGTAAATAAGATGTGTAGGTTCAATTCTCATTCGGGGGAATGGTTTTTCTTTGCTATTTTTTATTTTAAAACAAAGTTTGGCGTTGGGTTATATGCGACCTACATCCGAGATACACACACACACACACACACATATATATATATATATATATATATATATATATATATATATATATATATATATATATATATATATATATATATATATATATATATATATATATATATATATATATATATATATATATATATATATATACATGTCCCAGTTATAAAATCTTGAAATTTTGAAATATATATTTTGAATATCTTGAAATTTTGTCAGAAACTGTAAAACAGAGTATTTAAAGAGTAAGTGCCCTCTGTTTACTTGTTTTATACGTAATGAAGCTTAAAAGTACTTTTTTTGTCTATGCCACATATATTCTAAGTGGCTGAGGTTGGTCTGAACGTACAATTAATTACGACTATCAATGCGTAGTTTATCCTATAGCTATACTCGATTTATTTGTGGATATAACACAAAAATAAATCTATTTGAACCAGTAGGTAATTCCTAAGATTACCACGTACCACGCACCATTATAAGGAAATAACAATAATATATTATTATTATTTTTTTTTTTTTTTTAGCTTCACGCTTTATCCCGCACAAGGTAGGGTAGGCAGAGGGAACTGCAGGGACCGTGGGAACCTAGTGTTAAGACACTCCGTTGCTCAATCCCTGCTTTCTCCGTCCCCGCTTTCCGCCGTTTTCGAGGCATTGCGTGTTGAGTGGCGGAACTCAACGCCGCACTTTGCCTAGTTTACCAGAGCGAAGAAAATGGAAATAGAAAAATCCATCTTCTCCGACTGGGGATCGAACCCAGTAACCGTCGCGTTACAGGCAGACGTTGCGCCTCTGCGCCACGACGGTCCTCAATCCGATTATTAATAATATATAATATATAGAAAAATAATTAAAAAAACAATTGGGTTCTAATTCCTTTTAAATACAAATTCAAATTGCAATTACAATGAGACAGCGTCCATAAAGGAAATGCTTGTAATGAATGATTTGCATTTGCCCACTTTCCACATTAGTAAGGCAAAGCGCGACAAATCTCTTTCAAATTTGGATGAAGTACGGAGTGTTTTAAAATAAAAAGTGAAAATGGAATAGAATTATTAATTAAGAATCTATGCTATTATAATATTATGAGAACAAATGTAAACATATTGTATTATTGTTACGAACCATTGAATGAGCAATGCAAACGCAACGTCTGCCTATAACGCGACGGTTTTTGGGTTCGATTCCCACTCGAGGAAGATAGATTTTTATTTCCACTTTCTTCGCTCTGGCAACTAGGCAAAACGCGGCGTTGGGTTCCACCACTTAACACGCAATGCCTTGAAAAAGGTGGAAAACAGGAAACGGACTTTCTTAACCCTAGCTTCCTTTGGTTCCTGCGGTTCCCTCTTCCGATCCTGCCATGTGCGTGATTAAAGCGTGAAGCTATAAAAAAACCAATGAATATATGTGTATCATAATCTTCGAACTGTTTAAAAAATATATTATATAACCCACAATATATTATATAAATGTATTATATAACACTACTTCTGCCTGTAAATGTAGTAGGTTCGATTCCCACTCGGGGAGGACGGATTATTTAATTTTCATTTTCTTCGCTTTGGCAACGTGCCGTTAAGTGTGGCCATTCAACATGCACTAACTTGAAAGTTCAAAAGTAAACAGTGGAAAGTCTTAATATTAGATTCCCTCTGCTTTGCTACCAAATACCTGAGAAAGTATAAATAAAAATACTAGAACAATAATTTACTTGTAAGTACATATATACATATAGATATAATATGAGTATATGTTTCATAACACTAGTCACTAGCTACAACGATTGAATGCGTTAACACTCACTTTAGTTTCATAATATTGTATCATATATTTTGTTTTGTCGATTTTTTTAGGCTAAGACTATCCAGCATTACTATATGCAATATGTATAGATACAAATGAACTATAAGTAATATATAGTTCCTTTTTTTAATTTATTTTAAATATATAAAGCAATATACCCTGTATTTGTCATTTATAATATAACGTCTTGAAAATAGAACGAAAAGCGGAGTGTCTTAACACTCTGTATTCTGTTCCTTTTTTCCAGGATATAGAGTAAAACAAACAAAAACTTTCGGTGAGAAAGCGTGTCAAGCCTCACATATTATAGGCGTTTAAAAATAAATTGGAAGAGGTATGCGTATGCGATACACTGAGCCCTCGTTACTGCTTTATTGTATGTATTTATGTATTTAATACGACTGAAAGTAATTACTTTCCTTTTACAACACTGTTTAATATTGGTTAACCTCGAAACGGAATGGGATTTAATTTTTTTAATTGTTCTCGTCAAAATTATTCCAAATGCTTATCTTCTTTGATTTAACGATATAGTGATGAATTTCTATTTATTTTTTTAAACAATGAAATATATAGATAAATAAATAATAATTGTAAATTAATTATATATTTTTAAGAGAAATGTTTGAAGGAAACATAATATTTTGAACGCAGCGAAACTTGAACCCGTAACGCATAGTATAGCGGTCAAAGTGCTTGGACGATTTTCAAGAGGCGTAAGTTTGAATTCCGCTGCGATCAAAATTTTCAGAATTTGAAAAGTTAAGTAAAAAAATACTGTAATTGCACTTCAAAATTGATTTAATAATTTCTATTTGTCTAACATGTTACAGTATAATTTACTTTTAAAATTGCTTTTTACTTACATAATGAAAATATCTATATAGTGTTAGTAAACGAGAACTCGTTTAAGACAGTAAGTAATCGTAAAGTATGACAGCTCGTTGCCATTCTCATATGCTAGATAAAATCTGCTCGAGATTTCGCTAATCGATATCAATTAATCTTTACTGGTTAACGTTGTAATTAATAATTTACATTTAAAAGCTTTGTAAAGCTCTGTATAGAATACGCTTTTTAAGATAAAAAAGCTTTTATTTACGGAACAGAACATTAGATATATAATAAAATATATATTGACATAGAATATAATCACTTTGTAATTTTGTTTTGTATCTTCTTACATATATAAGTAATTGGTCTATAATGATGATGTACTTTATTAGAGCTTTTTGACGCAAAGTTAATGTACTTTTTGAGTCTACTTTTTAGTTTCTTTGAAGTTTTTATTTAAATATTTTCAAGTACAAAAAATACATACTAAACGTAACCTAACCTAGCTGTAATGTTATAACAGGGCTCGCCTGTTACTGTTTAAGAATTCAGAAATTAATATAACAGTCTTTAAATATCCTCTTCGATAAAACGAACCGTCTAACTAATTTATTTATGTTAAACGATCATACCGATCATATTTACATGACTATGTGAGTCTTTTTATTCTTTTTTTCTTAGAGAGAAAACCTAGTGTTAAGACACTCCGTTCTCTGCTTTTCATCTATTTGCATTCTTTGTTAAGTGACGGAAGTCAACGCCACGCTTTTGCTTCTTGTGAGGGATATGAAAGTGATTCTTTCTCTCATGGGAATCGAACCAGCTAAGCGTAAACGTTAACAATCAAGTAACCGCTGTGCCGCAGCGATGGCTAAATATTCAAATAAAAATATAATTTACATAATAATTAGGACTTGCGTATCTTTAAAACCCCTTTTGACTGTAAATTTCGATCTCGTATAGTACGAGGATAATATAAAGGTATGCACTGCGTGGTTTGGATTCAACGTTATAATAAAAGCTTGAATTTTTTTTATCTTTAAGCATGTTTCGAAACAAATGTTATAATCAAACTATCCATTATATTAAGAAAACAAAATTATTGAGAACCATCGTTGAGATAAGCGAAAAGGTCTGCAGGTCTGCGAAAGCGACAATTTGTGGGTTCGATTCCGACTTGGTGAGGATCCTATGTCATTTTTGTTATTTTCACTCTTGCAACTATGGAAGAGCGGCGTTGAGTTCCGCCACACAACGCGAAATGGAAAAGGAAAGTCTTAACGCTAGGTTCCTACGGTTCCTGTGGTACCCTCTAACTACGCTGCTATAAGCGGGATAAAGCTTGAAGCTAATATATTAGAACCTAATATACACCTGCGTCAAAATTAAATTTGGAAGAAAATTAGATTAGCTAATTTGTACAGTAATTACAATACAGTTTATAAGACAGACGTGTGTATTTAAATACTCGTCAAGGAGCTAACATCTCAATACCTCATCTTGTATATTGCTTTTACGCCTAATTGAATTTTGCAAAGTTACTACGAAAAGGTTGTGGCTAGTAAACTTGCTTCTTCATATACTTATTGTTGTCGGTTCGCTCTTTAGTTAAGACACTCCGATCCCAATTTCCTTACAAATTCATAACATTACAGCTGCATAGCGTAACTCAACACCGAGCGCTGTCTTTTTATATTTACCTGACCTAGAATTACATTGGTACCTTTTTAAATATCTCGAAAAGTCGAATTGGTGAAAAATATTGCCGATATTCAAACTCGATCAGTTCAATTGATAATTGATTAAACAAATTCTACACGGTAGCCAATTGAGATTGCTTAAAAATGATTTTTTTCTGACAAGAACATACTAATAAGCTTTCTTCACTTTCTCTTTTGTGTTTATTTGTGAATTGCCAAATCTAATTACCATAACTGATTTCGACAGCAAAACGCTCAAACAATTAAATTAGCCATATATTTAAGCTTCTACAGCCACAAAATCCGTAGGACCCTTACAAATTGAATGTAAAGCACTCCCTGGCCCAACAAAATGATGTATTCACTTATTATCTCGTCAAAAGTCGACGTGCAAATGACGATTTACGAGCGACACGCCACTCGCCGCAAAAATGTGCAGCTGACTTTGATATATTGATACAACAGTGGGTAGGTAGCAGTGGGTAAAAAACTTCATAGTAAATATTGTAGACGTTTTTTTTCTATTTTTTGTTATAGGATAGTGATACATCACTTAGTTTTCTGCTTGTAAGTTTTAGTTTGGTCAAGTAAGGATTTGATCGCATTGGGCTGAATTATTTTTTATTTTTTGGGAAAGACTAAGCGCGGCGTTAAGTTCCGCCTGAGTGGCGGAACTTAACGACGTTCGTTATATTCAATATAGAATGAAGAACGGAGAACGGAGTGTTTTATTACAAAGCTTTCTCTATCTTGCCTGCTATATAATAAAGCGTAAAGGAAGCTGATTTCGTACCATGGTCTCAAATTTGGATAAACCTCTATACCACTAAAAAGGATTCACAATGTTAGAACATACTGGAACTTGAGTTAAGTAAGTTAAGGTTTCAGCAATTTACTTATTAGAAGAGTTTGTTGTCTTCTTTATAATCTTTTAATTCTTATAATTGTATTTTTTGTAATTTTTGATATTTTTATTGGTTAGTTGTAGAAGTTGTATTTATTTTTAATACAATATATTAAAACATTATAAACTCGAATATAATATTCATAAGTACCAGGACAAACCATGAAAGAACGACTTTTAAAAGTTTTAAATAAATTTACAAAATGTCACATAGGCGAAAAGCTATTAGGTACTCGAAAGCACTGAAAGTTTTAGAAGCGTCTGAGCATAAATAATTTATGAAAGCTTTACAGTCTAGGCTAGGCGAATAATTAAAGTTTAGAGGACGGAGTAACTTTAAGCTTTGTGGTTTAACGCTTTTTCCCTATAATAGGAGCAAGATTTTCATTTCTTGGCATCTTGTCAAAATTTTAGATGTAGCATTTGAGGGGTGGAACTCAACACCGAGTTATGTATGTGTGTGACAATTAGTAAAAAATAAATTAACTGACTGACTGAATTTAGAAACTGACTGAATTTAGAAATATAGCGTAGACTATCTCATTGCGTAATCGTGTTCTTTTGTTGTTATTTCCACTAGATGAAAATGAATAATTTTCATTTTGCCCTGGCAAGACAAGGCGCGGCGTTGAGTTCCGCCGTTAAACACGCACTATCTTGAAAAATCTTTAGTTGTTTGTGGGATAAAGTGTGAAGCAAAAAAAACTATTTAGAATCAATTATTTGTATCGATAACAGCGTTAGTAACAACGAAGGTTATCGCGGGATCAAAAAAAGAAGACCAACTAGTGATGTGATCGTTACAGATCGATGGATCAATTCAATTACCCCTTAACGATGTTCGTGATAATCACAGGTTCTTATTTGTCATTCGTCGAAATCATTCCACGTTGGTTTAAGTTGTACGGTATAGCGTTTTTGTTATGTTTTTTTAGGCTTTCAATCTTTATTCCGCACATAGTACGGTAGGCAGAGGGAACTGCAGGAACCACAGGAAACTATTGTTAAGACATTTTGTTGTTTAGTCCCTGCTCTCTCCTTCTCCGCATTTTTCGAGACATTGTGTGTTAAGTGGCGGAACCTAACGCCGCGCTTTGCCTAGTTTTCAGAGCGAATAAAATGGAATTAGAAATATCCATCTTCCATGAGAGGGAATCGAACCAAACAACAAACTGTCGCGTTTACAGGTAAACGCTACGCCTCTGCGCCACGACGGTCATATGTTATATGTTTTTTATAATGTTAGCTTTATATGGCGAATTCTCCCTCTAAATTGGATACGAACTAAGAATTCTATGAGTCCATATATATTTATCTTCGTTTCGAAAAGACAAAGCGCGGCGTTGAGTTCCGCCACTGAATGTACAATATCTATTGTTCGGTTAGAAAACGAAGAGGATGGTGTCTTGCACATCTCAATATTAAAATATACTTATACCTACTGACTGGGGAAGAAGTGTTTTAAAATTTTATTTCCTCAGCCTATTCCGTTATATGCAGGGTATAGCGTAGGCTGATATGTTCAATATAATTTTTATTACTTTTAAATATGACATACACATTAAGGACATGCAATATTTTCTATATACGTTCTTTTTCGACTTAATGCCTCGAAAAAGGTGGAAAGCGGGGACAGAGAAAACAGAGACTAAGCAACGGAGTGTCTTTATATATATATATATATATATATATATATATATATATATATATATATATATATATATATATATATATATATATATATATATATATATATATATATATATATATATATATATATATATATATATATATATATATATATATATATATATATATATATATATATATATATATATATATATATATATAATATATATATATATATATATATATATATATATATATATATATATATATATATATATATATATATATATATATATATATATATATATATATATATATATATATATATATATATATATATAAATCACTACACATATGCTAAGGGAGTGCAAGTTCAAATCCTGGCCAGAACAAAGAATAGTTAGACCACTGCACCTATCATTGAAATGTAATAGTTTTAAACAAACATTGGTATTACGCAGCGGTTAGTTCGTAAAAAAATCATTAAGCCGTTGCCTTTGGTAAAGGTGATAATTATACTAATGATACCCCACGATACGACAGCGTAAGTGATGATAGATGCGTTTCGAATCACCTTTAGAGATCTTTCTCGTCATAATTTAAATATTGAGAAGTTATTTTAATTCTACTTGTTAGTTCATAAAATAAGCAGGGACTAAGCAACGGACTGTCTTAACACTAGGTTCGTATGGTTCCTGCAGTTCCCTCTGCGTACCCTGCCATGTGCGGGATAAAGCGTGAAGCTATAAAAAAAAAGTTAATAAAATATTAGTCAAATGATAGACTTACTCACTAACTGAGGTTTTATACCAATTCTATGATATAGAACCTTATAGGTAAATGAATACGAATTAAGTTTCTGAGTATAATTTTTATTTAAAATTATGCTTTATTCGCCTTAAAAGTGTTGGTTCGAATCTGTTCAAGTACAGCCTTGGTAATTTATATTACTTATATAAAGTTAATTTGGCTTGAAATACACTATAATAAAGAATCTTCACAAAGCGAACTTACCAAGATTTTTAATCAATATCGTATATACTTTCACGAAGAGGCTACGAAAAGAAAGTAGTGTCGAAAATTACGACTTACAAGTAACGCTTGAGGCGGCGACGAAAACAAAACTGCTGCGGCATAATTACCTCCCAGTGATGTGATTGTATCGATTCGAGGACTAGCTTAAATACAAGACTTTACTTAGTTTTTTTGATACCTTTAAACTTGTTCAGCGAGGATGTCACAGTAAGAATGAAGAAGAACGTGCTCAGGTGGTTTGGGCACGTCGAAAGAATGAGTGACGAAAGAATGATAAAAAAGATATACGATGGAAAAGTGAGTGGTAAGAGAGGTAAAGGGAGACCTCGGTTGACTTTCAAAAAATCAGTATCGAAGATACTGGGGCAAGGTCACGTAAAATGCATGAGGACTGCCAGGAGAGCATGTATAAAGAGGTTAATGACAGTGGACGAGGCGAGGTATGCAGAGACTGCAGCGTTTGGAGCTCCGTTCTCTCTGACTACCCCGCTAGGGATAGAGCGTAAAGCTATGTATGTGTGTATGTATGTTTAAATTTGTTTAGGAAGAAGACTATCTAGGATTAAACACTTTATTATAATGATAATTTTGAAGTCTTTGTGGTCATCCGTAAGTTATAGTTTATAATTAGAATATACTATTGACTTTAATGTAATATTATTTATTTTTTTGGTCAAGTCTGACAAAGCGGGATTTATTTTAACCTTTATATTTTCAACACAGATTGTTTTCGTTCGTATATTTCTGAGTTATTTTTTTGGAGTCCTATTGCTTTCTGTACATTATATATTTCATATATATGTAAAAGAAACCGTAAATTCCTTTTTTTCTTACATTAAAAAAAGAGGGAACGGCAGGTACCATGGTAACCTAGTGTTATGACACTCCGTTACCTGCTTTTTGCCTTTTTTGAGGCATCGACTCGCAGTCTAGTTGTCAAGTGGCAGAAACGCCGCGCTCTGCCTTGTTACCAGAACGAAGTAAATTTATCTTCTCTGACTGGGATTCGAACCCACAAACCGTTGCATTTATAAGTAGACACTACGTTTTGCGCCACGGTTCTCATATACATAATCTTAAAAATTATTTCAGTAATACTAAATAACGGTATTGGATTTTTTTTAAATATATTTAAAAAAATTTGAACCCAGACTCACCGCTAAGTACGATGCATACAATAGAAAAAATAAGTTGTGTACGTATTATATGTACTATAGAGACCTTTTTAAAATCACAAACTTAGCTTGCAATAAATATTAAGGAATATTTAATAAAAATATGATAGTTTCGTTTATTTATGATTATCGGTATCTTAGCGACACTTATATTTATATTAATATACAATATACTTAATTGAGCAATTATATTTTGTAAAATTTTGAAGTATTTTACATAAATTTTGTGTTAATTTTTCGTAATTTCCCGGAATAAGTAAATACAGACAACTTTTAATTTCTATAGTAATATGATTTCTTGCTACATATATATTTATATAACGGTATGCTGTCTGTTCTAAATGTGTATATATCATCAAATTAAAAGCGATTTACATACAAAATTTATATATTTAAATATAAAAAATACTTGCTTTTGGTACAGATGCTGTTATCTTATCGATATTATCTCATCACACCACTTGCAATGCAATTACCATGCGAAGAGCGTCACGTTTACTTTACATAAAGATCAAAAGCACCGACCGTCGCGTTGGGACCAAAACCCAGTACAACTGATACAGTGTTATAATTCTTGATCTGACCCAAAATACCTGTCGATTTAAAATTTTGATGCCTTGAATTTGTTTATTATTTGCTTATTTCTTCATACTTTTGAGATATCTTGTTATTTTATTTAATATTTTTGTTAAATTGATGTGAGTTATTTAGTAGTTATAGTTTGAAAGGATTATAGGTTACTGTAAGATAAGGTAAATAAATGTACTTGGATTTAATATTAGAACCTTTTTTCATTATTTAGAAATTATTTTCATCGTACAACCTTTATACCGTAAAATGAATTTATTCCGTATAAGAAAAAGTAATATAAAACATAATGTTGTCATCTGAATGCAAATTATTGTATCGAAACTAATTTTTCATTCGCCAAGCCCAAAATCAACTGTAATACTTTTTAACATTAAATATTTGTACGTTGTTTATAAAGTCATTTATGCACAGATTCTTGTGTAAGTGCTGTTGAGATGCAAAGTAGTTGCGGATTCGATTCTAACCTTGGTAATTACATCTCTAAATTGAGCAGAAAAATGAGAGAACAGAGTGTCTTATCACTAAAGAATATAAAAATACAATTAATTTCAATATAAAAATCAATTTGCATACTATATACAAGAGAATGGCTAATGAAGTTTCTGTACATCGGTTCGTTAGGTGCGCGGGCGCAGGATTTATGAGCGTACCGACAAAGTAATCGATATCGACATGCTAAATCATGCTGTGTACGACACTATTTTACACTACTATCACGTGAATATTGTTGCATTAATTTCTATGGTTATTTAACGTTATTTTAGTGTAGATTATTTATATAAGCAAATGAAATATTTGAGGAACGTCGTGGCGCAGAGGCGTAGCGTTTGCCTGTAGACACGACCGTTTGTGGGTTCGATTCCCACTCGGGAAAGATGAGTTTTTGCATTTCTACTTTCCTCACTCTGGTAACTAGGTAAAGCGCGACGTTGAGTTCCTCCAATTAACACGCAATGCCTCGAATGGCGAAAAGCGGCAAGGGGAGTGTCTTAACACCTAGTTCCCACTATTCCTGGGGTACACTCTCTCTCTGCGGGGTAAATCTTGAAGCTAAAAATAAATTACTTTACTTATTTTTGTTACTTTATTTAGTCCGTTTTTGACGGTTGCATAAAATATTTTCTTAAAGCTTTCTAAAAGTTACAAAATATTGTAACTTCATATAGTTGTTTCACGATTTACTGAAGAATATCTTCTTAGATATTATATAACATTAGCATAAAACGAAGAGGCGCAGTGTATTCCTGTGAACGTGACGGTTTGTGGGTTCGATTCTGGCTATGGGGAGTATGGATTATTTCATATTCATTTTCTTCGTCCTGGCATTCAGGCAAGCACGGTGTTAAGTACACAGTAACACACAAAGCCTCGAAAGAAAGAATGTGAATTGGAATACAAGGAACGGAGTATTTTAACACTAGGTTCCCACGGTTCCTGCGATTCCCTCTGCCTACCCTGCTAAAAACGGGATAAAATTGTATATAATATTAAAGTATAAACTAAATTCAAACGTATATATAAAAAATAATATCTTATATCATTAAAAACCAGGTAAAATTATTAGTGCTTTTAAAGGCATACTGTACATTCGGTATTTGACCTCTGATTACCCACGATGAGAGATTACTTAAGAAATGACTACTGTTAGGATTACCATATTGTAGTGCTATAATATTCGGATAAAAATAAATAACAATATAAATAATATTATTTATGAAAAATAATTTCTTTGATTAAAAGTAATACTGACATGACTGCTAAGTGATGGAGGTAACTCTGACGAAAAATAATAGTAGGTATCGAAACTATGTACATCAAATAAAATATATATGTCATATAGCTTATAACTTTCCTCGACTGTACTTGAAATGTACCAAACAACAAAAATCTCCATTCGGGGAGAACTTTTTTTAATTTTCTTGACACTAGTATCTATCTAAGCAAGCGCGGCGTTGAGTTCCGCCACTCAACACGCAATGCGTTAAGAAAAGGGGAAAGCAGGGAACGGAGTGTCTTAACGCTTTCCTATGGTTCCTGTTGGTTCCCTCTAACTACCGTGCCATGTGCAGGATAAACTGTGAAATTCTGTGTGTATGTGTGTGTGTGTGTGTAAAGTAAAAAATTACACTCACACACGCACACACACACACACATACACAGAATACAGGAATTAATAAGAATATAACCTTAATAAAAAGAATTTATCTAAAAAGTCTCATCTAAACTTAGAAATTGATGGCAAGCCTAACTACTACAATTAAAACCGCCCTTATCGTCACCTAGCACTATCCCAGATAGAGTGTGCAAATAAAATTATTTGCAAAGTCGGCCCTTCAGAATCATAGGCAAAGGCGCCGCGAGATACCGCACGCCGATTAGATTCATAATTTACTGCGACCGCTTACTATCTGGTGAAATAAATTAGAAATTCGTTAGATATAGACGTTGCTTTGGTTTGAGTGCCAATTATTCGCGCAATTGTTATTTGTATGGTATTCTTTGATGGAGCTGCGGCGATCTTAACTTGTTGCTATGCGTTCTTGTTTATACTGTTTCTTTATTTTGATATAAGTTATGATAATGTGCAGCGTTGAGTTCCGCAAATTAATATGTAATATGCCATAGTTAGGCGGAAATTGGAGAATATAGAGTCTCGACACTACAGTTTCTTCTGAAAAAAATAAAGGAAATATTGAACTCATATATGGTTTGCTAATTTCTCAACTGCTACTGTAATAAATTATAAGTTATTTCAAGAATTAGCTGATATGCTTATTATATGAACTTTACTTAGAAAAGTTCTGATAACGCCTTGCCCACTTGTATGGTAAAATTTCATAATTTAATATTAATCCGTGTTTGTTATTATTTGTAACGGGTATATTTATATATTTTCGTCTACTACAAGTCTATCGAATGGCATTTAGTATACTATAAGCCTCCTATAAATAGAGTTAAAAGCCTAATAAATATTAATAATGTCGAAAGTTAAGCACTATGTATGTATATATAATCATGCAATGTTGACTTCTTTGGTATTCTCATATATGTTTTACTTTATACTTTTTAATTTCATTGCAATATAGACAGATATTTTGTTTTATTTGATATAATTTATATTAAATTATAAAAAAATATATTTTATATGTATTTTATTCCATATAATATATTTTCTATTTATTTCTTATTGCAATACTATATCTGTACGTTGTGTGTATCTGTATATTAATATCATAAAATTATTCAATATATTTGCACTATTACGCTTATCTCAAGAACTAATGCTTCAAATCGAAAATATATTAAAATATTTTTGTATCGGATAACTCATTTATCTAGTAAATTGATAAAAAATTACATTATGTAAATCGTTACAATATAACACGCGTCAAGCTCCTAGAAAGGTTAGGGTGTGTCATGTGTCATATACTATTTCTAGTTGTTTCTAAATGATTACGCAGGCATAGTCATGTATAAGTTAGCTTGTATAGAATTTACAGACCGTTCTAACCAGTATACGACAAATTTTAATTTCACATAAAGCTAAATGGTTACATAATATATAACAATCTAAAAACTATATTTACAATTTATATTATAAAAATGTGTTGGAATTTGTTAATAGAAAATATTAGTTAGTAATACTTATATAAAAATTACCACGCACTTAAAAACTATCGAATCGCAAAGACGCCATTCTTCATTAACTCTAATTGACGTTTCGAACAATGCTGCTCTACTCGAATAGAACGACAAAAAGCGTTTATAGTTGCCAGTTAGTTTTTGCTCTGGCGGTGCAATTTGAAAAATATCGATTTCTCAACACAGTCCATTACGATTGATATTCGATTGGTCATTTATTTTTAAATGTACTCGCTTTACGTTAACTTATGAATAAGTCATGATTAACAAAGTATAGGTAAAGGTCACTCGGTTTATTATAGATGCGTTCAGTTCACGTATGATTGGTTAGTTTCAAAGAAAAAAGTTTACTTGTCAGATCGAATGAAATCATTGCGCGATTGTTTTATTTTTTTTTATAATTTATTTCTATAGGCTGTATACTTTAAGGTAGTTTAACCTAATATGAATTTAGTGAGAGTATTTGTGTAAATAAAATAATATTGTATTAATACAAAGGTACCTTTGATATTTCTTAAAAAATCTATTATTAATGTTAACTATAATTTCGTATATATTAAAGAGTAACAAAAAATGAAATGTCTAAAAAGAAAAAAAGATTTTCACTAAAGAGTTTTCATTAAAAACAAAACGACCTCCTCGCTGGCTGTATACGAAGGTTCTATTTTCAATCGCTTGGCGGGAAAGCGGCCACGCCTCCGCCCCGCCCCTCGGCAACTTCACGCCGGAAAGCGGGAAATGAGTGGGGGTAAAGAGGGGGGCAGCACGGCAGTCGAGTACAGCAAATGCTATGACACCGAGCGACTGTCGTTTTAGCTGTAGAATAGATAATTATTATGTAATATGTAATTAAATTATATTTTCTCAACTGATTTTTCTAATGTTTACAGTAATATTATGGCATTAATGATGTTTTTTTATTTAGTTGTCGTGGTGCAATAGACTCTATATATAATATAATGGGAAATTTGAGATAATAATAATTTTTCGACTGTGGTGAACAAATTGCGGCGTTAAGGTCCGCCACCCGTCAAGCCATGCCAAAATAGTATATACTATATATGTTTTTATGACTTTTTATTTATATCCATCTTAAAGAGATAAAGTCTATTATGTCGTTGGAGAAGTAACTTTGAAAATAAACATAAAATTTATCTATTTATTATTTCATAAGTGATTTAGTTATCATGGTCTATATATTCTTTAAAGATGTTACGAATATTTTTCATTATATGTTACCCAAATTCGGCCCTTGACGACCGAACTCAACGCCGCTCTTGTTAACTAAGCCAAAAAAAATGTAGATATTTCGAACTGATTCATCTTTGCATTATAACTTGTATATAGTATGACAAATAAGATCTTTTTTCCACTTACCACACTACTGTGGAATACCCTACCTGCGGCAGTGTTTCCAGATCGATACGACACCTTAAAGGCCGGCAATGCTCTTGTAACACCTCTGCTGTTACACAGAGCCGTGGGCGTTGGTGATCACTTACCATCAAGTGACTTGGCTCGTTTGCCATGTCGTTCCCATAAAAAAAATCTAGGACACTAGAGTTCACTGGAACTGCGTTCTGAGACTTTTTTACCAGGCTTACTTTGTATCCTGGTAAAGTAAAAAGAAAAGAAAAATCATTTCTAGAAATAGCAATTGAACCTACAACCACCGTTTACAGTCAGATGCTAACTGAACCGTCAGAACCTCATGTTTATATCTAACGTAAATTTAATTGTCCGACATTGAAGCAAATGATCGCGTGTCATTCGCAAATGCGACGGCATCACGTGATTATGCCATTTTAGAAGCAAATATTGAGAGTACTTCTAAAAGTATTTTTATAACACAGTGTAGTGGTAATAATTACGGCAGATGCGTATATAGAATTAATTTAAATTATGAATTTAAATAGCATTTTCGTGCTTTTATCTGTGAAAAATATGACTTATCATATATTATATGTGATAAATTTTGACCCTTTTTAATTATTTTTTAATTATATGTGTAACAAGTATTTACATATATAACACAATAATATATTATGTTGATACAAAAACTAAGCTAATTTGTTTATATATGCCAACCCTTGCACTGGCAGCTTCGCCCGCATTCCTTTCAATTATGAAAAAACACAATATTTTTGTTTTTAAAAATAAAAATTAAAAATGACTCCAAATCAAATTTAGCTGTATAAGCTTGAACATAAGATTTAAAGTAGATTTTCATTATATTAAAGTAAAGACAATTAAAAAATTATTGACACTTAAATTGTTTATTACCTTTTTATGGAAATGTCCCCAAACCGGATCGATAGTTTGTACGGAGCTCCTTAAGACTGAATTTTTATCCTGCTAATATGCAGGATAAACTTTTACAGCTAAAAAATTGAACTAACGATCTTATTTCTGACAGCTTTTTACACTTCTACTATGCCATATGGTTCATATTAAATCAGGTCGAAGGTCGACCTCCATTCTACTCTAACATGGAAATGTTTTGTAAGCATTGTACATAACCTATATATAAATTATAATATAGTATAGAAATCATCCATACCTAAAATGGTGCGAAAGAAGCTGACACAAGTCAAAACACGTGATCTATCAATGTCGTCGCAAAGAGGCACTGTCATCGCGACGGTTTGTGGGTTCGATTCCCACTCGGGGAAGGTGGAATTTTCTATTTTCATTTTTTTTGCCTTTGCAACTAGACAAATCGCGGCCTTGATTTCCGCCATTCAACACTCAGTGCTTCGAAAAATTCGGAAAGCGGGAAACGGGGTGTCTCAACACTAGATTCCAATGGTTCCTGTGGTTTTCTCTGTCTACCTTGCCATGTGCGGGATAGAGCGTGATCGATCATGTATACTAAATAGTTAATTTAGTTATTTATTTAATAACTACTTACTGAAGGGTTAAGTAAATTGAATTGCATTGAATTTAATGCAAGATACGGCTACGTGTTATATATTTATTAAAAATTGTAATAAATATAGATATGTAAAAAAGCAACGTCTGATTTTTTTGTTGGCTCCTCTCAGCGTAAATGCTGTTCTACCTTCTTATGTTGGTAGCGATATGTTCATTCTACATACATTATGAATAGCGTAACTCAACGCCGCGGTTTGTCAGTCCAGAATATGTGACAATGTTTATAATAATTTTTACAACAATTCCTTGTATAAACCGAACCCGTGATCATCTCGCTTACAATCCAATACTGTCTACTGTGTACTATACTGTGCAAAAATATAAATAATTATAGAATTTATAACAATATAGTTCATTTCCTCTCAGCCACACACAATGCCCACCCACGGTCTAGGAAGTCCGGCGTCTAGAATGCTTACTCTTCTATATTGTAATGCACTTAGTACTTCAAACGAGCCGCTATCCGTTGATACGAGTAGCTGTTTCTTCCTTGGTTTAATAATCTTAAGTAAATCGTGATTTTATGGTACAGATTTAATTCGTGTAGTATATATATATATATATATATATATATATATATATATATATATATATATATATATATATATATATATATATATATATATATATATATATATACATATACATATGTATATATATATATATATATATATATATATATATATATATATATATATATATATATATATATATATATATATATATATATATATATATATATATATATATATATATATATAGCACCTATTCCTATTATACTATTATTATTTATCATTACAACATTATGTTCACATCGTTCCATATTCAGAAAATAGTACATAGTGGCGTACAATTATATTTTCTTCACCTATACCACAAATTATAAAAAAACACAATATCTCATTCATCTTAAAAACAAAATCAACACTAAACTTTCCAAAGAATTAAAAAAGAAACGTGACTATTGTTGCCATACTTTTATGCCTATCTGGTAACTTAAATAGCACGTTTAGACACGGTAGCTGCCTAAGATGGTCATAAGTCGTGTGTATATAAATTTGGACAACATTTATAATTATCGTTACTCGTTTGGTAGATAGAAAATTTAATGCCCAAATTTGGGGGGTTGAGTCAGACGCCCACGCGACGTTTTTACACTTGATTGTACATGATAAAGATATACTGTACGCTTAGAAAACAGAAGTGGTTAAAGTTATTGTAATGAAAAACTTCATAACACACGTAGTTTCGTTACCATATATCTCTAGCGTGTTCTGACTAAGATTCTACGTAATTGTAAAAATAGACATAAGTTACTTAATAATCATGTTTCAGAGTACCCTTCTAATATATAGAGAACGTTGTGTGCTTGCAACAGCTCTGATCGACTTAAACATATCACTTTTTTTGTCTTTGTAACTTAAGACTGCCCTCCGAAAAAGATTCCTAACTATGTACCCTGTATACCACAAAAATGAGTATAGAGGAAACCTAGTGCCAAGTCAATATATAGTTATAACCTTTTTTTTTAAATTTTAATCAAGAAATGGGTGAATGAATTGTCATCAGTATTGGAATTCGAACCCAAAGTCGTCTCGTGTACAGTCAATATTAATGTTTGGATTTACAAAGTTGATGATTGTCAGTTTGGTTTTTGTTACACATACAAGCAAATGCAGTAGTGGTTGTCTAAACAACATAGTTACTATAACGAAGAAAATGAAATATCCTCCCTAAGTTGTATTCGAACCCATAACCATTGCGTTTCTAGGTCTTTAGATTAATCTTGATTTGATAACTATCGCATATTTTTATTAGATATGTTATAGTTTAAAGTATCTAATTTAAGGAACAAAAAAGATTTATTTTGTATTATTTACAATTAAAGTATTAAGAAAACAAACCAAAACACGTGTAAATTATTTAAATAAAGATTATTTTACGAAATAACAGAAATGTGTTCGACTTATTTTTTTAAATTTAGCACAGTTTCTTATAAAAAGCATATTTAGATCAATAATTGAAACGAAGTACAAAAACGGAGAAAGCAGGGGCTAAGCAACGGAGTGTCTTAACACTAAGTTCCCACGGTCCCTGCAGTTCCCTCTGCCTACCCTGCCATGTGCGGGATAACGCGTGAAGCTAAAAAAAAGAAAGAAAGTACAAAAAGAATTTTCGACGAAATGAAACTCAAAGTTACAACTAATATACATTTTTATTTACTAAATTTGAAAGACAGACATACTTTAGTCATAGATTAAAAATGTCACGAGACACCTGTTGCTCGAGCACAAAGTTGACACTTCATTATAACTATTAACAGGTACGTATTCAATCAAATCGACTCCAAATGTCAATTAGCGCCAAATTTGGTGAATAATATATTTGAAACAATACCGAACCTCTACGGACAGGTACCGGTCTTGATGACTGAATACAGCTTTTCTTGATTAATAGATTATCTAATACAAAAAATAAGACCGCGTTCAACCAAATAGGTCTTTTATCAAAATTATATCTGCTTTATCAATCACTTTGTTTCGTAAGTTAACTCATCTTCTTCAACTGTGCAATGATATATCTCTTTATTACCGGACATTCTCCTTTGTGCGTTTTCCATTCAACGTGACATAATGTCGAAGTAACTCAAACTGGAAAGCTCTGAACGATAGATATTTAGTCCGTATTGTGCCTTATTAGTTAAATAAAAATATTTAAAATCCAATTTTAACTTAAAATTGCATATTTTTGCATGTAATATTTTCCAATTATTATATATATTGGTAACAGAAATAACAGTTACTTGTTTTATTTGGTAATCAGTGACGTCATCGGCGCCCGCGCATCCTACACTTACTTAGAGGGCCATAAAACCTAATGATTTATACATTTGGTCATCACGATTTATGTTTAGTATGTATAAGTGTCTTAAATTGCCTAAAGGGTTAAAAGAGCACTAATACAAAAATTACAATACAAATTAAATTAAAGCAAGCATATCTATCAAGTTGAACAAAATTTAATAAAATTTTCAACGTAAGTTATCAGATTTTCTTTTAACTCAACTCAATTCAATAATTTTTTTAACGTAAATTATCAGAATTCTTTTTAATATAATTTTCAACATAATATATTATATATAAATGTATATGTTATATACAAATATTACATTTCATAATATACTATATATAAATATAGTAATGTTTCAAAATTCTATCTTTAAACGTGAATTCTACAATATATTTCTTAAAATAGAAGAGAGGATTTTTATGAGAAATTGAATTCAAACATAACCTAATGTACCAGGTGCAGGTACTGAATGCTTATAAAATTTAAAATTGATATTAAATAAGATCACTTATTGACATCAATAAGTGATGAATAACAACTTGGTCATCACTTATCGATAAATACTTACCTAAACATTATAACTTTAGGTTCAAATTCGATCATTACAATATATAGTGATTTTAATTCGGCACATACTGGATGTAGTGATTTATGCAAACTTAAGAATGTCTTAGTGACTACGTTCTCTGCTCCTATAATGTTAGAATTAAAAACGATATTAGTATAGTTTTGAGAAATAATTATATGTAATATTTCTATATTCTAAATCAAGATCTAAATCCGTAATCCGACCGTCGTGGCGCAGAAACGTAGCGTCTGCCTCGCGATAGTTAACCGCAATAGTAGCTAAACGCGATAGTTTGTGGGTTCGATTCCCAATCGGGAGCAACTAGAAAAAGCGTGGCGTTGAGTTCCGCCACTCAACACTTAATGCCTTGAACATGCGGAAAGTGAGGGACGGAGTGTCTTAAGACTGGGTTCCCACGGTTTCAGCGGGTCTCTTTGCCTATCCTGCTATGTGCGGGATAAAGCGTGAAGGTAAAAAAATAAAAAAGTAAATCAACTAAATTATAAGTTTTTCATAAATTAAAAAAAAATATTCTTTTACATATTTTAATATCTAACCGTTTTAATCATTATATATTATGGACAAATTTTTATATTTTTTTTGTTTTTTTTTTAGCTTCACGCTTTATCCTGCTCATGGCAGGGTAGGCAGAGGGAATTGCAGGGACCGTGGGAACCTAGTGTTAAGGCACTCCGTTGCTTAGTCACTGCTTTATCCGTCCCCGCTTTCCGCCGTTTTCGAGGCATTGCGTGTTGAGTGGCGGAACTCAACGCCGCGATTTGCCTAGTTTACCAGAACGAAGAAAATGGAAATAGAAAAATCCATCTTCCCCGACTGGGGATCGAACCCAGAAACCGTCGCGTTACAGGCAGACGTTGCGCCTCTGCGCCACAACGGTCCTCAATTTTTAAAACCTTTTTATGTTATATATATATATATATATATATATATATATATATATATATATATATATATATATATATATATATATATATATATATATATATATATATATATATATATATATATATATATTATATATATATATATATATATATATATATATATATATATATATATATATATATATATATATAATTCTTAAATAAATTCTTGTGCTACGATTTCTTAGTAAGATTATAATTATATCAATAATATTTCCGGGTAGCCGTAACCAATAATATTTAATGTAAATTCTTAGCTAAACTAGACCATGTTGATCACAGACTTTGCTATGTTAGATCTAATTAATAAATTAACAAATACTTGCTTACATACACTTAAATATTTCCGCTTTTTGCTTAAATTTGAGTTGAGTTACGGAACACAACGCCGCGCGATATCTTACAAAAGAGATGAATTGAAAATAACAGTCAAAATCTGTATCATTGCGTATCATTCCCTGTATTCCTGATAACTAACAGAAAGTTCTTTAATTTTTATTAAAATATTTTATCTGCCCTGTTCTGTTTTACGGTAATGACGTTCCGAGCGTGCCAGTGGAGCACAATTCACTTCGCCAATGTCACGTTGTATGGAGAATACACGAGGGAGAATGTACGGTGAAAAAAAAAAATTACACAATAATATATCATGTAAAAAAATATTTTATCTATGAGTTGAAAAAATCTATTGAAATGATTTAATAATTTCTTCATGATAGGAAATGCTATTTTTGATATAGAAAACTGTGGTAAGGGAAGTGGAGAGAAATCTCGGCCGAGAAAGAACACAATGTCAAAATATTGGAGGAAAGTTGCGTATAAAACATCAGAAGATTGGTTAGAGGTCATGTTTAGGGGGTTAATGACAGTGTATTATACAGGGATTTATTGCTACAGCCTCTCTAGCTATTAGTTTAGGATAATAGGTGAATAGAACATAACCTATCAATCAACCAAATACTTATACATTCTTCTTAATTATTATCTTTGTATATGTACTTCCCATAATAAAATACATAATGACATCGGCTATTAGCTTGAAAGCCAATCCATACCGGAAATACGTAACAGTGCAAGAAGTTAATCACCGTATAACAAAATCTGTCCTCACAATTCCCACCACGTCCATCATTAGGAGGCTAGACAATTCCCAAACTTTGTGTCAATGAACCGGTATCCTGCGAATGTGTTGGAAATAGATGTGACAAAATAAAATGCACGCAGGCTACTTCCGCGCAGACGAGCCTTCCGGCCGAAAGCGGGCGTTGACTCGGATCTAAATGCGAAGCATATAAAGAATTACGAATTAACGATGTTGTTAGGTGGATACAGTGGCCATGGATGGAGGGGACTTCGAGACTGGTCTTGCACTATCAGTTATAATAAATTCTCATAAATTTATGGGTCAAGAAAATCTGAAATACAAAGGTCGTAGAGCGATATTGCCTCAATGTAAATGTGACGGATTTGAGTTTGATGAAAATGATTGCTTAGTCTGTTTACATACCTCTTTTAAAAATAAGCTTAATGTTCTGAATTTTAATAGCACAGAATTTAAAATTATAAGCTAGAAAAGTTATCTTTATGTTATATCTTAAAATTCTCAACCAACCAAGTAATCAAATTAAATTCGTTTTTTTAAGTACACAAAACATCCATATAGAAATACTCTTATCTTTTTAAAAACTCTCCGTTCTCCACTTCCACCTAATTTTGATAAATTGCATATTGAGTAAGACGAAACTCAATGCAAACCTTATTATTAAATTAAAAATCCTTATTTTCCTCTTGAAAATATATTCACCCTACTTACCACCGAATATTTAAACGGAAATGACTCGGACGTGTCCGATCGCCATACGTCACGTACATTTTGTTTTCAAATACTGAATATTACAATTTATACTGAACCACAAAATGAATTATTGATAGATACAACGCTGTTGAGTCTAAAAATAATTTAATTTCAAATTCATACCCTGATCTGGATAAATTATAATTATATAACTTAGGTGTTTTCATATGTTTAAGCATTTATAAGTTTTTTTTTTATTTATTTTCACGCTTTATCCCGCTCATAGCAGGTTAGGTAGAGGTAGCCGCAGGAACCAAGGGCACCCATTGTTGAGACACTCCATTTGCTGCTTTCCATCATTTTGAGGCAATGGATATTGACTGGAATTCAATTTCATACTTGCCTAGTTGCCAGAGCGAAAAATGTGAAGTGAAAAATCCATCTTTACTGACTGGGAATCGAACCCACCAATAGTGGTGTTCACGGGTAGACACTGCGTTTCTGCAACACGACAGTTCTAACTCTTATACACACTTTTATATTTAAACGATAACTGTTAAGTTTCTTATTAAATAAATTTCACCATCTCACGCTGATAAGTTAGGTACACTGCGCGGGATTACGCCACTTTACTCGCATTATCTCGAATTTCTTGTTTCTATGCTTATCCTGCTACATTTAAGCTAAAAAAATTTAAGTCTGAATAACACTTCAGTTTTATTCAATTACTCTCTCCTGTGGCTTCGTTAACGTTCAATGGAAATAATTTAGAATCGTATATATTGTAGGCGCCAGAAAATTTGGACATTTACAATTGGTTACATAAATCTATCAACTATATAACGCGTTGAGAACCGTCTTGGCATAGACGATTTGCGAGTTCAAGTTCCACTCTTGGAGAGTGAGCTTTTTTCATTCCCTTCACTCTAGTAATGAAAGAAATAATACGCGGTGTTGTGTTTTGCCACTTGACAGGCAATATTCAAAACGTTGGGGACAAGGTCTTCAAGACTAGATTGCTAAGGTTCCTACGTTTCCCCCGAAGCGAATACATTTTTAAAATTGAAACTAATTCAGAAATAATCTTCTAAGTTTTATTTATAGGTTTAAAATGTTTTTTAAATATTTAAAATTCATCTTAAGGATGTTTTGTATTCAATGTTCATATCTCATCCGCCAATCTCAGATTTTGAATGATAAGAAGTGATAGCAATTAGCATGCTGTTCGAACATTTTTATATCAACTTATTTGTATCTTTGTCTTTTTGTATATATTATATATATATATATATATATATATATATATATATATATATATATATATATATATATATATATATATATATATATATATATATATATATATATATATATATATATATATATATATATATATATATATATATATTATATATATATATATATATATATATATATATATATATATATATATATATATATATATATATATATATATATATTATATATATATATATATATATATATATATATATATATATATATATATATATATATATATATATATATATATATATATATATATATATATATATATATATATATATATATATATATATATATATATATATATATATATATATATATATATATATATATATATATATATATATATATATATATATATATATATATATATATATATCTATTTAATATTTATTAGTATAGTAAAGCATATGTCGTTGTGTTTTAGACTATACATTGATTGTAGTTTTTTTTAAATTAACTTTGAGAAGTTAGCTGTTAATTTTTACTCTTAAAGGTGTAGAAGTTCATGAAGGGTATGTACCTCTAATTATAATGGATCCCTTTGGTATATGTACTAATGAAGGTGGATAAAGATCTAGACTCTGTCCGAAATCCTCTCTTTACCTATTGTAACCTAACCTATGTTATTACAGGAAATTCGAAGAAAAATTACTGACAATTATATCAACTATTGATAAGAGATAGAGAATCACTTGTCACAATTCTCAATTTAAAGTTTTAATCGAAACTATTTTAGCATTTTCTACCCTTATGACCATATAACTTTTTATTATAGCTTCACGCTTTATCCCTCAAATGGCAGGGTAGACAGAGGGAACTGCAGGTACCATACGAACCTAGTGTTAAGACACTCCATTGCTTAGTCCCCGCTTTCTCCGTCCCCACTTTCCGCCTTTTTCGATGCATTGCGTGTTGAGTGGCGGTACTCAACGCCGCGCTTTGCCTAGTTTCCAGAGCGAAGAAAATGGAAATAGAAAAATATATCTTCCCCGAGTGGGAATCGAATCCCAAACAGTCACGTTTACTGGCAGACGCTTGCGCCTCTGCGCCACGACGGTCCTCTACCACTATACAACTTACGTAAAGAAAATATATAAAATTGGAACGCAGCGGTACTAACTAACTAACACTAATCATAGCTCGTCACTTATAAAATTTATATACTATATATACTTATGTTATTTTACTTATATATATTATATACATATATAATACTGAGATAATATTTATTTTTTTCAATTGGTAAGTTCAAAAAAGGTAAAAAGTTTTCTAAAACAAGTACCTACTTAAAATGTTATGAAACTTGCAATTTAAATACAATGACACTCAACTTCCCCGATAGTTAACAAAAATATAATAAAATTTCACGTCACGTCGCCGTGTCGTCGTCGTCACGTACGATCTAATTGACTAAGTGCATCATGCATCTTTATTGCATATCTATATTCTATGCATCTCCTGGCGCCTGACGTTTTTGACCGAATACTGTAGTTTCGATAATTTATTATTATGGTGTGTGTAATTTTAACTTTTTTTAAACTTTAAATTTTTAGCTTAACGCTTTATCCCGCTTATAGCCACGTAGGTAGAGGGAACAAGTGCTTGGGAACCTAGTGTTAAACTAAGTTCCCAAGGTTCCCTGCTTTCCGCCTTTCGAGGCATTGCGTGTTGAGTGGCGGAACTCGACGCCGCGATTGCCAGAACGAAGAAAATAAAAAAAAAACATCTTTGACTGGAAATTGAACCTACTAACTGTCGCGTTTGATAGGGAGACATTGGATAATTAGTGTTTTACGAATAACTAGCTATAACTGAAAATGCTATACTTCTTTTTTACCTTAAGATTTACAAAATCTAAATATATATTTAATTCATGCAAAGCGAATAGAGGCAAAAAATAAAGAATAGACAGGAAGACAAAGCTTCCAAGGAATAGTCCTTGGATTTTTTAGTACTTTTGCAGGATGCACTAGATCCTAGTAACTTGCTTTGTAAGGCCGCCGTATTCTGTACACGCTCGACAAATAGCCAAATTGTGATCACGAACACGTAACACGTTATGTCATCGAAGCGAGATTTTATGACTTGTAGTTCTATATGACAATGATAGAAATTCTAGCGCTATGTATATATATATATATATATATATATATATATATATATATATATATATATATATATATATATATATATATATATATATATATATATATACATATATATATATATATATATATATATATATATATATATATATATATATATATATATATATATATATATATATATATATATATATATATATATATATATATATATATATATATATATATATATATATATATATATATATATATATATATATATATATATAGTTAAGTTAATATTAGTTAATAGTTATGTTATAAGAAGTATTTTATGAGCACTATAGAACCATGGGTGTTTTCAGCTTTTTTTTCTAAGTTATTTTTTTAAATATTTTTAACACAAATTTAACATTTATTTTACTTATTCCTTATAAACTCGAATCTTTTAAGAAGAAAACAGTAATACTACATTCGCATTACTATATACAAAGTTATTGAACTTTTAAAGGCGATATTTGGCGGCCAATAATCACCGTGACGTGACTTCCTTCCAGTTCCAGCGGAAACTGAGGAAACATTGTGACGAATATTGATATTAATATAAAAATAATATTTTACACTGTGCTCATATTTAATTTCAACTGTGCACATTTTTAGTAACAAAAAGGATTTATTTTAGAAACGGCGGAAAGCGGGGACGGAGAAAACAGGGACTGAGCAACGGAGTGTCTTAACACTAGGTTTCCACGGTCCCTGCAGTTCCCTCTGCCTACCCTGCCTTGTGCGGGATAATGCGTGAAGCTAAAAAAAAAAAAAAAAAAAGGATTTAGCAAGTAAATTTACTTACTTTTAGAGATTTAAAGCTTCTTAAAAGACCATCGTGGTATCTTTTAACTGGCATTGTGAGCTATAGATTCGTTTTCTTTTCAGCGAAATTAATTAACAGGCAGTGTTCTAAATTCAAATAGAAATAAGAACATAGTGTCTTGACACTGTATTTTTCCATGTTTCTTAATAAAAGCCTATAAGATAAATCGTCATGGCCAATAAAATAATATTTTAATAATTGACGCATTCCTTCACACCCTCTGTCATTTGTCATATAACTGCTCCTTCATATCATCTCAGCATTCATTGTTCTAGAGCGGAATTGAACAACTTTTCTTAATGACAACTATAATTAAAGCTCTTACATACGTAAAAGCTTTTTTTTGCGTTTCATCAAAGCTAACTGACAACTCCTTATTGGCAATTCTCAATTGGTTTAAATATAGTCAGAACCATTTTTCTTACTCATCCAGCGAAGTCAAGAGTCATAATAAAACGATATATTTCAAACAGTGACAACTTTTTCTAAACTTTTAAGTCCTAGTACGATAACGCTACCAATATCTTATACTTTTATAAAATGGTAGCGTTTTTACATTAAGTATATAATTACGAATGCCTTCGTGAGCTATGTATGTTCCGTTTCATACAAATATGGTATCTGTATGGCACATCAAACACATTTCCGGTTTATATTTCTCTAGAGCTTTTCGTATTATGGGTTGCTTTTTTTTATTTCTTGGCATAATTCCCTCTATCTATCTATTATCTTTAATTTGTAAACCTAGAGCACTGAGCGATCGAATATAATTTTAATTTTAAGTATGTTGCAATAGCAAGTAGTTTTTATTGATTTTTTTTCTAACATTTGCTAAGTAGCTTTTAAAAAATAACTTACTTTACTTTTTAAAAAATAAAATAATTATTAAGTACTACTTACATTATGTATAAGCATAATGTAAAATTTTATTTTAAATTGTAAAAATCGTGCAATAATATCGTCCTTTCTTGTTCAGAACGAGCTTAATTAGCTACAGCTTTTAAAATGACTCTTACGCTACGTACTAATTTTTCTAGTAAACTTTTATTTTAACGTGTAGGAATTTGAAAAGCTCTGGTATTAAAAAAAACTAACTAGAAGAAAAACACGTGAATACGTGCACGTACGTTGTAACAGCGTTACTATGTAACGTAAGATCAGGCCGGTTTAAAACAGACGCAATACAACAATATAAACATATATAATAAAATAGAACTATTAAAATTAAGATAGGACTCTGCCTGTAAACGCGACGGTTTGTGGGTTCGATTCCCACTCGGGGAAGATGGATTTTTTCATTTCTATTTTATTCGCTGTGGCAGCTAGGCAAAGCACGGTGTTGAGTTCCACCAGTCAACAAAATGCCTCGAATACAGGTGGAAAGTAGGGAACGGAGTGTCTTAGCACTAGGCTCTCATGGTTCCGGTAGGTCAATCTGCCTACCCTGCTATGTACGGGATAAAGCGTGAAGCTTTAAAAAAAGATCAAATAACTTTAACAATGTAACTTAGTAATAATTCAGTTACAAATAAAAAAATATATAATACAAAATAAAAAAGTTAAAGTAGTAAGTTAAAACTTAGATTGAAGTTAATTCGTCGTTCGTCAGTCGAACGTTGCACGTCGAACTTTATATAAGTTAAATGCCTAATGGAAAAGACTTAAACGCGATACACCAAAAACGTTAAATACAGATAAAAAATTAAAGGAAAAATTACCATAGAATTAAACTCAAATTTCTTAGAAAGCTTCTAAGCACCCTGATCACTATACATTTAAAGGTCATATAATCTTTATATAAATTTTACGTTCAGAAGTAAATATTTTTTACATATATTACTTTATTTAAACATATTATAAAAATAACATATTAGTAACGTGATAATAAACAAGATCAAATATAACCTCAATTTTATAGACTCCATATAAGGGCATGGCAGAAAGCGTTTTTCTAATATGTGGATTTTAAACCTTATTATTTTATACATAAAGTAGGTTTTTCTTAAGCACGAAACACAAATGTACCGTGTGCAAACCGCCAACACAATTATGAGTGGTAAATAATCGTTATATATATTAGAAAAATTTGTTATTCATTCATAAATCGTGTTAATATACATATGCATTTATAGACTTAACTTCATTTTTATATATATATATATATATATATATATATATATATATATATATATATATATATATATATATATATATATATATATATATATATATATATATATATATATATATATATATATATATATATATATATATATATATATATATATATATATATATATATATATATATATATATATATATATATATATATATATATATATATATATATATATATATATATATATATATATATATATATATATATATATATATATATATATATATATATATATATATATATATATATATATATATATATATATATATATATATATATATATATATATATATATATATATATATATATATATATATATATATATATATATATATATATATATATATATATATATATTATATATATATATATATATATATATATATATATATATATATATATATATATATACAGTGTACTTTATACCACAGACAATGCAATATAAATACATTGCCTTCAATTTGCCCCTTAGCCACTATAAAAAACACATCACAGTATAAACGTCAAATATCGTTACGATTAGCGTTGCTTTATCAAACTCTATTGTTGCATTGTCCTTGATAACAGTGAGTAATGTATTTTTGCATAGTTTCATCATTTTAGTCACGTCCGAGTGAGCTGTTATATTGGTATGCGACGTTATTTAGTTACAGACGCTACTCGTTATATAAACAATTAGATTTAATTAACAAATACTATGTACACTCAAAGAAAACATAAAAAATTAATCGAAGTGGGATTTTTATATATTTCTTTGAGTATTTTTTATATCTTCAGTGTTGATTAATGTTTCAAAAATCATAAAAATATGTAAACTATGTTTGTTTTGTAGGGACGAGTAAGTAATAATAAGTTGAAATTAGGTAAGCCTTACGAATTCTAATGGTACTTGTATTTAAAATTAATATATTATTTTAAATATTAAATTAAATTTATTCTTTAATAATAAATAACGCTTTATTGCACAAAAAAAAATAGCTAACTTTACGCATAATTCTATCAGGTATAGATCTATAGAGAAGAACGTAAAAAAATGCAAAAAGTATTACATTACAATATGTTCTTACAAAATTACATAAATTACGATTTATATATATATATATATATATATATATATATATATATATATATATATATATATATATATATATATATATATATATATATATATATATATATATATATATATATATATATATATATATATAAATATATATATATATATATATATATATATATATATATATATATATATATATATATATATATATATATATATATATATATATATATATATATATATATATATATATATATATATATATATATATATATATATATATATATATATATATATGTATATATATACATATACACAAACATATAAAGTTATATAAAGATAGAAATTACTCAGAGTTTCGTTACTTCTATTTTTCCCAATTTTAGGTAATACGCTAATTCATAATAAAATTACTAATTTTACATTTTTTATACATATTTTGGTGTCAAACCATAAATAATTAAGTGTCAAATTAGTATATTATCAGAATTCCGCTCGAATTTGAATACAATATATGTAGCTAAATTCAACGTCGCACATTATCTAAAAAAAACTGGATTTAATAAAGAATATAATTTGTTTGATTGATATTCTATCGATATTTCAACTTCATCATACATAATTATGTTAATACGCCACTTTATAACAGTGTTCTGTGACCATTAACTCACGCTTGTTCTATCTCGACTACCAAGTTTTAGACGTAGGTGATGAGAAAAGCTTTATGTAGAATGCTTTTCATATATTTTATATGAAATACTAATATACGTATTTCTTTGATAACTTTCCGCTTTTATTAATAATAATATTATAAAGTTTTGATTTGAATGTACTAATCTCAGGAGGTATCGGTTTAAATTGAAAATTATAGTTATGTTTTTATAACATATATTGTAGAAGAAGGCAATAGGCTATAGGATTGATCTATATACAGTTAATTAAATTATTTGTAAAGAAAGTGCAAGTATTCATAGCAGAGAGAGATATTGTTCTAATTATGCTAATTTAGTTATAAATATTCTCAAAATGAGTTTTTTCACCTTTTCTGTACTTTGGCAATTTATATGTCAATAATAATGAATGTTTTGGTGTAGTTCTTAGCAAAATATGATATTAAATTTCTGTATGATATAAAATTCAAAAGCTTTATACTTTTTGCCACTAATTTTTGATTCTAAGATATTATATTCTATTCTTTATATTATATTCTTTCTCTATTTCCAAGTTCGAGACAAATATTCAAGATTATTTCATTTTAATTTTGAACATTAGGCTGAAAAATTATTTTAATTATTTTTCAAACTAAGGCAAAGCGCGGCGTTGAGTTCCGCCACTCAACACGCAATGCCTCTAAAACGGCGGAAAGTGGGGAAGGAGTAAGCAGGGACTAAGTAACGGAGTGTCTTAACCCTAGGTTCGTATGGTTCCTGCAGTTCCCTCTGCCTACCCTGCAATATGCGGGATAAAGCGTGAAGCTACAAAAAAAAAAATATTTTTCATTACGAGTCGTACGTACGTACTCTCTCATTATTCAGATGAAAGCAAATCAAATAATTCAATCTTTCGAGTTGATTTCGAACCCATAATAATCGCTGTAACAGTCAGACGATATGCCTTTGTGCTACAGAAATTATAAAAAAAAAACATAAGTACAAAATATTAAAACAAAAATTATGAACTTATAACTTCTTACTTACTAATAAAAAACACCTAAGCCACTGTGGTCTCTCTTGCATAAAACCCTCCGGTTATTGTAAGGGCGTGGCGGTCCCATCTATCTCATACTTAATAGACGCAGACTTTTAACGAACAATTAATATGTTAATTTTAATATCTTAGTTCAGTATTTAAATGTTTTATTACATAGTTTGTGGATTAACATTTTTACAAGTGTCACCTTTTTATAATGTATCCATTTGGAAAATGGATTTTGGTCGTTATTGGAGTTGGTCGTTTTTTAAATATTTCTTTATTTTATATTAATATATATTTTGGATATCAGACGAAAATTGGAGAACGTAGTGTTTTAACACTAGTTTCTCTTCTAACACTGTGGAATAAAATGTTAAGCAATACAGCCTGTTTATAGTAATTATTTGTTTCTTATCGAATGGCTGTTTCTTATTTGTATTATTATTTCTATTTTAACAGTAGAAACGCTTTGCAAATTTAGCTTTATTTTCAAAATGTTTCTACTGTTAATTTCCTCATGCTGAAAAAATGTTCACAAAAAATTATAAGAAGACCTTGTATGAAGAGGTCAATCATAGATATGAGGTTTAAGAAGTGTGCAAGGAAAAAAACGTTAAGCCAAAATATTAAACATTGAACCCAAGACCTCTATTGAAATTATTATAAAACAAACACTCAAACTTAAATAAAAAAGTCGAAACTGGTGGTGCTTTAACACTAGTTTCCCGCGGTTCCTGGGGTCCCTTCTTCCTGCCCAGCTATGCGGGATAAAGCATGAAACTAAAAAAAAAAACACTAAAATCAAATCTATTACCACTAAGTTTACGCATAATTACTTTAATTACAACACACTTCGGTACAAATGTACACGATTAATCATATACTGTCAATACGGTTGGTAGCGAAGTGTAGAATTATCGAAATGATCTCTTCATACACTCAACACCTCGATATGGTATCATTATAGGCTCTAATGGATTGTTAGAGTAAATAGATTATAGCTTTAGGGTTAAGTTAAAAAAGTTGTTGACTAACGGCAATGCTAAGCTCGAGTTGGCTAAGACTATTGTGTTCCGTACATAAATATATATAAACATACTTTACTTACTTAACTTCACGCTCTATCCTTAGCGGGGTAGTTAGAGAGAATGATAAGAAGAATATGTATATATATATATATATATATATATATATATATATATATATATATATATATATACATATATATATATATATATATATATATATATATATATATATATATATATATATATATATATATATATATATATATATATATATATATATATATATATATATATATATATATATATATATATATATATATATATATATATATATATATATATATATATATATATATATATATATGTTTACATTCCGTTCTCCGCCTTGCTTTACGTTGATTTTTAGAATTGTGATGAGAAAAAAATATTACATGAGGAAAAGATATCAAATTTTAATAAAATTATCACATCTTCGTGTTAAGGATCGTTTTAGATATTTTTTTGTAACACTCGCGTTGTGTCGCGGAATGCTCTTAACTTGTTAATAGCATTTTGATATAAAATCTTGTGTTTTTGCTAACTACAAATGTATGTGAACAGAATTTTAATTTTTAAAAATGTAAACAAATAATCACGGCAGAATTGTGCTCAAATAACGAGCGTCAGTTGTGGGTTTGATTCTCACTCGTGTAAATATATCTTAAATTATGACTGGAATTAAGTGAAATTAATATCTCATCGTCAATTAAAAAAAGAAAACTGAAACTAATAATAATTTAACATATATAATAATTTGGTTCAACTGAATAAAGTCCAGGATTACATGATAAATATATAAGAAAGTAACAAAAAAAAATAATAATTAATCTAATTTTTATATAAATAAGCCAGTTAGCTTCTACTGGCTTCGTCTAAGTTATTAAATGGAAACTACGAGCTATATGTGACACAAAATAATATCGAGGACGGTCGTGGCTCAGTCCTATGCGCGGCGTTGAGTTCCGTCACTCAGCACGCAATGCCTCGAAAAAGCTGGAAAGCAGGGAAGGAAAAAGCAGGGACTAAGCAACGGAGTGTCTTAACACTAGGTTCCTATGGTTTCTGCAGTTCCCTCTGCCTACCCTGCAATATGCGGGATAAAGCGTGATGCTAAAAAAAAATTATAATAATATCATTACCTAAAGTATGACTATAATTTTTAAGCATTATTGCACACTAAAAAAGGCATTATGCAGCGGAATGTAAATCTAAAAGGAATTAGAAAAGACAATTCTCAAGGTATAGATAATTAGACAAAAATAAATATTCAAATCAAGCATATTGTTTCTGATATATGTACACACAACCAAACAAACAAAACAAAACAATTACCAAATCAATATTCTCGTCGAAAACTTTCTTTACACAAACCCAATTAGATTCACACTAAACGCATCGAGATTTTTAACGCGTCGCGTTAATGTTTTATCGCATTTTACATTTTATATTTTGTCATACACACGAACTGTTCAACATTTAATTCGAAATGCGACATTTTTGCTACATTTTGCCATTGTGAAGTTTTTTATAGACAATAACGCGTGTTAAACAAGGGTACACGGCTATAGCTGTACGTGGATGGGTAACTAATTTAACAGATCGAATATCTTTGCTGATTTAAAAGCGTACTTCAAAATTATTTGACTCCAAGCTTTGTTTGGAGGTTTTGTTGTGGAGCTTTTTTAAATATCTACGTGTAAGCTGGTTGTTGACACTCTTCATACTCTTAATAATACAGGATTAGGATGAAAAATTATTATTGAATAATTAGATACTAAAGAGAAACTTCCTGTAACTGTCTACTCGGGAAAATGTATGAAATTTAGACGGAAAGTGGTGTACGAAATATTTTGACACTCCGTTTTTAGGTTATCTCTATCTTAGGATATGCTAAGTTATAAAGCATATAGCTTAAATAAACAAAATAAACATTATTTAAAGATTAAATCAACTACTTTAAATTTATTTTTGTGCTTTAAAATTGAATTCGTTGAAATTGTAATTGCGCTTGCTTTACGAATGGTCAATCACCAACATAATATATACATATATGTATGTATATTTTCTGACCTGCTGCGTTCACTCCAGTTGCTTTCATTACAGTCAGCTGTGATTTAATAAACTCGATGTGTGGAAATTTTGTAGTTTCTTTGAGAGTATTTATGAAGATGAAATACAATAAATAGGGAGTTATTGTTTTAGTTATAAGTTTTATTTTGTGATAACAGTGGTTAAAACTGTTAGATAAGTTAAAAATACTTTTTAGTAGAAATTTTTTAAAATTAATAAATATTATTTTATTTTTCATATTTATAAAAAATGAGGCAATTTGCCTTATATTGCGTTTTCTTAGCTTTTCACTCGAGACATAGCGTATTAAATGGCGAATAAGTGCACCGAGTGGGCATCAAATGCCAAGACAGTGTTTACTCCAGTTACCACGGAACACTTAATATTGAAAATCTTTTACGCTTTCCACAAAATTTTCAATTGATTTTTATCAACTCCCCATATGTTGCAAAGACTTCGAGATTGCAAATTTTTTCTACACTTCCAACTCACGCTGCGACGCCTCGTTCCATTGAAGCACGTAGCTTTAAAAGCTCACCGTTCAACTATTTAGTACTGATCCACAATTGATAAAACAATAGCCAATGAATAGTCATATACAGCGAGCAGGGAGGTCTTTTTTAGCGAAGACTTACATTCTTTATATATACTTTGTTACCCAATACCTGGCTCTCGAATTAGCCGCTGCGACGAAATCATTTCAAACTGACAGATCCTATACCAATTATATGATATTTTTTTCATCAATTTGACATGTCGGAGCTTTCGTCTTTCCGATCAATATCCGTATGTTGGAGATATAAAGCTGGTTTTGTATTAAATTTGGTATTTACGACGGCATATTCGTTATTGGTCGCCAGCAAAAAGCGAAACGATAGGTTTTTGTGGCGCTCTGTAGGGACCACACAAGTTGGCAGATAGCACGCACGCTGTCCTGTCACTGTCTATATCTAACTGTAGTGGAATTGATATATATATATATATATATATATATATATATATATATATATATATATATATATATATATATATATATATATATATATATATATATATATATATATATATATATATATATATATATATATATATATATATATATATAGATATATATATATATATATATATATATATATATATATATATATATATATATATATATATATATATATATATATATATATATATATATATATATATACATATATATATATATATAGTGAGACTGGCTCAAGTGAAGACTGGCTCAAAAATCTCAGTCCGACTTTATATATATATGTGTATGTATGTATGTATGTATGTATATATATATATATATATATATAGTGAGACTGGTTCAAGTGAAGACTGGCTCAAAAATCTCAGTCCGACTTTATATATATATGTGTATGTATGTATGTATGTATGTATATATATATATATATATATATATATATATATATATATATATATATATATATATATATATATATATATATATATATATATATATATATATATATATATATATATATATATATATATATATATATATATATATATATATATATATATATATATATATATATATATATATATATATATATACATACATACATACACATATATATATAAAGTCGGACTGAGATTTTTGAGCCAGTCTTCACTTGACACTTTTATCGGTGTGCGATGAAAAAAATTCTATTTATTAAAATTTTCAATGGGAAATAAATGTTACAAATATATAAAAATTTCTTCGTTTCTAAACTCTCCTACCCTAGCCATACGTCTTACTTTTGCTTGTGTTAGCTAATTTCTACTAATTTGCATAAACTGGCTAACTAACATAAAATTTTCTAGATGACGTGAACTTCTCTAATTTCTTTTTGTGGTAAATTTTCTTTTAATTGGAATTTCACTACTGTGCAGTTCCGTAGGAGCTTTTTTCCACGTACCACACTACTGTGGAATACCCTACCTGCGGCAGTGTTTCCAGATCGATACAACATGGGTACCATCAAAAAGCGCGTCTACCTCCATCTTAAAGGCCGGCAACGCTCTTGTAACACCTCTGCTGTTACACAGGCCGTGGGCGTCCGTGATCACTTACCATCAGGTGACCCGACCGCTCGTTTGCCTTGTCCATCCCATAAAAAAAGTAGATTTCTTGAGTTCTTGAATTTACTTACTATGTTTTACTTTTCACTGTCATAGTTTTATTTACAAAGTTTTACTTCCAACTTTGTTTCTAAATTTAATACACATTTAAGTAGACTATAAGCAAATGTGAACTTGGCTCTTAAAGATATATTTTTCAACCAACTTTAATCAACTGATTTAAATTCGAGGCAAAACGTTCGCAAGATGCACACGCCTAATTAATTGATAAAAAAGGTATTCATAAATTTATAATTTTTTATATAAAATTCATAAATGTATATATAAATATAAGCATACATACAAAATACGTATTAAAACATTTCTCTCCCCTTCCTTTACAGATGGTAACTATGCAATAACTTGTATAAAGCACAAGAGTTTCAACGCAGTATGATGAAGAATACATGGCTTAGTGGCCAGAGCGTATAGATGGTTGGCAAGAGGCGCGGGTTCAAATCCCGTTGAGTTCTATAAAAATATTTCAATTAACTTAGCGCAAAAAACACAATCGTCATATTTACAGGCAGAGGTTTTGCCGCAGCTTTATAATGGCCACAGATTGAGCTTTAAAGCTCAGAATTATTTTTCAATGATATTGTACTGAGTGTAATTTTCATAACATATATCTATCGAATATATGTATGTATGTATGTGACGTATGAATCAAACGTTATCGTCACATCGGCTATATATTAAGAGTTATTACCATCAAAATCGGTACATTTTTTCGTTCGCTATTTCATTCTTTAAGAACTTATTCATATTTCAAAAGTTTTTGTTTATATGATTTTTTTATGATTTTCAAAGTCGTGCCGTTGCTTTAAGAGCGTTATTTCCGTAGCACATTAGTTATTTACCTTTGTTCAATATAATGGTAGTCGCTAGTGATCAATCATTTGTCACATCGAACGATAATCATGATTTGTGTGTTTGTTTGTGTACAAAAACACCGTCACCTGAATGAAACGAGAACGTTTGGACGTTAAAGATGACGCGAATTCATAATATAAATATGATATTTTGTTACTTAATCATCTATATGAATATGTTTTCGGGTTTTTGGTCCATTTTGTCCAAGTTTTTTTCTACTGTGATAATAATTATATTGTAAAATCGAAATTATTTACAGATTTAATGGGAAATTCTTACAGACCTGCGGTATATCAATGTAATAAAAATAATGATAAATCGTTTGGATAAAGCAAAGAGAGAGAGAGAAAGCTCTATACTCTCTTATTTGTATAAAGGAAACCGAATAAGTGTCCTCTGTTTTCTCATCATAATCCTAACTTACAGGTACTATCGATTGAAAATATGAATTTATAATAATTTTTTTATCATATATTGCTATATATATATGAATATATGTATGTATGTATGTATGTATGTACGTATATATATATATATATATATATATATATATATATATATATATATATATATATATATATATATATATATATTGCTATATATATATGAATATATGTATGTATGTATGTATGTATGTACGTATTAAAGCTTAGAAAAACCAATTAAAAATTATGCGACAGGTGAATTGGCTCGCTATTAAAGCACCAGCCCGGCCAATGCATCATAAGAGCCGTCAAAGTATGATTGATATCGACGATCGACACTTTTTCAGGACACGTTACCATTATATTTTTGTTCACTTGTAACAATACAGTGTCTCATTAAGATGTTGTATTTTAAAACTGATACAATGTTGCTGAAGTTAAAGGAATTTCAACTATTGATGAATATTCACATGTATTTTTTTAAGATATTTTTTTCATTTTTAGTATCTAAAATGTTTAGTTTAGTATAATTTAGTAAAATAGCTTTTTTTATGGCACATTTCGTGAAATAAATATTGTACAAAGTAGGATTAGAACCTACAATTATTATGATTTCTAGGCCATCTTGGTGTAGTGGTACATCATCTAAGTTGCAGTAACATAATGTGCATATTGAATTCCGTCACTTAACACGCAATTTTTAATTCTCTATAAACATCGTGAAACAGTAGAAAAAATAACAATATATACAGTCAATTATTTAAAGTTCTCCATAACATTGTTTTTAAATAAAATAATATAAAAAGAAGGCGAGATATTATTTAAATAAATAAAGTTATTGATAAATAAAAAAAATAATTATTAACAGCCTCAGTCCTATGGTCAAACGGTATTGACATTTAAGTTATTTTGAATCAACTGCCGAAACGTAATATAGCCTAAAGTCTACATAGCCTCTTTAAAATTTATTAATTTTCCTTTCGAACTAACAGTCATTGTAAGCAATTAGAAAAAGTAAACTAACTACTAAAAGAAAAAAATGATTATGAGTAAAGCCCTTTATATATAACGCATATGATATACGAGGTGACGGAATCGGTTATTTATGAATACGGCAATACTTGTTCACAGGACACAATGCTTTTACATCCAAATAACAGGAGCTGTTTGTACAGACTCCATAAAAAATTAATAATTTCGGACAAATACAAAGTATTGGCAAAACACTCAATTATGTTTTTTTAGGGTTTTAAGTGATTTCAATAACGTACAGCATTTTATTTAGATTTACATTTTATCTCACTCATAGTAGGATAGGTAGAGGAAACCGTAGGAATCTAGTGTTAAGACACTCCGTTCCCCACTTTCCACCTTTCAAGGCATTGCATATCGAGTGGTGGAACTCAACCTAAGGTAACTAACGTGCTATATATGTAAATGATAGCAAGTATAATGTGATATATGTATATAACAGTAAAAACATATATGTATATAATACTATAATAATTAAATGGAAAAATGACACGCTGAAATCTGTACATCAAAAAACCATAGTTTCTATACAACTACTTAAATAATAATATTAATCTTCGATATTTCTTATGTTAGCAGCTTACTATCGTATACCACTTATATACCAATTCAATATGAATTAAGGCTAAATATTATTATTTCAATAGTTATAGAGAAAATCCGCATAATTTTACTAATTCACACACCCTAAGGGTCAATAGGTCGGATCGGTAGCCGAGATGATGCGATACGATATCGTTCCGTGGCAAAGGTCGAAGCGACCATTGTAAGACGAACAGCGTGCAGTCCCTGTACTCTGTATTTTTTTTATTTATAACTTATTCAACGTGCCGCTCTTAAGATTTGCTTTGGCGAACGAAAATCGCAAATTATATTTTTTTAAGACTTTTTAGATTGATTTGGCTATTTTTAAACATATCTTTGTAAATGGAAACCTCTTTAGAATAGGTTTTGTCAAAAGCTCGACCTTTTCAAATATTTTATGATTAAACTGATGAAGTTAAAAGAAATAAAAAAGATAGACAGCGTCTTATTTTGCAAAATATATAGAAGAAAGTAATAAAAAAATCTTTTAATAATATTTGAACTTGCAACACATACAGTGGCAATCTTGCTCAATGAGCCCCAAAGGCTTTTTTAAATAACAATGCCTTAAAAATACACAACTTAAAATCGATTGCATGAAAACATTAAGTTTACTCGAAGTACCAATATCGGTATATCAAAGGAAACCATTCATTGTCCACAGCATTAACGTAACCCACTAAAATAAATCGAAAGGTGATTCCAATAAAATAGCGTTTTTACGGAACGCTGCACTAATAAACAAATGCTGTACAATAAACAAAAGCTAATTGTACCAAGCAAAAAGGACCTAAATTCGATTCCCGGTGGAGCATCGACAACAAAATGTCGATTATGATTGATGATTTCAAAAGCGTATTATACGTGAATGAGTTTTTTGAAGGCGCAACATTTATTTTGTTGTACACATGCCTTTATATTATTTTTACGATGAATATCTCGGTATACACAAAGGGTCGAAATTTTGCGATATCTTGTTTCGTATCGTTTATCTTTCATATTTGTATTAACTTATCATAAAATCAACGGCCGTAGATGCTTTTGTTCTAATAAAAAGCTTTCGCTAAAAGCTCCAGGCTAAGGACATATAAATAGTTTAAATTATCATCTTCTTATATCAAAATTTCTAAGATATGATTATGAAATATATATTTCACATTACATAGTTCTGTTTAGGATCAGATTAAGATTAGATTTTGATTTCTTATATGGTACATATTTTTAACGTTTTATTACATTAATAGGTTTTATAAGGCATTTTAATTAATTTTAACAGCTTCACAACCTTCTACGTATCCTGGATAGCAGGGTAGATGAAGAGAAGTTAGTGTTAAGACACTCCGTTTCCACTTTAGATCTAATACAAAATATTCTATTCTCCCTAAGAGGAATAGGAAAAAATCATCACGTCAGACGGTGTCCTACTGTGGCTAAGATGGCGGTTTATTCTTTTAAATATTAAGTACTTATATATTCATTTAACTTCAGTATTTATTTTACATTTAAAATCTTTAATTTTTGCAATTCTACGCATTTTAGAGTAAATTTTATTACAAGTGGATTACATATGATCAGGAATTGTTTAAAAATCTAACATTCAACCTATTTTAGATTATGAGAATATAAACTAGTTAAAAAGTTACATAAAAAAATACAACTCCTTCTCTTATCATAAAGTAGAAGTTAATTTTCTTTTAGCTTCACGCTTTCCCGCACATGGCAGGGTATGCAGAGAGAACTGCAGGGACTGTTGGAACCTAGTGTTAAGACACTCCGTTGCTTAGTCCCTACTTTCTCCGTCCCCGCTTTCCGCCTTTTTCGAGGCATTGAGTGTTGAGTGGCGGAACTCAACGCCGCGTTTTACCTAGTTTGCCAGAGTGAAAAAAATGGAAATAGAAAAATCCATCATCTCCGACTAGGGATCGCCTGGGTTGCGCCTCTGCGCCACGACGGTCCACGATATATAGAAGGTAATGCGTTATCTACCTGTAAACTTCCATTTTTCGTTGCTATATAAACTTGTATTACTAACACTTGTATACTACTACTTTATATATGAGTTAATATTAACGAGCCTTTCGTTCTGCATCGGGTGATTCGAAGCAGTGTGGTAAACATTTTGTGTTCAAATTTAAAAAAAGGCTGTACATACATACATATCTTCACGCTCTATCCCTAGCGGGTAGTCAGAGAGAACGGAGCGCCAAACGCTGCGGTCCCTGCATACCTCTTTCGCCTCGTCCACTGTCATTAACCTCTTCATGCATGCTCTCCGGGGAGTCCTCATGCTTTTTACGTGACCTTCCTCCAGTATCTTCGATACTGTGTTTTCGAAAGTCAACCGAGGTCTCCCCTTACCTCTCTTACCACACACTTTTCCATAGTATATCTTTTTTACCATTCTTTCGTCACTCATTCTTTCGACGTGCCCAAACCACCTGAGCACATTCTTCTTCATTCTTACTATGACATCCTCGCCGGTACCTACCATCCTGTGTACCTCTTCGTTGCGGATTCGGGCTGTATTAAACTAAATTTAACCTAAAAGGCTGTATTAAACTAAATTAAACCTAATTTGATTCTATAGCTGTATTGGATTCTCTTACTAGCATTAAATATTTTCTAAATATATAAAAATTGACTGGAGTGAACCTTACTTGGTTGGACTGCATTCAAGAAGCGCAGGTTCGCATCTTTAACTGGACCATCCAAAATATACATTTTTAATACATTTGTTTCTTTTAAATGTATTTATAATCAATACAATGAATATATGTTAGTATTCTTATTTTTGACACTTTTATATTTTAACAAGTTATATGATTTTGTTTAAATTAAATAAAAAACACATACTTATTTCATAGTTAACAGGATTTTTGTACGAAAATCTACCCTCTATAGTACGAAGGATAAAACTATGATTATATAAATAAATTATAAACAAATGTACGACTGGGCAATGCTTAATAATCAAACTCTAACTATGTATATAATATATATAAATTAAATATATATAAGAAATCAAATTCCAATGTATCTAAAAGCTTGTTATTTGTCATACAATACTCTTAGCTATTTCTATTTGCCAGGCCAAAGCCAAATCTAAGAGCTATTATGACCTATTATGGCCGTAAATCAGAAAGCTAATTTTTTACTTTTGCGAACTCATACTTGCAGGAAAGCTTTTTTAACTTTGACACTCTAATGATATTTGAAATTAAATGCTTTGAACTGATGAAAGTGGTGACTTTTTTTTCCAATTCTGACTAAAATTTTCATTAAAATGCTTACAATCAAATTATATGACAATAAAGTTATATAGATATTAATAACAGTGAGTAGTTTAAAACACTTCTACTGAAATCTTGTTCTGTGCCACCAATAGAAAGGACATAAATAAACCACAATGCATTCAGTCTGTCACATTAAGAGTATAATAAACGGAAAAATATCCCGACAGTGGCCGCCGACGCAAAACACTCGCCCCGATATTTTGTCAAGACAAACGATTTCACCTTGCTCTGCTTATAATAAGTTAATGATTTATTTAAGTAAAAACAGGCACTGAAGTATAAATTATAAGTGATTGTAGGGATTTTGGTCCTAATATAGATAAATGATAAGTTTTAATTTTAATATTTATATTAGATTTTAAATTATTTTCAGTTTTCAGATTTTGAAAACAATATTGAAAATAAAATCTATAAGCTCATATGGGTAGCTCACTTATCCTGTATTTAGGGGTTAAGTTATTTCAACGGAAAGTTAAAGAGTTTCTAATTCACGTTCTTGAAGTGCACATGCACTTCATTTTATTAGATAATATGTTTTTAAGAATGGTAAAGTTCGAAATATTTTTTTGTTAAAAGACTAAACAGAATTTTTGAAATTGACAAAAACTGTCAAGTGTTGAAATGTCCAGCAAATCCAATTAGGTAAGGCATAGATTTTTTTTTAATCAATTATCAATTGAATTGTTTAAGTTCGAACATCGGCTTTATTTCTCACCAATCCGTGTTTTCCATATTTTTAAATGGTACCAAAAGTGAAATTCTAGGTCAAAAACTCTCCTCTCTAAGTGTTCGCAAGTAAAACGCTTCAAGTAACATATACGTGTACGTACGTACGTATATTTTACGTTTAACGTTAAAATGATGTACAAAACGTATGCTACGGCCAAATGTATAGACCAACTGTTATTCCCAATTATTAGTAGATGCAATATAAGAGTTCCATCGCATGCATCAAATATTAAGCATACAAAGTCAGCTATGTATCTGTTTATATAATATTCGACTTTTTGCTAAAACGCCAAAGTTTGTCAGTCCTTTTGCCAAAACGTTCTACAGATTATACAAAATGTTAAGATGAAACCTATTTAATATGGTTTTAAACTAATAGATACATTTAGTTCGTTGACAATTTATTTTGTGTTTATTTTTTAATTTATCTCAGAATTCAATGTTTGATTCTAATTCTTTTATTTGTGTTTTAAAAAATAAATTTGTATGCCAAAATTTTTTTTTATAGTTGATTTTACTAAAATATGTTTTTGATTTAGAGCTTTATGTAAACTAATATTTTACAAAGAATCATTGCTCCATTTTGATATAAATATTACATTTCCTAAAGACTTTTGAGGATATTTAGTAAGTGAAACCTTTGAGGTTAAATCTGCAATATACTTACTTAGGTTAAAATTATATATGGAACGTGTAACTGGGAAGGAAGAAAATCAATTTTTTAAATGATTATATATATTTTTAAGCCATGAAGCTAACAATAAATTTTCTGTACATTTTATTTATTTCATTATAAAATGAAATAAATAACAATATTAAGTTAATTAAAGTTATCCTGTTTTAAAAAAGTAATATACATAATATGCTACTTAATTAATCAATAACTAATGAAGCTTTTTTGGATTTTAATTACGAATTATACTAGATTAAATAAAAAAATATATTTTTCTTATTATTATAAGTGTTCTACATTTTTAACGCACTTTAGACAGAACCCATTTATAGTATTGTAATTATAAACATTACATTATTTGAGGCGTTTAATTCCAGTCATAAATTGAGAAAAAAAGTCCTAGGACTAATATATTAATAATTTAATAAGTACTGAAAAGAACATCTCCATCTAAATCTTTTAACTAAGCTACAATATAAGCCGTCCACTGCATTTCACATTTCGTGATATAAGTTTTTCGACGTTACACGGCCGCAGGCGCCGGTCGGTATGACGGTGACTCTCATATCAAATTGATAACTCGCTTTTTGTGCTATTCTCTAAACACCATAAACCTGTCATTATTGACACTGATCAATTAATGCGGGGTTAGAATGCTTTTGTATTTGTATATATATATATATATATATATATATATATATATATATATATATATATATATAAAAATATATATATATATATATATATATATATATATATATATATATATATATATATATATATATATATATATATATATATATATATATATATATATATATATATATATATATATATAGAGTGATAGAAATCCTAGAGTAGGTATTGAACCCTAATAACCACGTTTACAGTCATACACTGTGCAACTGCGCCGTCATGCTACGTGTTTTTTTATAGTAATATACTGAAAGAGCTTTTGGAATATATTAAAAAACAAAGTTAATTGTCTCCTAGTTGTGGTTTCTGTTAAAATATACCACATCTTTTGTTGGAACTTTGAAGGGAAGATGTAAAAATTTTCGGTTATCGAGAAAGTTGCTCGGTGAATGCTGTAACGTAACTCCTTAAGTAGATTACCTCTTTGAGCTTTACCAATTGTAAATTATTTTATTATGTTTTATATACAAAAAGTATTTGAAATACAATAATTTAAATATTTTTTAAGATTCACTTTAAGTAAATTAATCTACTGAGGAGTGAAACACCGATATATTATATTTTTTCTTTATAATTTATTATTATGTAGCTTTACGCTTTATTTTGCGCTTGGCAGGGTAGGCAGAGGGAACCGCAAGAGCCGTGGGAACCTAGTGTCAAGACACTCAGTCCTCTACTTTCCACCTTTCGATACTTTGCGTATTGAGTGGTAGAACTCAACGCCGCATATACCAAGTAGGCATAGGGAAGTATATGGAAATGTAATAATCCATCGAACCCACCAACCGTCGCGTATACAGGCAGACGCTGCGCTTCTGCACTACGACGGATCGATAATAAAATGAAAGTTATTATTAATAATGTTTCTTTATAAAACATAATTAATTTATTATTTATTTTGTTACAGGTAATCAACATGGAGAATACGTAATTAATAACGTAATTTCAGAATGATATACAGTTAGTTATATTTACATAAACATTTCGTGTACAAGTCACATTAAAACGATTCCAATTTCACTTATATGATATTATTTCTGGTAATATTTTTTTTAATTTTCCCAGCATTACTCAGACGCTCAAAAAATATGTAAAGTATGAAAAAAATAATTAATAGTCTATTCTTATTCTATTGAAATTAACAACACACCACAATACACAAATATAAAAGCTTTTAAAGCTTTTATATTCCAACTTCAATCACAAAGCTCCTCATCCTAGAACACCTACGCTATAAGTTCCACCTTTTTATATCAAACAATTAGTAGATTTAATACGTTTTCCTTTATTTTTAACAATCTTCAGCGATTTCTTAAAAAGCGCCTATCATTTGCTGTACATTACAACTGATAGACATCTTCCTTAATAGCCATAAGCCAAACAGTTAATTTGTAATGTTCAATGTGTATAATTCATTTGGAAGGCGTTATTTTTCGACCTTATCTCCGTATCTCTTTAACAAGATTGATTAATACGATGCGCCCGAGGACCTCTTTACTGTGCACCATTGCCGAAATGCATGTAACTATTTATTATGTTTTATTGGATTTGAATCTTGAATTTGTTGTAAGTACGTTTAAAATATTTAAATTTTAATGTAAAAATCATAATTCAAAGAGACAAGCAAATATGGATACATATTTAAATACAGCGTTTAACTCTGCTTTTTAAAACTTACAAAGACTCACCATTATTCGAACCAAAATGTATGTACGTAAATACATAAATGTATATAGTTTATATTTAAGTAATGTCAAAAATTACTTATATATACATATATAAATATATATAAATAAATCAACTTCCGCAACAACAGAGTTACAATGTATTAACGTCAGCCGTAATTAAGCTGACAATTCGAGTATAATAGATTAAGCTACTTGCAATCATTTTCAATCGGGATATCGATCATCGGGTATCGCGAGTGGCCTGTCAGAGGCTTGCACCTTCATTATACGGGAGATGGGAACAAATCAAGTGTACAGACAGACGGACATTGGATACAATAAGTATGAGAGTACCACATATAGGCATTGTCATGTAGATGCACTCGTTCCAACGAATTGCAATTGTAAGGTAATTTTTTTGTCAAATCACAAGTTGTAAATTGTTTTCGGCTTTTAGTTTACGGTTTATTTATGTTTTTATTTATATAGCTAATTGTTTTTGTGTGCGATGATTATGAATTATAAATTTATATCTTATACATAAAGTTTTTAAACATTACCGTCGTGGCGCAGAGGCGTAAGCGTCTGTCTCTATTTCCATTTTCTTCGCTCTGGAAGTTTCCGCCGAGTTTGCTTAGTTAGGCAAAGCACTTTGCTTAGTTAGGCAAAGCACGGTGTTGAGTTCCGCCACTCAACACGTAATGCCTCGCAAAAGGCGGAAAGCGGGGACGGAAGCAGGACTGAGCAACGACTTAACACTAGGTTTAATTTGGTCCCTGCAGTTCCCTCTGCCTATCCTGTAATATGCGGGGATGCATGAAGTTAAAAAAAATAGATACATGTTGCTTGTTGTTGTTTGTTGTTACTAGTTACTTGTTGTTCTTAAAAAAAAAATATTGCAGAATATAAAACAATTTTATAAACTTTTTACAATTTAAATTTTTCCTACTTATATTTATAGCTTTTGCCTCCAAAAAAAATATCTAAAGCATTCTTTTGAACTAATCTTAAACTTATATCACCAATATACCAACATACAAATAAAAATCACACAAACCATTTGTCAAATGACCGGTGACACTCCGCATAATGCCTAGGAATCATTTATCGATGTGACATCAGTAATCAATGCGATCGTGAGGTACCATCACGTCTGACAGCACCAGCGTCCACACTTACCCTACAATCCTATCGCGAACATTAACTCTCATTATATTCAATTCATCTGACCTACCCACGACTTCGATACCTTAATTTTTTTTCAAGTCACGACACCTCACCTATCTTAATGATGCTCTATTTTATTTTGAACTGAATCGTGTCCCAGAGACGTATGGAACTTGTCGCGTGAACTTCTGTCCTCTTTTAATAATTTCGATTGAAAATCTTGAATTTCTTTGCTATTTTATGAAACGATTTTAAATCAATTTGGTTTGTCAATTCAATATTCATTCAACAGCTTGAAGCGTCTAAATCCAAAATATATCTATTAGTCAAACGTTTATTTCGGTAGAGTTGAGAATATCGCTGTATCGCTTACACCATTCTGGCTTTACACTGATTTAATAAATGTAGATTCAGGGCGGTGATCTGCAGTCTCCATTTAGGGCAGTCGCGCGTCGAACGCGTGGCAACGTCTCCGAGGCATTACAAAAGGTTAATTACACACGAAAAACTTATTGTGCCACTTCAAGAATCCCACCCTGTTAGGCCACCGCTCGAGATTTCTGGTTACGCATGAATATGGATGTGATCCAACATTGCTTAGATTCCTATAACTTTTTAACGCTATCGGTCTGTGGGTGTTCGAACATTCTGGAAACAGTGATGTTAATTAGGTGGGAATATTTAAAGTATTAAATGATCTGATAGAGATGTCTCGAAACGGAATGGATTGACGATGAATAAACAGTTTTTAATCGGTTTTGTTTAGGGACAGGGACGTCTCTCATTAACATTGCCTTCGCGAAGCGTTTGTGTGTATGGTAATTTTTAAATTACAATAGTATCTTTTCGATTTAGTCATGTAATACCTTTTATGTTACGTATTTTGCTGTATTTTGATGAAATTAAAGTTTTTTTAATTTATATTATTGATTATATTTTGTTATATAATAAAAGTGTTAATAATTTTCAACAATAAATAATAACACACATACACACACACACATTTTCATACAAATTTATGAGATCATGGCATTCTCTGTTGTCATAAGACCATTGTGACGCAATGGGGCAGAGTCTGACTGTAGCCATGACGTTTGCGCCTTCGTTTCAATCACCATTTTCGTTTTAATCACCATCACGATATGTGATGCTGTGATAAAATAATATAATTTTTGTGATAAATATGAAGAAAAATTCAAGAAATATTTATATATTTATATTGGTCTGTTAAGAAGATACTATTAGAAATTGAGAATGATAAGTCAGTGTAATCTTTATTCAAGCTGTCCTAAAATAAATTCTTCACAGGAAACTAGAAACTTTTTCCATAGACACGGCAGGGAGCATCGAAGGCTGTATGTAATTGATTAATTGAATTGTAAATGTAATGCTATGCGTGTTTGTTTGTATGTTGAATAAAAACTTCACATTTTACAACGAAAAAGGGCAACATGTGGCTTCGTCTTTATTACGCTGTCTTTGGTAGTATGGTACTTACTTTATAGTTTACAGTAAGCTCGGTTTTTATTATTGAACTTATTTTTCTTAGCTTTGGCTTGTTTCTGTTTATTTCAATCTATTTTTATCTGTTTCAAATTATTTTCCATTTTTAAATATCGTAATAAATTTTTCGCTTTGTCTTATCTTCTCATAGTATTTCAGTGCCAGTTAGAATTTTTTTGTTTTTGCTTATGGAACTGAGTGCTAAAATTTTTTACATCTTCGATTTTTTTTAAATATGTATAGTTGTATGACATATATTAAAAATGTACATCAAATTTATAATAAATATCATTCTTTCTAACAAAAATTGCAACCTAGCAGGATTCGAAGCTGCGCGTTACCTTCGATACCAAAATAAAAACAAAAGTTAGGCTGAAAATCACATACGTTAAAAAATTTATACGTTTTCGTACACCACTTTCTTTATAAATGTTTAATATAAGATTTTATAAAAAAGTGAATATATACCGAATATTATTATTTATAAACTGCAGTTGTAAATATAAAATTAAGTAGCAAACAAAATATAATAATACATATTTAAATTAAAACTAAATGTATAACCAAAACGTATGTCGTAGCTAGTTTCGAAATACGCGGCGACTTATTCGAGACATGCCATGAACAATTTGTCTGACTTTTTGCTTTGAATTTACAATCGATTTTCAGAATCGATGCTATCGAGCATAATCGTCTGCCTATAGTAGAATTTCGATAATTGCCCCGCACTATTGCATTGGTAATTACTTAAATGTAAACTGTAAAACTAAATGAAGTAATATAAGAACTTGTTGATTTTAAATATTTTAGTATTTGTAGTTAAATTAATAACAAAATATATTTCTTTAAAAAACATAATATGCAAGATTTCGAATTTATGCACAAATGAAAAAAATCGGAATATTTTGACTCTATGTTCTCTCTGTCTAATACAGCAGGACTAGGGAAAGATAAGAGGTATTTGAAAGTCGTGAAAATAATATTAACTAATCTTTCTACGTCACTTTAAATATATTTATATGTACATACATTAATTATAAAGACATTTATTACAAGACAGTTGTTCATAGTTCATTTTTCATAATAAAATAACAGAGTGGTAGCAATTGATTTATTCATTCGTTTCGTACAATAGTTAATACAGAAGAGATTGACATTATATAATTCAGTCCTTTTATTTATTTAACAGCTGACATTTTCTGTTCAATATTCAAAATTAATATCATAAAGAACTTATCATTACAAATAGGTTTTTTGATTTGAATTATTAAACATTAATTTCAATATTAATTACTTTCTAACAATAAAATCATAAAATGTATATTGATTTGCGCCTATATATACATATATGGCAAGCATAATTTGTTTCTTGGAAAGTGGAAAATAAAGTGAAATTTCTATATTTTTTTACACCGATAGCAAAAAAGAATTTTCACGTATCTAATGCTTGTAATATTTGAACACTCTAATAATTGTTTAACAATTCTGACCAAAAAAATTGCCACTTTTGCTTTAATATCACTATATATTATAATATGGTTTTTATATGATGTCAATCTTTATTTTAAATTATTTCTTTTTTGTATTTTTTAAAATTTAAAATTTAAATTTATGTTTAGCTTCACCTATATCATAATAGCGTAAAGAGAACCTAGTGATAAGACACTCCGTTCCTGCTTTCCGCAATATTTTCAAAGCGAGACATTTCACTTTGACTGGATGTCAACGCCCTCTTCTCTTATTACCAGAGTGAGAAAATTAAAAACTTACATTCCTCCAAGTCGAAATTGAACACAAAAACGTCCGCCACAACAGCCCCGTATAATAATTTAAAAACCCTCCAAAACATTATTAACCAACCGTCTATATATAACTCCAAAAAAGCATTTGTTAAAATTTAATACTGCGCTTTAATAAACAAAAAAAAAATAATCAATTATAATGACAATTAAAGAGCATATTGTGATTTTGTAGCGCACGTACGCAAGTAGAACGCCACGTTGGGATGCCTGCCATGCGCCGTACGCTGGAGTACGCGAGACGTAGCTTTTTGTTTGATACGCTTACAGGTTTTAAAGGAAATTTACAATTTTAAGTATTGATTGTATTTTTAAATGTATTGCTTTAAATTTAATTTATGTTTTGGCCGTTTTAAATGGCAATAAGGAGTAATTTGTCATATAATACAAGTTGTTTGTTGCTAACTGTACTTGGAAATTACTTGGATTGGGATTTCGTTTCATTACATTTTAAACTATTTTCTATTTCCTTATATAGTAAGGTAAATAGGGTAAGGTAATAATGCAGCGTTGGGTTCCGCAACTGCAATACAATATATGAACTAGCTGTTTTTCCTATGAAAAATATAAAGAAATATTTATATAATGAAGCTGTATATCCTATTTATTATCTTATATCTCTTCTACATTCTTCATATTATACAAAACAAATTTAAAATAAATTATTATACAAAATCATCTCATAAAATATTGAAAATTAAATTAAGAATTTAATTTTCATAAATGTGAAAACACATGTTGCTAATTATGAAAGGTTTCTTACTCCATTTTATAATATATTACCAATTGCTTCTAATTATATAAAGATTTAGTTATTCATTGACATAAAAATGTTAAATTTAAATTGTTACTAAAGATTGAAAAAAAATTAAATCATTACTTATTGTTCGTTTACTCACGCTTTATCCCGCATATAGCAGGGTAGGCAGAAAGAACCGCAAGAACCGTGAGAACCTAGTGTTAAGACACTCCGTTCTCACCTTTTCGCCATTTTGAGGCATTGTTGAGTGGCGGAACTTAACGCCGAGCTTAGCGTTTTATCACTATACTATATTACTTTATTAATAATAAATATGAATGGAATATTTTCTATTATTTTTATAGTCTTGGATTTTTTATGTTTAATTTTAAACCTAATATACCCTTATAAAAATTTTTATCTTACGCTCAAACAGATACAGCCAAACGGCGCCATGCTGGCGCATTTCTTAGTATTAATACAATTTCTTATTCAACGAGAATCACAAATTATACTTCAATATATATTAATAGATTGGTGAATAAACAGACCACCAGCTAGCTCAGCGTATTGTGCTATTAAACATAGAAACCTACAGCAAGACAGCCGTAAATTGTAACAAGCGGTAACTGTGATATTCGACATTCGTCTATTTTTAATTAAGTACTTTAATGTGTACTAGTATTAGATTTACTTCTATACTTATTGTTAATAAATAAAGGTAAAATATAAATAGTGGTTGTACTAGAAAGTGTACTATAAAGAACCTTTTGATAAAACACAGTGGGAAAAATTATCACGTACTCCAGCTCTAATCTAGTTTTTCTCCTTGAGAGTATTTCTTTGCAGTGTTATCATTATATGATAACGCGTACATATCTCGGATGCCAACAGGTCAACCCTGGAAGCGATCTCAGTCTTACGCTACGTACGCGGATCGTAATTTTTTGTTCGACGACAAGCAGCGAATATAAAATGCGCTCGCGCTTCCTTCTCCATATAAGGTGACGCCCTTAGGCGGGATTCCGTCGAGGAACGTGTCCGTACAATAAAACGATTATTTATTTATCGGTTAAATGAAAGGCGATCGACCGGTGCGTGCCGATGCGGACCGGTTGACGAATTTTAACGTCTTATCTCAAATTTGCCATACGATTGTCTTCTAGGGGTTGGATTGGATTTGAATCGTGGACCGTGTTGGGCAATGAGTTCGAACTTACAATTTACTACTGTACATACAGGTAGCTTTGTCGCTGTATAGCTGTATTAAGTAAGATAATACGTAGAGGTCATTTAGAGGACAAATTACACTGCTTGCTTATATTTAAGATTTAAATAATGAGATGGGGAACGTAGTGTCTTAACACCAGGTTCCCACGGTTCCTGCGGTTCCCTCTGCCTCCATCCCGCAGTATATGGGATAAAGCGTGAAGCTATGAAAGGAAACATCATTATAATCATATAACTAACCAGACAAGCTGCCACCAGATCCACAACGAAATCAATAAATCAAAACATACAGAGAAAAATCCATAGTCCCATATACAGTCATAGCGAGGCACGAGTAAAGTCGCGTGCTATATCAAGATATATTTATTGTCCTAACCAATTATAGCTTGTCGAAGAACCAGACGTTCCGATGTCCGTTCCCAGGCTGGTTCCGGGTTCGATTCTCGGTAGCACGTGGGAATCTCGTGTACCATAAAACAGTTTTTGTTGCTCACTTAGTTATTAGTTTTTCTTCGGTAGTATCCAAGATTACCGGTACGCGTAGTGTATTAATTAAAATGGTTGCCTTGCTGTACTGATTGCGTTAAATGTACTACAAATATTATAGATAAGTGAAAAATTGTTATTTACGATATTACTAGAAGCGTATTTAGTACTAATGTTATAAATTTCATGTGTGACGGAAGGAATTGCGGCGTTTGTAATGAAGTCCTTTTCAAGATTTTGTAACTTGGTGTCGAATTTTTAGAATTTTATTATGAAATAATTATATATTATAAATAGCAGCTTAATATTTTCTTTCACTTTATGCTGAATATAAGCAACTCAGATAGAGCGTAGGACGATCGTGGCGCAGAGACATAGCGTCTGTTTGTGGATTCGATTCCAATTCCGAGAGCAACTGGGCAAGTACGGCGTTGAGGCCCGTCACTCAATATGCAATGCCTCGAAAGGCGGAAAGCGGAGAACGGAACGTTTTAACTCCAAGTTGACATAGTCCCAGCGGTACCCTCTACTTACCCTGCTACGAGAGGGATAAACCAATTGGAAAATGGAACGGAATGAAACACGAAGTTCTTTCTGTTTTAGTATACACTGCTGTATGTAGAATAGCAAAACTTATTTTGTAGGAACCAAGTTGCAATTTCTGTGCTTCCAGAAAGTTAGTGTTCCAACTTATACAGCTACAACAAACCTACAAACCTGTGAACTTTATACCCCTTCATTATCCTATCCTATCCTTTATATAGGATAGGTTCTATCCCATCCTCTGTTTCCCGTTCACGTACCGCCCCCAATTCTAGTATCGAACGTGACGGCAAATCGATAGAAGCGCAAACATCGGTTTTCAGAAATGACAGGATCGAACGATCACGTCGTGCGCCCCTCCGGCTTTAGTTGTATCGCATACATTGGTCTTAACTGAGTTGCAAGAGAGAGGTTATGTATATAAGTTTTCACTATATAAACCCTGAATAAATTCTATAGGGAAATATGTTTAAATAAGTAATTTAGTTCATTAAAATAAAAATGTCAGTCAGCAGTAAGTACAAGTAGTTGCTAATGACTGACTGATTGTACAAATTTATTCTAAAAACGATCCTTGATTATGAATCTGCGTGCATTTTAATTGTAATTAACTAAATAATTAATTATTATAACATTAACATGATTACTATGATCAATAATTAAATTTATGAAAATTACAGTGATTAGTTGCTTAATTTGTAATTTATACCTAAATTGCCTTATGATGTCCTTCTAATAATACATTATCAATAGCTTGATTAATATTTTTGTTTTTTTTTTTTTTAGCGTTACGCTGTATTCCGCATATTGCAGGGTAGGCAGAGGGAACTGCAGGAACCTCATTGCGTACCCTCAAACCGCGTTTACAGGCCGCTACCGCTTATGCCTCTGCGCCACGACGGTTGATTAATAGAAATATACGTCATTAAAGGATAATTAATCATTTAAATCTGAAATTCAATTATCTTTGATCCCTATATAAAATAAATATAAGGAAAAAGAAGATAACAACTTCCCTCAATGATAAGGAGTTTGGTTCCTATGGCTAGCATAGGGATTTGGGCGAATGTCAAACACAAACCTTCGCGTCAATCTCCGTCGTCTTATTAAATACGTCATTGCATTTTTATTTTTTATTACAGAGTAGGTAGATATAGCCTAGTATCAAAATATTACGTTCTTCAGTTTCATCTCGATATCGAGATTTACGTGAACAAATCAGATATGTAAATTTGTCATATATGTTATGTTTGGCTCTAAGTGGAAGTCGATAAATGTTTTTAATGTTTTTGTAGCTTCCCCCTGTATCTTGCATTGCAGGGTAGATAGAGAAAGTAGTGTTAAGGCACTCCGTTCTTTAATTTCTACCTAACGAATATATTAATATTGCACAAGAGAAATAAAAATAGTTAATTTCTCAGTAAGAATTTAACCATTGTCACGTTAACAGCAATAATTGGTAATTAAAAAATGTAAAAACAAATACATAACTGGTAATGCATAGATAAAAAAAATAAAGAAAAATAATAAAAACTATTAAAAAAAACATTATTGCGTTATCTCAGCAATGGATGCTGAACAGAAGATATAAGGTGTATTAACGAAAACAAGTGGTTGTAGTGGATCATGATCCCAACTAGAAACAGTTCACACTTTGGTTGTTAGGAGGTATGTAATAGGAAGCGTTTATTTTTATTTATAGTTAATTTACATATACATGTATTGTTATTAAAAAAAAAATAGCACATTTTCCCACATTCGTATCTCATATTCACCAAATTTAACAAATTTTTTTCTAAGCATGATCATTATCAACTAACGTTTTTATATAAGTTTAAAGTAGGTTATATTCTCTAAACAGAATAAGTCAATAATTAAAATAAAACTTGCATCATGCCGTTTTTCTCTTTCGAGGCTAGTTTAACAATCACTATGACTTTACAATTGATTATGACTTTACAAGAGCTTTTCTTATTAAAAAAAATTTTACATATTGGACATAAAATAACGGACATACACTGATACATATTGAATTATTGGTTTATATATATATACATATATATATATATATATATATATATATATATATATATATATATATATATATATATATATATATATATATATATATATATATATATTTCTCTTTCGAGGCTAGTTTAACAATCACTATGACTTTACAATTGATTATGACTTTACAAGAGCTTTTCTTATTGAAAAAAAAATTTTACATATTGGACATAAAATAACGGACATACACTGATACATATTGAATTATTGGTTTATATATATATATATATATATATATTATATATATATATATATATATATATATATATATATATATATATATATATATATATATATATATATATATATATATATATATATATATATATATATATATATATATATATATATATATATATATATATATATATATATATATATATATATATATATATATATATATATATATATATATATATATATATATATTACTTACTAGTACTGAGGGAAATCTATACACTGATATGTATAGATTTCCCTCAGTACAAAATATTTCCTGCTAGGTACAGAAATTTAAGACACATTTATGCTCATATATGTTACATATTTATGCACATATATGTACAAAATGTAACAGTATTTGAACCTACATACTGTCCAAGTGCTCTGACAATATGTAATGTTAAATTCCACCTGCCCGTTACATACCATACGCCGCCACAAGGAAATCTTGATATTCATCACTACATCACCCTCATCCTCATGAGGACCGTCGTGGCGCAGAGGCGCAACGTCTGCCTGTAACGCGACGGTTTCTGGGTTCGATCCCCAGTCGGAGAAGATTGATTTTTCCTTTTCCATTTTCTTCGCTCTGGCAAACTAGGCAAAGCGCGGCGTTAAGTTCCGCCACTCTATACGCAATGCCTCGAAACTGGTGTAAAGCGGGGACAGAGAAAGCAGGAATTAAGCAACGGAGTGTCCTAACACTAGGTTCATATAGTTTTTGCAGTTCTCTCTGCCTACCCTGCCATGTAAGGGATAAAAGCGTGAAGCTAAAAAAAATCATCCGCATACATTTTTCTCACGTTTTAGAACATCACTGTACAGTTCCTTGTAGTTGCAGTACATATATATATATATATATATATATATATATATATATATATATATATATATATATATATATATATATATATATATATATATATATATATATATATATATATATATATATATATATATATATATATATATATATATATATATATATATATATATATATATATATATATATATATATATACTCAGAAATGTCGATTACACTTAAACTTTAGAATGGTACAAAAAGGACAAAGGACTCTCATAGAGTTAATGTAAATACCATAACCATAATTAATGTACCATATTATAAATATAACAAATTGTATTACGTTTAAGTAAACAAATTATGTTATAATTTTATTACTTTAGTCAGACAACGGCGTTAAGTTTTAGCACTATCTAGCCTACACTTATATAATTGTTACCTAAGAATAGACTAGGTAGAGAGCTACCTAGTCTATTCTGTACTTCTATCTTAACCTGTACTTACCTACACTTAGGTAAATAGCTGAAATACTAATGCCGACAAACGGAAGCACCCTCGTGGCGCATCTGCCTGTAAGCGCGATGGTTTGTGGGTTCGATTCCCACTCGGGAAAGATGAATTTTTCCATATTATATCATTTTCTTTGCTATGACAACTAGGCAAAGCATGGCTTTGAGTTACGCCACTCAATGGAGTGTCTTAACACTAGGTTCCTACATTTCCTTCGATTCTCTGAACCCACTCTACTATGGGAGGGATAAAGAGTGAAGCTAAAAAAAGACAAATAGGAAACAAAAAACAAATCCTTAATAACCCCTACAGCAAAACAGTGTTCCACTGATCGCGTCAAATTCGCTATAAGATATCAAATAATGACAAACGGCAAATATTTTGTATGCCACGTCAGGTAGATAGCGAGCCTCGTGATAGAACAAAAGCCTGGGGCGGTCGACTTCGTATTAGAATGTATATCTTCTCGTGTTTTTATGAACCGTAGCTAAAACTGAATATGTTCTTTAATAGTCGAGATACTATGGTAGAAGATTTATGGTGATAAAATATTCAGATTTCTGAGTTTTTTGTCTAATAACAGAGAGAACTTAGGTCATAGTGTCACTCCGTTTTTCAATTTTATACATTTTGTAATTTAAGAGACATCGGGATTTATTATCTAGCTTTTTCTTAGATGCCTGTGGAAATGAAGATAAAATTAAAGAAAATATATGGTGGCAAAGTTTGTCACACATAGTAGATGAGAAGGGATTTAGTGTCAAATAGCTCCCCATGTTCCGCCATTGGCATTGAGTTCCGCCACTCTACAGGCAAAGCGTCGAAAAAGGTAAGGCGGAGAACGGAGTGTCTTAACGCTAGGTTCCCACGGTTCCTGCGGTTCACTCTTTCTACCTGCTACGTGCGTGATAAAGCGTGAAGATAAAAAAAATTGAAAAGAAATTGTGTATAATATGAAAAGAATTCATTGAATAGACATCGAGTTGCTGCTTCACGATGGCCTTAATATGACCAGTCTTCGATATACATACATGCATACATACACACATAGCTTCACGCTCTATCCCTAGCGGGGTAGTCAGAGAGAACGGAGCGCCAAACGCTGCGATCTCTGCATATCTCTTTCGCCTCGTCCACTGTCATTAACCTCTTCATATGTGATCTCCGGGGAGTCCTCATGTTTTTTACGTGACCTTCCTCCAGTATCTTCGATACTGTGTTTTCGAAAGTCAACTGAGGTCTCCCCTTACCTCTTACGACTCATTTTTGTATTTGCATTACGATATACAATATGTTTAAAATGACTTAAAACAATAATAAAATTTCGAGGCCCTCACTACCCTAAGTCATCCAAACCCGCATGACCCGCGTTAAACAAAACTTAAAAGTATAAAAAATTATATTCCAATATAAACGATCAAATATCTATACTTTATTTACACGCTTTATCCCGCTTAAAGTAGGATAGGCAGAGGGAACCACAGAAACCTTGAGAACTTAGTGTTAAGACACTCCGTTCTCTATTTTCCGCTTTTTTGAGGCATTGCGTTTTAAATAGAGGGACTAAACGCCACGCATGCCTAGTTACCAGAGCAAAGAAAATATAAATAGAATTCATCTTTCCCAGGAAATTGAACCTAGATACCGTTGGGTTTATAGCCAGAGGCTTCGTCTCTGCGCTACGACGTTCCTCTATCCATACTTCCTCCGTTTAAATTAGAATCATAAAGTATATATTGTCGATCTCTGAGACCAGCTATACCGTGTTTATTTAATCGAGCGTATTATCCGCTACACCGACCCCTCAGTAATGATTGCACGATATTTAATTTCTGTTGAGGCGTGTCCTATTTGAAATAATATTGATGATTGATGTGATACACTTGCTACTTGCTACTTGCTGTTACATTGTATTTACTCTCTTGGTTTATAGGTCTTGCAAGAATCTTAGATTCAAATTAACCACTTTATGCTAGCAGCTTCAAATATTACAATTACAATTCTATACAATAATTTAAATTTTTTGAATCAATTCTTCATTTTACAAGGAAAAACAATCAGCTGTTGCTTTTTGCTTTTACCTTGACTGAATAATTAATACTGAAAAAAAAAAACAACTGTTTATAGATAATTCATTTGTACATTACTTTATATATATATATATATATATATATATATATATATATATATATATATATATATATATATATATATATATATATATATATATATATATATATATATATATATATATATATATATATATATATATATATATATATATATATATATATATATATATATATATATATATATATATTTGTTTACATACTTTGACAATTTTGTTTTTACCGAATCTACTGTTTATTTATAGTATTGAAATTCTTATTTTTATATATTTTTTGCAAAAATTTTAACATTTTCCATTTTCATTTTCCACAAAACACGGGTCGCCGAGTTTTGTTTAGGTTCATTGCACCGCAAATATCGCTAGTGGCTGTAGATAACGTTTTTGCGCAAACAAACTGGAACTGACAATTTTATGAAAATAGTATTTTTAGGTGTTTTAGGATTTTCATGCAATATTCCTTATATAGAGTAGGCTTTTTATTTTTTCTATATAATGCTTCATAAATTGTGAATGACGGAACTCAACGCCGTACTTTGTCTCCTTTGGAGAAATGAAAATAATTCAAACCCCCATACATAGACGCACTGATTGACCCTACAACGATCGTATTTACATACATTGTACCACAACGACGTCGACAAAGTTTTCATATTTATATAATATCTATTCCTCACTCAGCCTCAGCCTGGTAACAAAGTGCGACGTTGAGTACGGCCACTAGAGGTTTCTATACCCACCCTATTAAAAGCAGAAAATTTAATAATCTTTTTTTCTTGGTATATCGGTGATTTTACCTAACTTCTATGACAGCACAAATGGAGTAACTAAGTTCGTATATTTCATAAAATATATTTTCGAAGAAACGCCAAATCACCAACGATCAATATATATTAGTATTATAATACCTAATACGATATCTCTAGGGTATATTTCCAATAAATAAATCTCTTAACAATGCTCAGGCACTATTAGCGTTGCTGTGCGTTACGTAACGCATATAAATGAGACTTTCATCTTGCCGGCCATTGTGCACGCTTCCGTATGTCCGTGGCAAGCGTGGCATAAGTGAGGTTTTTGCAAAAATCTATTGTTTTCAAGGAATACAAAATTATCATAATACTTTTAAAGGATTTTCTTTAAATTGGTAATGCCTTTGCTTGTATATTTACCTGTAGAAATAAGAAATAAGAAATTCCTGTTATTTAACAGTTCGTTTTAAAACAATACAGTAAATGTCTACCCTTTTCTCAAATTATATTAATTACATATATATATATATATATATATATATATATATATATATATATATATATATATATATATATATATATATATATATATATATATATATATATATATATATATATATATATATATATATATATATATATATATATATATATATATATATATATATATATATATATATATATATATATATATATATATATATATATATATATATATATATATATATATATATATATATATATATATATATATATATATATATATAGTTTTTTTTCTGAACATTATTGCACATTAGACTAATAATCAAAATATTTTAATTAATTTCAACACTTAATCCTCAGTAGGAAAAGAATCTTTATGTGTCTCAAAGAAAATTTATAAACAATTTAACGTAGGCTTAGTAGTCTGAGCGCTTCTCCACATTGTACGAATAGTATATCGATTCGATCTATAGCCGCACTGTGCCTAGTTTCTAGAGCGAAGAAAATGGAAATAGAAAAATCCATCTTCCTCGAGTGGGAATCGAACCCACAAACCGTCGTGTTTACAGGCAGACGCTTACCCCTCTGCGCCATGACGGTCCTCATAACAATAACTTGTATACATAATATGCGCAAATTCATTAATCTCTCATTAATTTTTTTCACATAACGAACAATAACTTGACTTACCACTTTTTACTTTCCACTGTCCATATTGCTCTGATTAGCAAAACCCAAAAATGGGGATAAGTTGTTATAATGTTAATAAAATTAGAATTGCGACACTTTATTGTCCTCTAATCGGTTTGATATCTGTTCCTCGACTTTTTGGAAAGCCAATCAATATGACTAACAAAGGCTTGATAGAAAATTACGATTTTAATCTGTAGAAATAGTGGCCGTAGCGGTTATTTTGTATAATTGAAATTGATACATTTAATTTGTTGGGTATTGATTTGAGACTATTCATCATTTATAATTTTTAGCTGATAAATTGAGTAAGGGATATAATACATACACACATTACATACATAAATTACAGTCAAAGGTAGACTAGATCCATTTCTTTTTTTTTAGCTTCACGCTTTATCCCGCAAATAGGAGAGTAGTCAGAGGGAACTGCAGGAACCATTGTAACCTAGTATTAAGACACTCCGTTGCTTAGTTCCTGCTTTCTCCGTCCCCGCTTCATTTCCTTTCTTTTTATATTATAAGATGGCAAACGAGCCACCTGATGTTAGGTGGATACCCTCGCCAATAGACATCCACAAGCTGAGAGGACGTGGATGCATTGCCAACTAAATATCCAGACCCCAGAAGGGAAGTTCACTTTATGGAGTTCCGGAACTCTCACTCACCTGATAAAATACAGCAGCATAATAATGCTGATATTTTGTACACAAATAAATATATAGCTAAAATATTTGAACTTGTATAGTAACTTGTAAAATACAAACAGAAATGCGATACAAACTATATCAGATTTAAATAAAAAAATATAATTATTTACTAACATACATATATAAATTAGACACATGGTTTAACAACAGTCAGCAAAAACCTTAGACTTCTGTATACTTGCCAACTGTTCTGATACTATCAATCAGTATTAAATGTTATCATATAGAAATATTTTTAAAACCCTATAGAATTGTGAACATAGGGAGATTGCTTGCAGTTTACAAAGACTCAACATTTTATAACTTTTTAAAATAATTTTTATAATATTTTTAAGTAAAATGATAATATTTTAATAAATTATTTAAAATATTAACATATATTATGTAATGAGGTTTGAGGGTTCGATTCCCACTCGGGTAAGATGGATTTTTCTAATTCCTTTTTTTTTTCGAAAATGCTCTGGAAACTAGGCAAAGCGCGGCGTTGAATTCCGCCACTCAACAAGCAATGCCTCGAAAAAGGCGGAAAGTGCGGACTGAGAAAGCAGGAACTAAGCAACGAAGTGTCTTAACACTAGGTTCATATGAGTTCCTGCAGTTCCCTCTGCCTACCCTGCCATGTGCAGGATAAAGCGTGAAGTTAAAAAAAATTAGTATTTAATGTTGTTACGTATAGAAATATTTTCAAAATTAAACGCAATGATAGATTCTCGTCAAGATCACACGAAGAAAACTGCCGCCCGCTAGGCTCTACAGTGTGATTAAAAAATCAATTGTATTAAACTGTTTACTTAAGTTAAATGTTACTAAAGCAATAATATTTAAATCTTTCATAGTAAGTACTTAAAACTTATTTGGCGTAAATCTTATAATATTTTTCATGAAATTTCAATTTATCGTTATAAAAAATAATAAAATTTCAATATCATACCTCTATTTTCTATAGTTTGAAGTGTAATTGTATAGTTTCAATACCTTTACGCTTACGCCTGTTTTAGGTCTTTTTTGAGGTATTGCCATGTTGAATGGCGGGGCTCAACGCCGTCCTTTTCCTAATTGCCACAGCGAAGTGAAAAAACCATCTTCCCTCATCGAACCCACTAACTGTCGCGTTTATAAACGCTGCGCCTCTGCAGTAATTTCAATAGAATTTCATAGTTTCAATAGAATACATTTATTCCTATTCTCTTAAAGAATCCAAAAAAATATTTACACTTAGTACCGTGACAAACACTCTGTATAACCTAAAAACTTGCATGTCACGAGTAATTGGCACCTCCGCCACTTAAAGATTCAACTGTCATGTTGTTCCGACCGGGAATCAAACTGCGACTTACAATGGACGTACGTCAATTCGTCCAGATCAACCCTTCTGAAGTGATAGGTCTCTTACAGATAGAAGAAAAATATTGAAATTACTTATGTTATTGTTTTGTATTTATTAGTGATGGAGACGATTGAGGGTATTGCATTTTACAGGTTATTTAATAATTTGTATGTATTTTAAAATTTTAACTACGCAATTACAAGTAAAATATTAATGCAAAAATTTAAAAGTTCAAAGAGAATGTCGTACTTAACAGGCGTGAGTGTGTGCGGAACTTAACGCCGTGCTCTTATGAGACTCTTATTTTAATTAATTACGCTAGATAAGCGCTAAGTAATAGTATTAAAAACAACTATATTAAATATTAAAATGTGTAGGTAGCTCAGAGACTGTTGACTCAATTCCCATTTGGAAAGATTAAATTATTTTAAATTTCCTCGAATTAGTACAAAAAAGCGCTGGATTTAGTTACACCACTCTCAGAAAACGGTAAACTAAAAGAATTACCCTAGATTACCTTACCTTACCTAAAAAAAAACAAATTTACCAAATACAGACGTATAACGTATAACGTAGATATAGGCTACTATGAGATAAAAGGAAGATGAAAGCCAATCTAATTCCACACGCCCACGCACGTGTAAACTTGAATTAGCTATTATATACTTGCATGTACGATTGTACATCCAACAGGTAACATTAGGTCGATTGACAGGAACAAGCGCTTGTTACCGCGGCCGCGATGCGTATCGTTTCGCTTCTGTATGTACTTTGTATATATATGATGTATATGATTTAGATATATATACATATAGTATATAGGTTTTTTTTGTAATTATATATTTTTGTAATGTTTTGTAAATGCAATCGTTTGGAGTTCAATTCCAATTTGGGGAAACGAATTATGAATAAATTAACGAAAATATCAGTTTATCTTACGTCTACAATTATATATGGGATTAACTGGTTAGCCATAATGTCTAAAGTAACAAAGAAATTAAAAAATGAGCATTTTTAAGTTTTAAATTAAACTGATTGTTAACACGTACATGTTGTTTTAAAAGGAAAGTTTCATATTTTCGGATGGATCCCGAATTTTATTATTATTATTTTTCGAGAGTAACTGAACTCATTATTATAGGAATTAAGAAATAAAAATAACTTAAATATAATCATTCCCCCAATATAGCAAAGAATCCGCAACCATAAGCTGTTATAATTTAGTCTAAGTTATTGAAGATACATGTTTACTATGTTTTTATATACATATATATTGCTTAAAGAAACATCTGACGACGTCAAAGAAATTATCGGAAAATTCTTATAAAATGTTAAATTTCGTGAATTAATGCAAATTATCGTCACTTTTTGGTGGCAAGTTAATAAATATTTAAATAGAAGCACAGTGTGGTCAAACGTACAGAACATTAGAAAGACTGACAGGAACAAGGCCCTTGTTACCGATACAAGATGCGTATCGTATCTTTGGGCTACTGTTTACCTTTCTTTGGTAACGAGTGTAGATTATCTAGAAGTGAAATTGAATATAGGATGAGAAGAAATTACTTAAGGACCGTCGTGGCGCAGAGGCGCAGCGTCTGCCTGTAACACGACTGTTTCTGGGTTCGATCCCCAGTCCGAGAATATGGATTTTTCTATTTCCATTTTCTTCGCTCTGGCAAACTAGGCAAAGCGCGGCGTTGAGTTACGCCACTCAACACGCAAAGCCTCGAAAAAGGCGGAAAGCGGGGACGGAGATAGCAGGGACTAAGCAACGGAGTGCCTTAACACTAGGTTCCCATGGTCCCTGCAGTTGCCTCTGCCTGCCCTACCATGTGCGGGATAAAGCTTGAAGCTAAAAAAAATACTTGCTAAATAGGGAGGAATGCTAATGTATTTGGGACTTGCGACCTCAATGTAACTTTAAGTTAAAATATTACTTTTTTTTAGCTTCACGCTTTATCTCGCACATGGTAGGGTAGGCAGAGGGAACTGCAGGAACCACGAGAATCTAGTATTAAGACACTCTTTTGTTTTATCTCTGCTTCCTGCCTTTTTCGAGAAATTGCGTGTTTAATGACGGAACTCAACGCCGTGCTTTGCCCAGTTTCAAGAAAGAAGAAAATGGTAAAAATAAATTCCATCTTACCCGAGTGAGACGATTGTATTATTAAAACAGATTATAATTTTATGATGTTCCTTCCAGTATTCTCATACCAAATACATCGGCGTGGCCAAGCTTCGGGTGTAAATGGATGCATAATAAGCAGCCATTCAAAATCAAGCGTTCGCATTCCGCAGTATAATACCTATTCAGCAACACATGTTTGCTCGCGGGACATTTGTATGGATCGAATAATGATTTACAATCGGCAAATAAACATAGTTTTAAGTATTCAACGCCGGATTCCTGAAAATATTTTTTCATGAATTCTAAGTTTTTTTTGTTTAATTTTTTGTTTTTATTGTTTTTTTCGTAACTTTCTGGAAATATTTTAATTATTTTTTTTTAACTTCACGCTTTATCCCGCACATGGCAGGGTAGGCAGAGGGAACTGCAGGGACCGTGGGAATCTAGTGTTAAGACACTCCGTTGCTCAGTTCCTGCTTTCTCCGTCCCCGCTTTCCGCCATTTTCGAGGCATTGCGTGTTGAGTGGCGGAACTCGACGCCGCGCTTGGCCTAGTTAGTCAGAGCGAAGAAAATGTAAATAGAAAAATCCATCTTCCCCGACTGGGGATCGAACGCAGAAACCGTTGCATTACTTATATCTTTACACTATAGTAAAACATATTACAAAATTTGCATTAATAGAAATCCTTAAAGCAACATGATAACAACTTATATTTTATAAGGCCTACACAGAGCACGATGTTCACGTATCGTAGCATCCCGCAGAACTATTCAATGTGCAATTACACACTCTTGTAAATACACCATTCGCTTAGGTTAGAAAATATTGCCGGTTGTAACTTTGAAACACAATATGGTAAGCCGATTTGGAGCAAAATGGTGCACGAGTCCGGCAAGTTCGCTAAATGGATTTTAACAAGTGCTAACAAAACATAATTGAAGATATCTTCAGGTCTTTTCAAAGTTCTTGGTCTTCTACGTCTATTCATATGTTATTTTTAGTACTTATTAAGGTTGTAATTAAATTTATTATCTTATACACTCTACACTCTTACAACTGAGACAAATACTTACAATGAGACAAATTTCAATGTCAAAAAATCATTTCTCGAATTGATTTATATTAGATTCTCTTCATATACTATACGTGATGTAGAGCCATTGCTCACTCGTTTATATTGTGTCCTTTATTCCATGTTAAATAGTACATATATACATATATAGCTACATATGTACATACGTATATACAAACATACATACATATGTTTATATATATAGGGAACTACACGAACAAATTCGGTCTCATTATCGATGCGATATCGTAACGCGTGTCCACAGTATCGGACACAATCTGCTGATGCTATCACACGATTGTGTTGACTGGAATGTTTTTGCTTCGTGCATTTTTAGTTCAGTTATTTTTTTATTTTGGTTTAAAAGTATAGATATAAATATAAAAGGCTCTAAATATGTAAATATAATCTATTATGTCTTAGATAAATATTTAAAACCATAGACAAATATACTGTAATGCGGTATTTTTATTTTTTTACGTATGTTTTAAGATATATGTAATATGTAATGCGGTATGTTTTAAGCACTTACTAGGCTATTTAACCGTGACTTTTATTATATATATATATATATATATATATATATATATATATATATATATATATATATATATATATATATATATATATATATATATATATACATATATATATATATATATATATATATATATATATATATATATATATATATATATATATATATATATATATATATATATATATATATATATATATATATATATATATATATATATATATATATATATATATATATATATATATATATATATATATATATATATATATATATATATATATATATATATATATATACATATATATTTTCTCTGTTTTAGTTAGTCATCCTGTCTTTTGCAGTTCAGTTGCAAAACATTTAGTGTACATCCCCGATTATTTAATATGTACGTGTATAAGCTAAAGTGGAAAGAAATAGTTTATTAAAAAAAAACATACTAATTTGAACGCACCGGGATTTCAACCCAAGCGTCTTCGAAATCTTCTAAGCGCCTTAACTGATTTTTTTCTGTTTTCTTTAATGCGGTTCCTCCTGCCTACCCTGCCATGAGCAGTGTAATGCATGACGAAAAAATACTTTATTTTGTTTAATAAATACATTATTTTGGTTAATTTCATATCAACTTAATTGTACAACGTAATATTAAAAAATACAGTAGTTTATCTGACTTAGGAAATATTAACGAGCGTCTAATTATATGAACATGCCACATCATTTCGTGATCAGATTTAAATATTTTCAATTGGTTATTGTTATATATAAGTGATGTTTTTTTTATACTTTTTCGTATCGTCCACTGTCATCAATTTTTTTTGGGGGTTAGCAATTTTTTTTTTCTTGAGGTCTAGCCCTATCCTACGACCCACTGAACAAAAAATATTGTTAAAAAGTTATATTTAAAATATTCATTATTTTTAAATAAAATAATTAATAAAATTAAGTAATTTTTTTAATTACGTGTGAAAAAGTTTTAGATTTTTTTTAAGTAAAAACACCGTTTTAAATATAACGAAGCCAATACAATGTTGTGTTTGTATCGATGCGCCTGCGCAACACATTGAATTTCGCGGTAATGACGCTATTTTCGACCCACGCCGCCTTGTCTTATAGTGATTTATCACTTATTTTGTGCCGCAATGAGTTCACTGTTTACGGTACTTTAAGTTTAAATCGTGCATTTTAAAGTTTCCATCGATTTTTGGAAATAAGATCGGCCTAAGATTTTAAATATGGTTTATAATTGTAGTGTCAGTTTAAAATTTACTGTGACGTGACTATTTATGAATATTTCTTCAAATGATTTTAGTAGTTTAACTTTAAAATTAAAACTACCTGTAGAGGGAATTTGACTGTAAACGATAATAAAGATTTCTATATTCATTCCACAGAGTGAATTATTCTCATTTTCCTGCACTAGTTTGACTAAGTACCGTCCGCCATTCAAAAATCTAGGCCTACCCTACGGTTTGTGGTATACAAATGAAGCTGGACCCAATCTGTTATGAACTTATATCTACATATTTTGATAGGTGGGACAGAGTATCTTAACTCTAGGTTCCCAAGGTTTCTACGGCTTCCACTGCCAACCCTGCTATTCGCGGGATAAAGCGGGAAACTAAAAAAAATATTTACAAATATGTATATTTCATAATAAACTAACATCATCAACACTTATCTACAAATATTTAAAGCTTTAAACAATAGAGGTATCTTAAAGGATAATGAGGCGGTGATTGTGACGTCAGCGCTGGAGAGCGAATAAAACAACTGTTAGACGCCAAAAATGGTTCTGTTTTATTATTATACTCATTGTGTACTGTTGACAAAGAAATATATACATATTTATATATATTTAATTGATTTTTATATATATATATTAAGCACAGTTGGTCAATAAAAAGAATATTAACTACAAATAAAATACTTTATAACTAATACTTTATGAGGACCGTTGTAGTGCAGAGGCGTAACGTCTCCCTGTAACGCGACTGTTTCTGGGTTCGATTCCCAGTCGGGGAAGATGGATTTTTCTATTTCCATTTTCTTCACTCTGGTAACTAGGCAAAGCGCGGCGTTGAGTTTCGCCACTCAATACGCAATGTCTCGAAAAAGGCGGAAAGTGGGAACGGACAAAGCAGGGACTAAGCAACGGAGTGTCTTAACACTAGGTTACTGTGGTTCCTGCAGTTCCCTCTGCCTACCCTGCCATGTGTGGGGTACAGCGTGAAGCTAAAAAAAAACTTTATTCATCAAACAAACAACACTGAGTTTAAATAAATAAAGAAACTTTTTTTGGAAAACTAATTTTAAGCCAAAAGTAAAACTTTTCTTAGTGAGACTAAATTCTAATCTCTAAACCAACTAAGCTAATTTACTTACAATAATATTTAGAAAACAACATAAACACCGAATCAAAGTCAAAAACTTTAATTCAAAAACTTTTCTACGTAAAACTAAATTCTATTTAACATATATCATTTATACCAAGCTGATTTACTTAAAATAATATTTAAAATTAAGTAATTGTAATATTTACAAACATACGTCGAGACAAGATATATACAAAAACAAATAAACAATAATTAATTACGAAACATTGTTCCACAATCAGTACATCGTTATCAGATGGACGGACCGCCGAATGCGTTAAGCGGTAGTTAGCCGCAATTATTATTATTTAGTGCGCCGGCGCACAAAAGCTGCGCCTACGCAACGTAAAATGTATCATTGGTGTATTACGGACTTGATTAGTATTAAATAATTGAATATATTATATTTTTAATATTCTTTAGGACCGTTGGCGCAGAGGCATAGTGTCTGCCCGTAAACGTGACGGTTTGTGGGTTCGATTTCCACTCGGGGATGTGAATTTTTTCATTCCCATTTTCTTCACATTGGCAAATAGACAAAGCGCGGTGTTGAGTTCCGCCACTCAAAGGTGGAAAGAGGGGGGCGGAGTGTCCTAACCCTAGGTTTCACTAGGTTCCCACGGTTCATGGTTAAGCTAAAAAAGTTCATAAATAAATATTTTCTATCTCTTAATTAAATTATTAAAATTAGGGTAATCCGATGGAAATAGTTTATTATAAACACGTCTAATTGCATCAAGTTGTATTGTAAAGATCATTTTACTTTATACTGTCATATCCACCCTATTCTTTGTTTAAATCTCGTGGTCACATCTGCGCATACAGCCTCTTGTACGCTTAAAATCATCTTTGAGGCTATTTATTATTCATTTAATGATACACAGTAATTTGATATTATAATGCTATTAGTTAAAGTTTAAGTAAAAACATAACTAAATACATACTTAGAAATCGATTATTACGATTACAAGTAAAAATGATGTGCTGTAAAAATTTTAAAAAGCTTAATTTTCAACCTTTGTTAGAAATATAATATTTTTGTAGATTTTTCAGTGAACATAGTATAATTCAACTCATTTAGTAGGACGTTATGAAAAGTAAAGAAACAATTTCAAGCCTAGGTAGCAAAGGTGACCTAACAAAATCAAACATTACTATATTTCTAAATATCCATCCATATAATAGAATATAGCCAAAAAGTGAGGGCCGTCGTGGCGCAGAGGCGTAAGCGTCTGCGTGTAAACGCGACGGTTTGTGGGTTCGATTCTCGCTCGGGGAAGATGGATTTTTCTATTTCCATTATCTTCGCTCTGGAAACTAGGCAAAGCGCGGCGTTGAGTTCTGCCACTGAACACGCAATGCCTCGAAACAGGCGGAAAGCGGGGACGAAAAAAACAGGGACTAAGTAACGGAGTGTCTTAACACTAAGTTCAGTAGGTAGTAGGTTAGTTAGCTGCAATATGCGGCATTAAACTAAAAAGATAAACCTTTTTTACTTCATTTTTATATATATAAAGCTTATCCAGCAGCAAATTACCCCTTTTCTGTGACACTCTTCCCTTTTAACTTCCGTGACCTCTAAACTCGGTGGAAGCGCAGGTGTAAGTTGAATTCATAGCACTTTATGAAACCATTTTAGATGAGTAAAAATTGCATATTTACGTAATCTTGAATTATGTTTGAGTATTCATGTTAAATATTTGTAAAATTATGATTTTGGATTCGATTTCCATTTCCATAATTATATTATAAGTTTTAACGTTTAGCTCCGGTGGAACTAAAAAAAACACAAAAATGCTATGTATATAAGAACATATTACTGAAACAATAATATTGTTTGAGGATTTTTATGAGTTATTTATATATTTTTTACTCTTAATTTTATATCGGTTGACTAACACTTTAAGGATTGAATGTCTAATTTCTGGTATACAACATTTGATATTGAGTTCCGCCACATGTCATATCTATGTATCTTAATATAGACTTGGTAGATTACCGAACTCGACCAATCTGAATAAAAACCACATAAAAACAATCATATATGTATATATTTTTTTATTTTCTTCATTAGGAAGAACCAGCTACATCCGGAGACAGTGGAGACGAAAGTGGCAGCGAACCAGAATCACCTAGCGAGAAGATCTTGCAGAATCACAAACAGGATTGGATGTGTAACGATGATAGAGATGTTAAAAGGTATACTATATATATATATATATATATATATATATATATATATATATATATATATATATATATATATATATATATATATATATATATATATATATATATATATATATATATATATATATATATATATATATATATATATATATATATATATATATATATATATATATATATATATATATATATATATATATATATATATATATATATATATATATATATATATATATATATATATATATATATATATATATATATATATATATATATATATATATATATATAAGACCATATTTTTTTTAACAAAATATTCTTCATAATTATTACAATACATAGCTAAAGAGTTTGTTTTTTTTTCACGTTTTATCCCGTTTACAGCAGGGTTATACATAATGTATCAAGCTCTTGCGATGAGTAGCATAGCCTAGAGTAGAGATAAGAGAGCTTAGAGTAAAGATATAAAAATAACTCTATGAATTCTATGAATAATTTAAATTGAAATTGACGATGTCGAGATATAATCAACAGATTTTTTTCCCGTTTTATTCCATATCATCATTCATTGTTTATGATCAGTGTGTACCGTTCAGTGTTAAATATTTTTTTATTCTTTTCTTTTTTTTTTTTTTTTTTTTTAGCTTCACGCTTTATCCCGCACATGGCAGGGTAGGCAGAGGGAACTGCAGGAACCATATGAACCTAGTGTTAAGACACTCCGTTACTTAGTCCCTGCTTACTCCGTCCCCACTTTCCGCCGTTTTCGAGGCATTGCGTGTTGAGTGGCGGAACTCAACGCCGCGCTTTGCCTTAGATGCCAGAGCGAAGAAAATGGAAATAGAAAAATCCATCTTCTCCGACTGGGGATCGAACCCAGTAACCGTCGCGTTACAGGCAGACGTTGCGCCTCTGCGCCACGACGGTCCTCAGTTAAATATTTCTAAGATTATAGATAGCAAAAGAACTATTGCTAAAAAGAAAATGAGAAAGAGAAAAACAAATAGATTATCAAAAATTACATTAAAAGACCATATAATATTGTTACAGAGATTTAAATGCTAACGAAAATCTTCCATCCACATCTACATCCAACCAAGAACCGGAGAGCAGCAAGTCAAGTCAACCTTCTCTACCCAAGATTTTGCCTAAAATCGACCTCCCAGGAGGTGCGATGTTGTATCACTCAAGTGTTCTAACCGGGTTAGATGGTCTTGGCAGTAATTTGGGACTGGGTAATTTGGCTATGGGCTATCCTCATAGCTTTATATTAGGTTTGGCCAATCAAGGTCAAGAAGGAGGTAAATATGTTATTTTTAAGTTATTAAATATTTTTAAATTATTTTAATTTTTTTTATACTTCTTCACGGGTTGTCCCGTTATTCCGCGTTATAGCAGGGTAGGCAGAGACCTTAGGAACCAAGTGTTAAGACACTATGTTCCCTGCTTCCCGCCGTTTCGAATATTGCATGTTGAAGGAAAAAAAAAGAAATGAAAAAATCCATCTTCCGCAAGTGGGAATTGAACCCACAATTCCTCGTTTAAGGCAGACGCTACACCACTGCGCCACGACTGTCCTCAGTATTTAAATTATAGTTTATGCATTTCAATTTTTTATAAAAATAATTTAAATTAAAAAAATATTATGTTATTAACTAAAATCTATTATAATTAATAAATATTAATTATAATAATTAATAATAAAAAATCTATTATAATAATTAGTAAATTAGATAATAATTTTAAAACTATTTTTAACCGCTGCGTAGCAGAAATTTGTAAAAATGTCATGACAGAGAAGCCAGATTACAATCGTATAAAAATTTTGACGTAGCTTTATAAAGACATATAGCTTAATTAGCTAGATCACTTAAAAAATCTGAAAGACACAGGTTCGAATCCCGTGTAAATGTTTAAACATACTGTAGACTTATAATAAAATCTAAAATTGGTGTCAAACTAAATCTTTCAACGCATTGATTGCGGTCGCCGATATCAAAGCTGCGCTATGCACGTAATATTCAATAAATTCTTAGGTACCCTACAAATCTGTACTGAAGTAATAATTCTAGATCTGCTTATACTGTATAGGTACGATGAATATGATAATAACTTACGTGGTGGCGTCGTTTGTCTTAACACAATGTGATCGATATATCATATCAAAGTGCTACTGGTCTGTATAGTACGATTGACTTATAGTTGGCTTATTAATGTATTTATGACCACACATCACTTTTATTTTATCACTCTAGAAGTAAAATAAAACGCGGCGTTAAGTTCCACCACTTAATATTCAATGTCTTGAAAATTCGTTCGGATAGAAACGGTATATTTAAACATAAGGTTCAGCCTTTTCTACTTTATGCGGAATGGTGAAGTCAAAAAATAAAATGTAATAAAAAAATCATGTGACCAATATATAAATGAAATACGTTTTTTTAAGGTGCCAGTGTCAGTTAGACACATGTTTATATATGTATATATACATAACTTAATAACTTCATCTTCCAGCATCATCATCATCAAGCCAGCCCCAGTTCATAACAATACCATTATCGATGGCGATGGCGGCGGCTGGGAATCAAAACGGATGCAGTGCCTCCAGCGATGACAGCAGCGAGCTTCAGGATCTAAGCACTGGCGGCCGGAAGTGATGTTTAAAAGGTATTTTGACAGATTTTCTGGTTAATATTGAGCTTTCTTAAAGAATTTAATGATTTGTAAAAGTTATTATTTTACAATTTTTTGCTAATTTTATATTTACATTGTTACGTGCGTTCTCGAGAAAATTTATCTTGATATACTGACAGACTGAAGGGCAATAACCTGTAATATATGAAAGATTAAAAAAAAACATAAACCGCTTAAATTTTTTTTTTCACAGAAAACATCGAAGACTACAGAATCGCACTGACAACATCACTATATTCTTTACTTATCACTTGTTTACCAAAGCTATTGGTTCATATCCAAGTTCAATAATACTTAATAACTATAAGACTATTTTATCTTGTTTCCTTATTCCTTTTTAATATATATTTCTAGTAAAGAGATCGGATCTTTCTATTTCTCTTTAAAATTTGGAAAATTACAACATTTTTCAACCTTTTAGTAATATAAAAATGTCAGTAACTGTCAGTTCAATAGGAGGCTCTCACCAGCTAACAAAACAGTACTGCTGAACAGATCATACGTTAAAACTGATTATTAGCAGTAAGTATTTAGAAAAAAAAAAGATAAGTTTTTTTTACAAAAAAAATAATAAATTTAAAGCAATATTATAATGTATAAGCGCCTATTATTTATTATAAAGTGTTTAGCCCAAAGTATTATTAGTAGATATAAAGTTAAAATCATTAAAAATTCAATAAACAACATTATCATTTAAATTCTTGCTTTGAAATTGGTCATATTCTTAGATATTACATTTTTAGAAATATTAGAATTATTTATAAAACAAATTTTCATTAAGAATAACAATTATAAAAAGATGTAATTTTCCCTCAAATAGCATTGAACCCACAACTATCGTGCTTAAAGTCAAACGGAATTCCAGTACATGATAAACTCTATAGTTCAAATATCCGATCTCTCGTAAAATATATATAATTTAATTTAATTTATGATCAACAAAGAACAATTTATAATATATAACATATTATATGTAATGTAGTCATAGATTATGTATTTCATAAAATAATATTCTTTTTCAATATTTTTAATTTAATTTTGCTATAGAGAGAAAGAATGCGGCGTTGAGTTCCGCAACTCAAGATGTATGGTTAGTACTATCAAAATTCTCTCTGCCTATTTGCTGGATAAAATGCATAGCTTAAATATAATGTATAAATATTCTTCATAATGTATAAGTCTGTAGAATTGAAATCAAGTAAAATTTTAATTTAAAATCATCGAGCTTAACCCTCGATAACTTAAAAGCTTAAAAGCTTCTATACCTTATGAGATAATAGTTTATTTGAAATACATTTTCTATGACAATATTAGTGTTTTAGCGTAATTTTGAGTGGTGGGTGTTTAAATTTTTAGGTCAATCAATTGCATAGTATCTTAGCCTTGTCAAGTTGTTGATTGTAACAATGTATAATATGTTAAAGTGCTAGATAATTAAGAAGTTTGTATCTAAAAGTGTATTTTTGTACCAAAACTCAGTGTTTCTAAACGAAAATATTAATATAAAATGTGCTAATACTATTTTTGTAGCATTTCGTTTGATGTTTGTATAAAAAATTAATTTCAGAATTCTAGTTACCGACTGAGTAGAGCTAAAGAAACGTAAAGCTTGTAAAAACAATGATGGTTTTAGAGGTAAAGGTTTAAATATCGATATACAGATCACGATATATGAATAATGTGAAATCGATTTATTTTATGAAAATTACAGGCAGATTTTTTCTTCTTTTTTCTATGAAATTTAAATTTGTTAACGATTTTATGACTAAATGCCGGTTTCACTACCTACTGATAAAGTTCCAGATATGAAATGTTCTTTATCTGGTAGATAAATAACAAATTTTGATATCACAGGTCTCAGATATAAATATCTAGCAGATACAGACCTGTTTAAGATATGTCTTTATCTAGAAGACTGCACTAACTACCAGATAAATATATACAACTTTATCCATGGCCGCTGAAATTGGTATATACTTGTACCATAATGAAAATGTTAACAAAATTAGAGGATACACATTTTTTTTTATTTTTAAGCATTTACGATTTTGATTTTGCTAGCGGCTTTATATATTATGAGAACTTGGCCACCGCACCGCCGTGTGCTTAATTGTGTAAGACGAACGTTCGGAAAAGTTTAAAACTGTCAAAAATAATATCAAAAAGGTCTGTCATAGGAATTCGATAATTTCTAGTTTCTGTTCTATAACAAAATATTTACTATCAAATTTATACAATATTTGTAAAAAAATATTTGCCAATATTATGGTATTTTAAGTCAAAATGTGGTTATTTGTAGAACTATTTATAACTTGAAAATTTAGACTTTTCTCAACGTTCGTTATCTTAATACGACTGACGGTAATCATCAGTTAGATGTTTGTTTTAAGTAATTTAATACATGTTCCTTTTTGTTTCCTACTGATTAATAAAATATTATAATAAATTTTGTTATTTCATTTAAATTGTATTCACTACTTCAATTTTTGGATACAGCAAGGCATATGAAAGTTTGTGTCAAGACACGCCGTTCTGTATGTAATTTAGTTTTATTATATAAATGACCGTAAAGTACATAGCTTCACGCTCTATCCCTTGTGGGGTAGTCAGAGAGAACGGAGCGCTAAACGATGCGGTCCCTGCATACCTCTTTCGCCTCGTCCACTGTCATTAACCTCTTCATACATGCTCTCCGGGGAGTCCTCATGCTTTTCACGTGACCTTCCTCCAGTATCTTCGATACTTTGTTTTCGAAAGTCAACCGAGGTCTCCCCTTACTTATTTTACCACTCACTTTTGCGTCATATATCTTTTTAAGCTTATTATTTGTGAGAGAAAATAAAAATTTTTGTATTTATATTTCTATTCTCCATTTTTCGTCTGAACCGAAGACATATGTTAAATGAACTGAGTTTTCGCAGAGGAATACAATTATTTAATCTTTCATAATTATTAGAGGTCATAGCGGCTCAGTGGCATAGTATTTGAGTATCTTTAGTTTTGGGTTCGATCCTACACGGGGGAACGAATTACTTAATTTCTTGAGAACCGTCATTACTTAACACTCAATGCCTCGAAAACGGCTGAAAGCGGGGACAGAGAAAACAGAGAATAAGCAACGTAGTGTCTTAACACTAGGTTCATATGGCTCCTGCAGTTTCCTCTGCCTACCCTGCCGTATGCGGGAAAAATCTCTGGGAATAAACAAGAGCACGGCGTTGAGTTCCGCCACTCGATATGAATGTGACGATGAATAACGATTCAGACTCTCCTATGGCACAGAATTCTATATAATTGAGTATCAACAACCATCACAAATATAAACAAACACAAATACACATTTCAATGAATTCAATACTAAAAATAAACATACAACAACGAGACGACCATAACTATTCAATTCTAGAAAAAAAGAACCTGTTCTCATAAAAAAAATCCTCACAATCGATACCGATTCATGAGAAAACAGCAAAAAGTAAAGTTTTAATCGACTAGCGTAAATGTATCGCCGAATTGTTTTAATGTAAAACTACCTAACAATTAAAATTGTTTCTTAAAGAAAAAGCACTAATTAAATGTTATCTTAAGCTTTATAAGTTAAATCTTATATAATCTTATTTTACTGCATTTATGTTATTCTTTTTTTATTTATCCATTTATATATATATATATATATATATATATATATATATATATATATATATATATATATATATATATATATATATATATATATTATATATATATATATATATATATATATATATATATATATATATATATATATATATATATATATATATATATATATATATATATATATATATATATATATATATATATATATATATATATATATATATATATATATATATATATATCAGACTTGTACTTTTGACACCATCTTAAGTCGAAGTTAAAAAAGACCAGAAGAAGTAACCGAGATATGTAGATGTTGATAGAAAATTTAAAAAAAAAAAACAAATATTTTTTTTATACGCAGCGAGACTCGAACCCGTGACCTTGCACGGTTTGCGAGAGGGCGTGGGTTCGAGTCCCGCCGCTTCCAAAAAATTTTTTAAGTTTACTTTAATTATTTCAACTTAATGTAATATTATCCACAGCCATTCTAAATAAATAGACTAACCAGTAGATATATTTTACCTGTATTTTATATTTTACCTATTATTCAATTGAATTTGATAGAAAAAGCAAGCTTTAGAACAATTATGCATTTGATACCGAAGTAGTTTCAATTTGTGTTTAAAACGAATTATTAATAAAAAAATTTAGACAGAGAAAGAAACATAGTAAATATCTATACATCGCATAAAACTAACCAATTTCATTTTAAATTAATATATTATCCAAAATATATATTTTGTTTCATAGTCTAATAGCAAGTAGGTTTTATATTTTTTTCCTACAAATGCTCCAATTTGTATGGAATCAGACTTTTCAATTGAAGTCTATCTATCTATAGCTTCACGATTTATTCCGCACATTGCAGAGTAGGTAGAGAGAAGTGCAGGAACCTTATGAACCTAGAGTTAAGACATTCCGTTGCTTAGTCCCTGCTTTTTTGGTCTCCGCTTTTCACCTTTTTCGAGGCATGGCGTGCTAAGTGGCAGCACTCACCGCCGCGCATTTTTTAGCGCATTTTCCCAAGTGTGAATCGAACCCACAAACTGTCGCGCTTACAGGCAGACGCTTACGCCTCTGCGCCACGACGGTCCTCAATTGAAGTATTATTAAAATTTAATACGAGTATATCAGCAGCTTTATTCAATATTAATACCAAAGACGGGGTAGAAACTTATAGCCTTGATAAACAAGTAAATTCTTTGAATGTACTCCATTTATTACAGATATTTGGCGTTCATTTTATATATTAAGTTCTGCTATTGGTCAATTCTTGACCAATCGCTAAGGATTGATTGACAGGCTATAACTAGACAAGTATGGAGTCGGACACTTCGAATAAATTACGTATTTTAATTTAATTTTTTTATCATCATCAATGAAATACGAGGTAATTATGCAGTTTTTATGACTCCGTTGTTTATATGCTCGTGTTTATATGAATTTATTATAATATTAATTGCTTTTTACTTCTCACTGTAAATGTCACAGATTTTTTTTATAAATTAATAAGAAATTTTAGTTACAATAAAATATGGTCACGTTAGTTGATGGATTTCTTGATGTAAGATTGAATATGGATTTTTTTCACTCACTTCGTAAGAAGACAAAGTGCGGTGTTTAACTTCACAGAACAATATCCAATCTCTCCAATGTCTGAAAGTTGAGCGGAAAATTGGACAGAGTGTCTTAACACTAGGTTTTCTCTGTATACTTGCTTAATGCGGAAAAAATGCCAAGATATTTTTACTTAAGGATATATTACGAAGGATCGGATCGGATCATACGCGACACGCGATAATAATGGGTTCGATTTCCACGACAAATTAGGCTTCTATTTTTTTTCCTTTGGTTTGGCTGCTTACTATTCTTCAATTTGGCTGTTTACTATACAATCGCTAAGTTATACTTTACTACTTTACTATTATAATTTATTTTATAAATAGTTTCGACCACAAACCCCGACTATAGTAAATTTATAAAACATATTAAATGAAATAAGTAAAAAAAAATACAAGTCATTTTGTTTTTAACAAAATGCATTCAAAATTATTAATAGTGAGAAAATATACAATTAAAATTAATTAATTATTTACTAAATTTAAATTAATCATCAATATTCAAAAGATTATACTTTAACAGTTTACTTAAAAACTACAATATCAAATGGCTACAATGAAAAACCACAGTACAAATGATCCATATCAGAAATTAAAAAATAATTGACTAGTTATTGTAAGAAGCACTTACTTATAGGCCTAAGTTAGTATTGCTTTAAATGGATGAATAAACAAGTTTTTTTTATCGAGATCGAATATTTTTCGTCAAAAGGCGTTCAATTCTTAATCGTTGTAATTAATTGTTTAATTTTTCGTCTCTGGTGAGGCAAAACGCGGCGTTGAGTTCCGCCACTTTACAATAAATGTCTGAAATTTAAGTAAAAACTTCTAAACCTACCCAATATTAGACTATATTAGACTTTGGTTGTCTGATAAGACTAGGAAAAGCTGTTTTAATTGAATGTTTTAGTTATATATAAATTCTAAAACCCAAATAATTCTTAATAAAACTTTATTTTGTTTTTCGACACTCTAATAAACTAAAATCTAATAGAGAGAAATAAATACAAATTTAAATACGTTTATGGTACACCTTTCGTCCAAAATAACGTATTTTTTTTTTTTTTTTTTTTTTTAGCTTCACGCTTTATCCCGCAGATGGCAGGGTAGGCAGAGGGAACTGCAGGAACCATATGAACCTAGTGTTAAGACACTCCGTTACTTAGTCCCTGCTTACTCCGTCCCCACTTTGCGTGGCGGAACTCAACGCCGCGCTTTGCCTTAGTTGCCAGAGCGAAGAAAATGGAAATAGAAAAATCCATCTTCCCCGACTGGGGATCGAACCCAGAAACCGTCGCGTTAGCCGCGTTACAGGCAGACGTTGCGCCTCTGCGCCACGACGGTATATTAATGGTGTATTTACATATATATATATATATATATATATATATATATATATATATATATATATATATATATATATATATATATATATATATATATATATATATATATATATATATATATATATATATATATATATATATATATATATATATGCACTCTTTATTCCTAATGATGTAGTCACAGAGAACGGAGGACCTAACGCTGCGGTCCCTGCACACCTTTTTCGCCTCGTCCATTGTCATTAGCCACTACATACATGCTCTCCGGGGAGTCCTCATGCTTTTTACGTGACCTTCCTCCAGTATCTTCAATACTGTGTACTGTGCTTTTGAAAGTCAACCGAGGTGCCCCTTACCTATTTTACCACTCACTTTTACTTCGTATATCTTTTTTACCATTCTATAATCATTCATGTTTTTCGACCTGCTCAAATCATCTAAGCACGTTCTTGAACATAATTGTTTTGAAGTGGTGGACTTTAACTATTATTATTTTTGTAAAATATGTATCAGAAAATAGATAACGTAACAGTGCATTTACATGGTTGACAAAATTCAGCAAGTGTTTACAAACTTCACCAAACGCAATTTACGTAATTTCGATTGTCGTAACGACTTTCAGATAGTCAAGTTAAGCAGAAGTGAACGTCACAATTGTTTCAATTATGACGTTAAATTTGAAATATTTAGATTACAAAGAAAAAATATAAAAAGATAAATGGAGAATGCTTAGCAATATTTGGTTTGAACTTATGAGTAAATTTTTAAATGATTTATAAAATGATACTGGTCCGGATTGGTCACAAGCTTATGCAAGCTCTCGCAACCTTTAAGACAAACGCCTTGCTTATACGCTTACCCGTTAAACGCTTGAGCATTGTTAAGCATTAGCAACCATATAGATGTAACTTACTGGTAAATGAAAAATAAAATATTAGTATAAGAAATATATTTAAACGGGCCTTACTTTGACGATCCCTGAACATGTATTCGTGTTGTTATTAAACGAGGCGATGCACTACAAAATAATTAACTTTAATTATCTGTGAAAATATTTTACTAAATACATAACATATGTTTTTTTCGCATATTTTGCTATAGACATATTACTGTGTATTAAGGCAATTATAAATATCGTTAATATATAAAATTTGTATATAAAATAAATAAAAAAATTAAATTATAAGTAAGCAATAAAATTAGTGGTTAAAAAGAAAGAGAGAAAGTTTCTCTTCATATAGTTCTACTGTAATCATAAGCCGGATCAGTATCAGTACAAGTAAGACAGTCTAAATCTGTAGCGATATTTAAACGCCGCCTCAAACAACACTATCTAGAATTATCTATAAGCTGATAATCTCATATTTATTCTATATATACCCTGTTTGTATGTCCTATGTAAGTTTCTTATGTAAATTTGTGTGTATATATGTATATGTATGTATGTATATATGTACATGTGTGTGTACATGTCTGTATGTATGTAAACAATTTAATAGTTGTAACGCAGTACTTTTTGCACCTTTCTGGATGTTTTTTCGTAAATTTTATTTCATTGAATATAATGGTTGCCTGTAAGAGATCGCTTACAGCGATAAGGCCGCCATTGCACATAATTTTTTTTTAATTCTAAAATATTGTTAGAAAATTGTTAAATTTTGTTTTTGTGCAATAAAGTATTATTATTATTATTACAGTCCGTGACATAAGATTTGAAAGTCAAATATATATTTCTTTCGCCGCTTAATATATTGTTAATTAATACTAACTTTTAGTTCATAAAACTAGTGCCTTGCTATTAAGCGACCTTCAAGACTTTACTTTAAAAAAAAAAATGTTTTTTTGAATGAATTTGGCAATAAAATATTTTTTGTTCTCCAAAAAATATTTTATTACCAAATTGCAATAACCTTTAAATTTAAGCTAATCTCTCAATTTAATATAAGATCATACTAAAATTTCCCGTATAATAAATTAAGATCGTCCAAGAGTACAGTTACTAAGGAGTAAGAAGTCTCCAAAACAAATGACGGCCATTTGTTACGTGAAACGTAAATAATAGGATATCGACGTGGAGCGACGCTGGCGCGGTGTTTGAATAGCAAATATTGCAATTTAATTTATTCTTCAGGAAAATTGAGTGTATCGGTGGAATGCTGAAGTAAGTAAAAACGTGATTCTTATTTAAATTAACTATAGTAATACTTGTAGACTGTACTATTGAAAAATGGTTAAGAACAAAAAGTTTTTTTTCTACTCACTAACGAAGAAGCCAAAGCGTTCTACAGTATCTTCGACTGTTTACCGCTGACTTTTACTTTCACATTTTTCATATCCTTTTTTAACCAATAATATTCTTTATATGGAAGAATATAGTGTAAAAATATCATGTTCTCTGCTTCAGGCCCATATTCACGTACTACGAAGTGTGATGCATCTCAAAGTTGCACTTTATTTTTGCTATTTAAAGGTGCACTTACGAGGTTAGATGTCTGAAAACCATTTAAATTTACTAACCATATGCGATAGTACATAAATAATTATTACTAATGTCAAAGCCATACCAAAAAATTAAAATTACTTGAAGGCATACCGAATTCTCCTTAATATCCTAAGAACAGTAGTTCCGATGACAATATAACGTTATGTCTTGAAAATGTACTTGTATATTGTTTTTGTTAGTGGAATTTAATTAAAACGATGCCGAAGCTAGATAGCTCAAATAATACAGTTGATGCTTACAGCTGTTTAACATTAGTATTTTCCATATATAGCAAGTATTCTTCAAGTTTTTAATAATATTTCAGTATAAGGATAAGAAAAATATAAAAATCATTTGAAATTAAAATGTTTAAATAACTTACGTTATTAACTCTTGCTAAGTTAACAATTATAGCAATAATCTCAAAATATTATTATTAAACGCGATGGTTTTGGATTCAATTCCCACTCTGGGAAGACGGATTTTTCTATTTCCATCATTTACTAGGCAAAGCGCGGTGTTGAGTTTTGCCACTCAGCACGCAATGCTTCGAGAAAGGCGGAAAGCCGGTAACGCAATGTCTTAACACTAGGTTCTAAAATAAAGATTTCACTTAAGCACTATTTTAAAGATTTCCTGAAAAATCCTAGATTCAAAATTGTATATAATTAACAATATTTAAAACTACGTGCAAATTATCTTTTTCTTACAAAGTAATTTAACAACATACGATTGCTTCATATTATATTATTAAGTCCATGTCACAATTACTAAATATTTTTATGTCAGTTTGAGTCATTTACCTAAGTATGCCTATAAGAATGTTGGTAGGCATGCCTTAACGACTTAGATGTAAAGAAGACGTCCTTGCCATGCCTTAGGCTAACTAGATTTTAGTTTGAAAACACTTAGTGCTACACTCTGATTCCTCCATATATTTTTTATTTTGAAATAATAATGTTATGGCAGGAATATTACCAAGCGCGATATGCCTTTTTAAAAGAAACGATAAAATTAAGTTATTTGAATTTAAATATATGATACAGCTAACCCAATATGCCAAAAAAGTATTACTTTTTTACATATTTTTTAAATAACATTACTTGATTATTGCCAATTCCTCGTCAATCCACTCGCTTAATAATCCTTTCATGCAGGGCAGCAATGTAAACTCTTCATAGCTTATGGTAATACTCCTAATAAACAATATTCTTAATTTCAAGATATTAAATAAATTATAAAAATCACTATAATTTTGTATATTTTGTATTTATGAAAAAATAACAAAATAAAATTAATTATAGATTTTTTTGCTTTTTCCATAAAATCACTTGCAAACGTCATCTGTCAAACATTCATAATGTCACAACCAAACAAACCTTCTTCAATTATGTATCGATACCTCTTCCCGCTTTATCACACACATTATTTTACAGGATGAGAAAAATATATACATATATTATACAGTAAGTATATCTTTTATAACGAGGACGGTTAGTAAATTACTAACAACGTAGAATAAACAAAGGTTACTATTATAAATAGCTTTGCTCTTAGACATACTCGTATGTAGATCAAATGATTTCATTGTTTCTTTGTACTCATTTTTTTATATAATATTCACCTATTTAGTTATAAATTTACATTTGATTCCCACTCTGGGACGATAGATTTTTTCTTCATTCTGCCTATTTGACAAAGCGCGGCGTTATGTTGCGCCACTAAACACGCAATGCCTGGAAAAACGGCGGAAAGCGGGGAAAACGGAGTGTCTTAATAAGCTAGTGAGAATCGAACCCACAATTGTCGCGATTACACGTAGTTCATGTGACACAAAAAAATTATATATTTATAACAGAGGTAATAAAAAATAAAATATATATAAAAATTTGTTAGAAGCTAGATGAACCTTGTATTTCGTACTTATGTAAGTACCAAGCGCGCTTAAAACCCTTCTGTCAACCCGCTTCATATTAGCCTTTCTCTTTATCTGAATGACAATTGTTATGCGGATTATAAGATAATACACACAAGCAATATATATATATATATATATATATATATATATATATATATATATATATATATATATATATATATATATATATATATATATATATATATATATATATATATATATATATATATATATATATATATATATATATATATATATATATATATATATATATATGAAAAATTTAAAATTATGATATTTTTACTTATGATACCTTCATAAAATTCAATTGTTTTCATATTTTTCTCAGCAGAGTGCGATCCACACACCATCGCTTTTATAACCAGGTAATTTTCCACTGATCCACGATAGACATTTTCCACATGAAGAAAAAACAGACATTATATATTCAGTGTCGCTGTAACAAGCGTGATTCGCGATTTTCTAGAACATTATTTGAATAACGTCCCCCATAAAAGGTTTCACGCGTCAAATTTTCGTAAGGTAACCATGGCGTTATGGAAAATTTTTAAAATAATAACTGAAATGACATGATATGTCATTGTCTAAAAGTATATAAACTAAATCTATTTTATATATATTTTATATACATATGTATATGTATGATTTTTATAACCATACTAGAAAAGTAATGATGTTTTGTTATCTTTTAAATTTTTTGCCTTATTTAATGCTGAAAGATTTGAAAGATTATATTGAGGCCGTGAAGATTAAAATAAAAAGAAGAGATTACTAAGCTTGCTATGTCCCATCAAAAGTGTAAAACTGTATGAAAATAAAATAAACATGTCCACCCTACTCTATTCGATATGCCTGCGCACGCGCACCCCCAAAACGGCGCGTCCGCTCTACGTATGGCAGTCATTGTCTGAAGGACGATTTTCATTAATAAACCGATTCTATGCTCATTTGCTCATACGTCAATTGTTTTTAATTACTTTGTATTTTAATATATTTTATATTTTTTTACCATGTATTCCATATATAATGATAACAGACTCTAGTATAGACCGTACTCTTTTTCTGGAGTATCCATTTCTGAGAGATTGATTTACGTTGTCACCTTACAAGACTGAAAGAAAAAAGAAATCATTAATTCTGTCCACGTGGAAATTTAACCCACTATTGACTAATTTATATATGTTTAAAATTATATGAAATAAAGATATTACCCAAAAAATAAATTTTAAAAATCACAATTATCCAAGAAAATAGGTCCTTTTAACATAATGTATAACATTTCTGATATATTTTTATTATATATATTGTAATATAGAACCTAGTAATAATGACTTACTTTGTATATGCTTTCTTCACTCATGAAAGATATGTTGTCCATTATGGTTATGAGAGTTATAAGGAATAATGCATCATAGAATAAAAAAACAAATTCCAATCAAAAATAATTATGACATTAAATCAGTTGATACATATATATATATACTTTTTTATGTTTTCCCGCTTTATATCGCACTAGGCAGGAGGAACTGCAGGAACTATAGGAACCTAGTGTTAAAACACTCCGTTGCTTAGTCCCTGCTTTCTCCATTCCTGTAAAATTTTAGATTAAAGTAATTATTTACTTAAAACATAATATTACTTACTGAAAAATAAAGAAAACCTAACTAAAATAACATATTTTTTAAGAAATGACACAATCTTCAAACGGCATCTAGAAAACTACTTGTTTAAAGGCAATATGAAGGCGAAAATCAATGCATTTCATGGCAATAGCGTGTGTCAATCACGCGGGCTCTCCCGTAATCAGGGAGCGATCGAAGCCTTAATAGGGGCGAGAGGAAAAAAGCAAAAATTATGAGATGGGCCGATCGTGTTACGCGCTACAACAAAAACTCCACCAACGTACGTTGTAAGGATCGAAGCTTTGCACTGTTACACTTTGCGATATATATAAATTAATTTATAAGAATTATTTAAATTTTATAAAATTATAGAAGAGATAATTATTGATAATTAAAAAACATAAAAACATAAGAAGTTTACATGCTTGGATGTATACTCTAAAGTAATTTTTCTATTACACTACTTTTCAGTTCTTTTAGTCAGTCGTAAGACGTTTGAATAATAAACAAAAAAACTAAAATAATATGTTTAATGTAAGCTAAGGTAACTAAGGTAAATATTAATAAAATACTTTTTAATAAATATCTTAAAGCAATCGTGTCGTATCGTTTACAATAAAGCGTCTCGTCAATTGTAAGATGGGTAACAGTCTCGAGTTGCAGCATACAGGGCGTAGCTCTGTCTCCCCCGGTAAATAGTACGTACACATTAGGTGATTTTCAATTTATTTTATTATTTTGGTTTATTTTTGATATTTTATTGCTTTTTTGAGTGTAATTTCTGCATCCCATATCAAGTTTGAATGGACTGATATGTTTTTTCTTCAATTGTAGCTTTTCTCCCACAAATGGGACGCCATTTAGGCGACAGATCCAGGGCAATTTCACTATGTCACGATAGCCTCTTATAAAATATACTACTTTTTTTGTTTTGATATACGATTTCCCATATATAAAGATATTCTTAAAAATATATTATATGTTTTAATTCCAATAAAACCCAAATGAAAATAATAGTAATTCAACGTAGAATTTACAAAGTATCTTTCAGTAAGAATACGAATCTCTCTCCAGTGCCTTACATTTCTAACGTGAGCAACGTGAGCATGCTCGAGGGAATCCGAGGGTTACAGGGATATATTTTGTATGTATGTATGTATATATATATATATATATATATATATATATATATATATATATATATATATATATATATATATATATATATATATATATATATATATATATATATATATATATATATCAAAGTCAAAACAATTTTATTCAAAATAAGAAGTACAAGCTTCATTTTTTGAACGTCAAATAATTAATTTAATTTACCACCATACCATTTATATATATATATATATATATATATATATATATATATATATATATATATATATATATATATATATATATATATATATATATATATATATATATATATATATATATATATATATATATATATATATATATGAGAAGGAAAATTCAATACATTGGGAATTATCTCTTAATAAATAGAAAGAAAAAATATCTAAATAAAACCTCTACATCTAAACAATACAAGGCAACCAAACAAACAAAAAATAATAATAAAAGTTTCCATCAGAGAAAATGCTACAGTGTACACAGTACCACGCAGGTAGCTTATGATATTCAGAGTACGCATACGCCACAAAAAGCAGGCTTAACCATTTTAGTTGCGCGCGCGCACCGCCGCTATTACGAGAAGCCTTATGTTAATTACAATTATATATACGTGGACGTACAAAAAGCAATATTCTATACAATTTTAATGCATTCGTAGGAATTTACGGCAGATTCCTTTGGGGACAATTTACAAAAAAAAAAAAACAACTATAGGTACAACATGTGTTGAAGCGTGAATCGAATTTTGATGTCTAGATCGTTTGTATAATGGGCGGAGTTTGTACACCTCTTATAGAAAACTAGTATTAGTATTTTATAAACAGATATTTACTATAGATGTATGTATGTATGTATGTTTGAGTATAACTAGTAAATTGCATTTTAATTCCAATGTCACAATTTTTAAAGAAGTCAATTATAGTTAATCGAAGAAACATGTTGTAAGATTAATTAGGTTTTTCTTTGGTATCGTGAAATATAATAAGAAATATCTGTAATGTATATACGTTGAGAATTTTTTGATATAATTTTTATTGAAAATGAGTGAAATGCTTTAATATATTTATTTAATGCTTTATGTTGTTTACAAATGACGAGTTTTTTATTTCTTTATATGGTTGTCCTCTGCTCTCTCTCTCTCTTTCGTCAGAGCTGCGTTGTCATAGACCAAAGCGATGAAAGTAATTTCAAAGTAATCGACCGAACTCGTATCTATTGCTAATATCAATGAAAAATACAATTAATTTTATTTGCGAGGACTGTTGTAGCGCAGAGGCGTAGCGTTTGCCTTCAAAAGCAGTTGTTTGTGGGTTCGTTTCCTACTCGGATAAAATGAATTTTTCATTTCCATTTTCTTCGCTCTGGCAACTAGGCAAAGAGCGGCGTTGAATTTCCGAACTCAACATGCAATGTCTGGAGAAAAGGCGGAAAGCAGGGGACAGAGTGTCCTAATACTAGTTTTTTAAGGTTCCTACGGTCGGATGTTCTGAATGTCATGATTATATTAACCAATAATATTCTATAGAATACTTTCAAGTATATGGACTATATTCAAATTATAAATACTATTTTACACATCTGATGGAAGTTTTGGCACAGCACAGCCCCTGCAATCACAGTATGACGTAATTACGACGATTGTAGGTTCAATTCTCGTACAGGAAATTTTTTTTTCTTCAGTTAACTAGGCAATGTGGGAAAAGAGAAAATTCCGAAATATTGTAATGGTATTTCCACTCTTGGTTACTCTTGGTTCGCTCTGCTTATCTTGAAATATATTTTGAAGTATTAATATTTGTGATACAAGGAGGTTATAAATACACATATTTATATTGTAAAAGAAACGAGTATTGATTCAAATTGACAATGTAAAGTTCAGTTTAAGTTATTTTAATGACATATTTTAAAATTAATTTAAACTTTATACATTAAGCGAAAAACCTTTGAAACATTAAAAAAACTACAAATTCACAAATCATATTTATTACTTAACATACTTATTTATATCAACAATATAATTCAAAACCGAATAATTTCGATACAATCGCAACATATATATATATTTTTTAAAACATTGAAATTGCAAAATTTAAAAAAATCTGATCGTTTAGATAAATGGTCGGGTATTCGAAGTGGATACCTTCACGATGCAGAAGGACTCCATTGGAAGGACGTTGCAAAAACTCGCTCTTAGTATGTATGTATGTAGAATTTGACTGCTATTCAATAATTGTTAAAGGCCACCTACCACTAGTGAATATTTCTACGTAGGGGGCATGGTATTATAATGACTTGCGAGTGAAAAATTAATTTTTTACTATACAGTTTTCTTCTCTGTATTCTTTTTTTTTTTTTGAGAATCAATACAAATTGAGATAAGGCTACTATAGTAACAGTTTCAATATATTTATATATATTGTTAATTATAACTTAAAAAGTAATGTGTATATAAACATAGGTTAAAAATTATAAAAATTTTTTTGACATAATAGTGACGCTGTCATAATGTCATATTTTTTTCAGTTTATTTCTTTTTCTTTGTTTTCTGCGATCTGCCTAAGCGTTCCTTTCAGGTGGGGTTCTAAGCGAAGCCATTGCTCATATCGATTGAAAAGTTATTGTAAACGTTAGCTAATATCTTAAGAAACTATCGGATGTTCTGCCACTATGACGTCTCAAGACAAAATTGTGTACTTAATCGTATTTACATTTACATTTTTTTTAATTAAAATTATCATTTTGTGTATATATTTTATATAATATAGCCTTTTTATTTATCGTGCATTTTGTAGACTAATTCAGTAACCTTTTGAAACGTATATAACAATTTATATAGAAATAAATGAAACATTTTAGGAGATATATGGAGAAAAACAAATGTACGCTACAATTATTGTATACACACATATACAACACAAAAGATAAATTCATGGGTATTTCCTTTAAGCCGTCAACGTTTCACAGTGTCAGTGGGTTAGAACTCGCACACCCTATACGGTGGCAATCGTCTTACTTTACTTTTGCACGCATCCGCCGCACGCCGGACATTTAGGCCTAACGGAAGGAACGAATAACGGATTCTGATGCCTTATATATGATGTTTTGATGCGTTTTATATGATTTTTATGACTTTAGGTTGGGTAGTTAATGATTTGTGGAAACTGGTTGGTCGTAGGTTTCGTAGGGGACTATCGACAGGTATTCGAGTGATGCTAAGCTACCTAAGAAAAATAGGTATTGCGTAAGAGCATATTAGGTAGATAGTGTTTTATCACTAGATGTTTTATTTAATGATAACACTCCGCTCTCTTTGTAAGAAATTACAAACATATGGTGTATTTATGTGTTGGAATACATTACAAAATGTTATTTATTGTTAGAAATCAATTCTCCAATTAAATTGTATTTTGTTATACCAATTAACCCACGTTGCTTCCGACAGATTTCAGTATATAACTATGAGAAATTCGAGGACCGTCGTGGCGCAGAGACGCAACGTCTGCTTACACGCGACGGTTTTGGGTTCGATCCCCAGTCGAAGAAGATGGATTTTTATATTTCCAATTTTTTCGCCCCGGCAAACTAGGCAAAGTGCGGCGTTGAGTTCCGCAACTCAACACGCAATGCCTCGAGAAAAGGCGGAAAGCGAGGACGGAGAAAGCAGGGGGTAGGTTCTCACGGTCCCTGCAGTTCTGCAGTTATTGGTAGCGTACCAATTTAAATGATTACGTTTAGAATAATTTCATTCTGGAATTTTACAAGAAATTAAATTCTATATATGTATCTATATATAAATAATTTGTCTAGTATGTGCAAAAATAGGGAAAATAAAATTAAAAAAAAATCATTTAAATATTATTTATTAGGCACTTATAAAATAGATTTCATTATTATTGTGTATGTTTATATATTTGTAGACATGGTGTTTTTTAAAGTGCTTACATTTATATATTGTTTCAAAATATTGATTGACACTTGATTTTAACAAATCTTCTTGAACTGAAGTAAATTTTAGCCTTTGCTTAGAGTATCAGCACTACAAAATAGCTTTAAAACTAACAGAAGGTGACAAAGCGGGGACGGAGAAAGCAGAGAGTAAGCAACGTAGTGTCTTAACACTAGGTCTTAACACTAAAGCGTAAAGACAAAAAAAGGTGAAAACATATGGATTAATAAGTAAATTGTTACTCCAGATGGAACACAAAATGTTCTTATATGATACAACATTGTCATTCAAATGTACTATACTTCCTTTTAAAAAGAGGGTATTCTAAGATAATAAAGGCTATGAAAGCGATGAAATTATATCAATTGGGGTCTTATTATGAAGTGATTTTTTATAATTTAAATAAATTACGCCGTATTTCTGCCTGAGTACGTTAAAAATATATGGTCTACGTGTGTTTCTATGTTACTGTTTAAGGAGTACTAACCACTTCTGGTTGCTTACAATATGGTATATTTGTCTTGGTATAGTCGACAAATTCAGAAGGCATATGTAAATTTATTGTGTTAATGTAATTTCATTGATTATTTAAATATTTCAAACGGCACTCAAATTCATGCACCAATTCCAAAAGTTAGGACGAAGAACAATATAACTAAGAAATATACATATATGCAGCTAATGTGAAATGCATTCACGACGTTTACGACCGAAATCGTGACCTCTTCTGGGGAAGTCACCCGAAGAGAGGTTCTGGAGGATTTGTTTAAAAAACTTCTATATAAAAAATGTTCGTTGTATAACTTGTTTTTAATAAAAAAAATATATTAATAATATACTATCAACAAGTAAAATAGATATAAATATAATATATTAAAAATAAATTTACATATTTAATAGACAAAAAGTGACTATGTTTTTCTACTTTTATGTGGTCTTTTACAAATATCGGCAAGAACTTTGGCACTAACTGCATAATGTCTCGTAATTCATAAAAAGTTTCAGAGTTCAACTATAAAATATAAAATAAACAATATTTATATATAATAGCTTATATATATCATATAAAATAATATATTACAACACCATATATCATTCCTTGGCACATTTCAAATACTTTAAACTAGCACCCTGTCAAAGAGCACGTCTTCGCAGTGTTGACGGTTCGTACGAAACAATCGCGATTGAGATATATATCTTACTGTATATGGACAATATAATTATACATCAATCATAGTGCAATACCTTTGGAAGTCACCACCTGTCGTCGTTCCTTGCACAAATGTTTAAGAAAATCATTGCCATTTGTTATATAATAATAGTGTTAATAAAAATAGCCTTATGGCTTAGACATAGGTAGTGTTATATCACAATCATTATATATTATTTGTGGAAGTTTTAATTGCGGACACATAGAGAAGTGAACTTTTGACCTGAAAATTTCCTTTTGGTACCATTTTAAAGATCCCAAAAAGGTGGATTGGTGATATATATAGGTGATACTTGAACAAATAGTTCAATTAATAATTGATTAATTAAGCCCTACACGTTAGCCAAATGGATTTGCTTTACATTTGACAGTTGACATAACCGAAGTACATATGCGCTGGAGTCCACTAGTATGTACACTAAATGGTTATGACCGACTGACGGCAATGCGGCAGTTGTAGATTCGATTCCTATATGAGAAAATAAATTATGTTTCTTTGTTTCGGTACTAAGCAGGGCGCGGCGTTAAGTTCGCAATTCGTTTTAAAAGGTGACGAATGTTAATAGAATATCTTTCAATAGATTTATTTATTTATTACAAATATCTCCAATGAGCTATGATTTAATAATTGATGCTAGAATTGTTAGTGACATTTTTGTTTTTGTTTTAAGTTAATAAATGACTAAATCCTCTGTCGGTCTAGTCTCATTCTGCTTTGGTATCAAAAAATATCGACAAAAATACACATAAAATGTTTTAATAAGAGAATAAATGATAAATTAGACAAAACGAAAAATCTAAAAATCAAGAAATTCAATTAACTAACATCCATATCGTAAATTTAGTTGCAGGTGTCTTAACCAAAGCTTTTAATTAAAACACAAAAAGAAATAATATAACACTATAGCACGAATAGAGGTCGTCATGCGTTTCAAATATGAATTTTGACGTTTCGCACTTCCGCCAACACGCCGTTTGTTATGCAATTGGCGTGAAAGTAACTGTCCACGTCCTTCCTGTGCTACCAACACCGGATATGAAAATAAATAAATGGCAGGTTAACAATTAAATTCTGACCACGTAACCGACACACGGGGTCAGAATATGTTGTGTGATTGACATTGAAATATATTAATAATGTTGCCTTATGTACGTGAGAACACTCTACCGAGAATACTAAGATTGGTCTAGATATTACTAGTGTATATTGAGGAAAATGTTAAATTCAGTTTTTTTCACTGATTGTTAAAGCAGTTAAGCAATTATGGGTATTTTAACTGCTCTACTTGTCTCTAGAATGATAGCTGATAAATCGAGGTTGTATCATCTAAGTTTAATACCGACTGATTTCTTATCAAAGGTTCCCTGGGAATAAAAGCCTGACAGGAACACCAGGAAGGAACACCAGAAACACCTGGTTCCCTCAGCCTACTATCCTGCTTATAACATTCGTCCTGCACTTTTCGTCTATTAAGAAGTAAGAAAAGGCTATGATAATTGGAAGTGAAAATATTTAAAATATATATAATCATTTAGTGCAATATTCTAAATTGTGGCTTTTGGTGTATCCAATCCAATTGCTAAGAAAATCAAGAAACATCAAAAAAATCTTAATATCATAATAATATGTTCTTTATATCAATCAAAGCAAAGTTCAAACGGACGGAGGATGTCATAAGCATTTGTAATATTAAATAAAACGTAATATCTAACAGCTTTCTTCTCAAAATAAAAAACAAACCAATCAATCTAAAGTAATCACCAAAAGAAATATAGAGTCAGGATATATGTTATAAGTGAGGGAGTAGTAAAATTAAAGTTTATACTTTTTTGTATTGGTCCAACTAATTAAACGAGATTTCCAAATAACATTATAATTAGAGTTACTTATATTAAATATTGAACTTCCAAAAACACCTCGTAACTAAGTATAGGATAAAATTCCATCATTGGTAAACGTGGTGCAGAGGCGTAGCGTTTACCTGTAAACACCACGGTTTGTGGGTTCGATCCCCCACTCGGAGGAAGATGGATTTGTCTATTTCAATTTTCTACGCTCTAAAAAGAAGGCAAAGCGGCATTGAGTTCCTCCACTCAACACGCGATGCATCGAAAAAGGCGGAAAGCAGGGACGGAAAAAGGACTAATCACTAGGTTCCTAGGTTTCCTGCAATCCCCTCTGTCTACCCTCCCATGTGCGGGATAAAGCGTGAAAACAAAATCTTGTTTTGAAATAAATCAAATTTACAGTAAAACATCCTTCCTCACACTCAAATGCCTCAATAGCCCCAATCACTATTAAGCAAACAAACAAATCAAAAGACCAGAACTATTGACATACGAGTATTATCAAACATCAACAAATATGGCTCACGTCATTACCATACTGGCGTTAAAAAAAAAACTTGGAAAAGAAACCTTGCCATTTGCGAGTATTATGTAACGTAGCGGGACTGCCTTAAGGGGCTGCAACCAAAAAAGAATATATCAGGCCTTTAAAAAGTATCTTTAGCATATTCCAGTTAAGGTTTACGTAGACTCTAAATATGTCATTGTAATTGTATGGATAGCCTCCAAAATTATGGACCTATAACGCCTGTAAGGAGATGCACGTGGTGTCTGCGATCGAGGGTTTCCTCTCGGTGAATGAAAGTGAGCTCAGATCTCTATATGTAGAGAATCTAGCTTGTGAACTGACTCTGAGTGGTGGTTTATATGTATATGTATATGTTGTATGACTTATAGTATATATTATATGTTAATTAAGAAAATAAGCTTTTGGAAGAGGTATAAGGAATAATTGCTTATATAACTTGAGGGAGATTTAAGTTCATTATGAATTGTTGAGGTAAGTAAGATCTTTAAGCCCAATATTAATTATTTTGCCATTTGATTGTGGAAACTCAGTAAAAAGTCAAAATTCATTGCCACTAAGCCTCGTTGAAGCGTAAGAATATAATATTTCAATTACAGTAATCATCTGTCATCTTTTGTCATCTTTTCTTATTTACATATGATTTCCTTAGAAAATTCGATTTTCCCCATTTCATAATGCCTTCATTGCCTGTTGGCAAAACCTTGTTAGTTTAGAGACATAAAAATATGCCTAAATTTAATAATGATAATCAATTCTAAGTCCATAATTGAAAATATTTTTAACAATAAAAATTCTTATAGAAGTAAAATAAAGAACGTGGAAAATCATTTTCATACCGTAAACTAATAAAAAGCACAGCAATCTTGAAGCTTGTATCGAAAATCGAAACTTCTATACAGCTAGAGTATCACACTATAGCTATTAAGCCCAAAATGACTTCAAAGCGAGAGCGACGTTAGAGTGATAGAGTGATATTAGCTTTTGTTCAAATTTTAGTTACTCTATGCACACTATCGATTTCTACCTCAACTTTCCTATGCTAGTGTTTACACGACAAAATATATAACCTTTTTACTTAGGATTATTTTTTTTATTTACGAATTTTATTGGTTGTACAGATTATATTATCACTATATGAAATCAATACTGATGATATAAAAAACTGTTTGTCAAACTCTACGTTGCTTTAATAATTGATACTTAGAACCGAGGTAATCTATCTATCAACCAAGTGTCTCGAACTAAGCAAATAATAATAAATCGTCCTTATATTTAAAATCCAATCCTACTCAATCCAGTCCAATCCAATTATACTTAAAATTTAAAAAAGATAGGTACATTGTATTATATATTTAATATTTAAATTATTACTACAGTAATGTAATGTATGTTCAGCTTTAAGTTACCAAATGTAGATAATTTTGTTAGAGTAAACAGTGATTTGCTGTTCTTGCTCTCACCAACATCGAAAGTAGAGCTCGTTTGTTTAACTTAAACAACTATGTTTTTAATTACTTTAGCATTACTTAGATGAGATTCAATTTCAATTAACGCAAAAGCTTGTACATGTGAAATAGTGTTTGTTTGAAGCGTTTGTTTTGCCATCTCTACATTAAATTCTAAATTAATATCATATACTATAAAATTATATATATATATATATATATATATATATATATATATATATATATATATATATATATATATATATATATATATATATATATATATATATATATATATATATATATATATATATATATATATATATATATATATATATATATATATATATATATATATATATATATATATATATATATTGTAAGAAAATATGAGGGTAGATGTAAGATATGATGGTGAAAAGTGTATAAAAATGGGTGTAGACAGCAGACGGTCTCTCTCTTTTCAGACATTTCGCTTGTGTTCGTTCGGTCGGGGTGATAATGTTCAATTTGTGTTCGATTATAATTATTAGTTGTTATAATTATTAGTTGTTTGTCAGTGTTATGCTGCTAGAGTTCATTGTGTATTTATCTGGTAGGAATAGCGTTATATAGTTTGGTTTATTATAATTGTCAGTTATTTGTATTTTTGTAAATTGATTAAATTTATTGTCGAGTCGTATGTAATATTATTTTTTAAAAAAGCTGCTTCTGATCTGTTTTCTAAGATCAGAAGTGGGATTCTTACTTATTTAGCCCACTACAGCTTGACCTAGTTTGTTACTTATTTTTACTACCCACATATTGAGGTAGATTTGTTTTAAACATTTTGTTATTGTAATTTCAAGTTATTTCGCTCAAATAGTTATTAATTGTCGAATTAGGTTATCGTTAAGGATATTTGTCTGAGTCAGTAATTCCGATTAGAACTAATGTGTTCGTGTGTTACGGGGTAAGTTGTTTTGATGTTTTTCAATTATCTTTTACGAAAAATGTGTGATAAGGTGTTAAATCTTAGTTACTGTAATGTGTATGTGTGTCGAAGTGTTAATAATGGTAATTCTTGTCGTGACCGTTGGGATAGTTTTTGCTGAGTTTATAACCAGGTTATATCCTAGTGTAACGTGTTTGCTAGGACGAAAACTTAACATTAGCTAGTGTCCGCGGCAGGCAAGCAAGGCGACAACTGCGAACGCCATTGCGTAAGCTTACCACATCAAATATCACCAGTATATTAGTAGTCAGTATGTGTATCAGTTCAACATATCACAACAATTAGCGATCAAAATCATCGTCGTAAGTAATCGACCGCGCTTGACTATACCGTCAATACAATTCACAGGATGCGATGTAAGAACGTAAATCGCGTGATTCGATACAGGCTAGTGTTATTGATTGCATTGGTGTCTTTAAGTAGATCGCGCAAAAATGTTGAATACTTGGACCGATCTTAAATGCCTTTTACATATAGAACAATGTCTAATAGTAAACGAGAAATCGTGAAACGAATTAAGTGGATCTACTGCGGTTGTAGTTGGAATAATTTTAAGAACGAATTCGAATATGTGTCCTTACAGTACCAGACTTCGCGGGTATATTGTTCAAGGTTATGTCGAAAAACTCTGACTATCCGTTTATGAAAAGTACTTAGTGACGAGTATTATATATTTAGCCTATAATAATTCGCGGTCAATAAATGTCGAACGACTATCGAATAATTTAGTCGTCGAATAGTTTATTCTTTTAATGTACGTTAAAACTAGTACAAGCAATATCAACAATCGTCGTCACAGCCCGATTTGCAATACTTTGTGAGAGGTAAACGCCTTTATAGATTATTCACGTAAACGCAACTTTGATGCTTCTCCTGCAATCAGTCAGGACATAAACAGGCTACGCGTAGAAGAGACGCAGCGACGAACAATTAATGGATAGTTCATGTAATAGAGAGTGTTAAGTGGTCAGCTCCTACATTCGTACTATCTAGCCTCAGTTCTCACTGCAAGAGACCAGGGTACAGAGCTAATACTTGTTTTACTTCGCAGCAAGCAGAAGCCTCGAACATATAAATTTTAACAACTACTCGATTCGATGACGTGTGTAATGTGGTTCTTATCTTTCATTAGCCTTGTCGTTGTTGTTACAATATTTCAAATGCTCGTCTAAACCAACACAGGTCTGGCAGTTTCACTTTTGAAGTAGATTGTATCTTCTGAAATTAGGAACATGGCGATAAACATAGAATACATAGGTCAAATAATTTGTAGAAGTCAGGTATGACCGAGCCTGTTTTCACTTGTTTTAACAAATTCGCATATGCTCTGACGTGTACGGTCTACTTTATTGGGGAGCTGTGCATGCTGGGGCGGAGGCATTTACGCAGGTACAGCTGATACTGGTGTGGCTTATGAGCCGCTCTCACAGCTGTTCACATGTGGTGGTAGGACGTACACGCCGCCGCTCTCGAGGTATGTAATTATCGTCGATATGACATAATGCAATCACAGTCTATTATACACACTGGGATCACCGCACTGCAGTACTGTGATTCTTTAAGTTAAGTAATAAGAATCTAATAATTTCCCTTTTATATCTTTACATGTTGGAATACGACTGTGATGAGAGGCGTTTATGCGGCAACTGGAACGCTGTACACATGGTCACTACGAGGTGCCGCTGCTCCGCGGTGTAGCTGGCAAGTCGGCGCAAGCGGCTGTGGAATATATTATTCCACGGTGAGGAGAATGAACTACCGATGTGGGTGCTACTTTCATTGACGGTGGGTGTTTATGTTATTTTTGTTTTCTGCCTTTGAATTTAAATATTGAGAATACACCAGCCAAATTTGTTATTTTTTGTAATTTTATGACAAGAATCCTCCCGTAGAGCCTCGGGGCTAAAGCAGGGCAAGGTTTAATTATTGGTTATAAGACTGTTTGTTTTAGAGTTTCTTGTGAGAGTAAAGATTCCTTAAGCCGACATAAGCATTAGTCCTGGAGAATTCTGGACAATGTTTGTTCTCGGAGGGGATCTGTACTGGGGATAATCATTTGTCTTGGAGAAAATCGGACGGTGGTTATCCTCGGGAGACTCTGTGCTGGGTATAACCAGTTGTCCTGGAGTAAATCGGATGATGGTTATGCTTGAGAGATTTGGCCCGGGGATAGCCAGTTGCCCTGGAGCATATCGGACAATGGCTATCTTTCGGAGGATTGTGAACCTGGGATAACTGTCTTGGAGAATATCGGACGGGTTGTCCCAGAGGTGGCTTTAGACCTTGGGATGATTGTTATCTTGGAGCGCATCGGATGCAATATCTCAGGTCAGAGTCCTGATTTGAATTGTCTTGTAGAGTATTAGACATGCTATTCTAATGTGCTAGTAGAGACTTGACTTGGATGATCGGTTTAAGTTTTGCAAAATATAGAGTTAGTTCACCTTGCAATGGTTATTGTTGTCGATACTACTGTTAATGTGTAATATAAAGAGATATCTGTGGTTATATTTGTTTGTTACAGATGCAGACACTGAAGGTGATGCATTTCCTGGTATTGACCATCTCCCCGACGCTGAGCTGCCTGTGGAAGATATCGAGCCAGAACCGGGTTCCTCAGGGACACAAAGGCCAGAACAAGTTACCCCTCCTGCAAATGAAGAAAACTCCCTGTCCTCCGCGTCGATTCTGGACACAGATCGTGAGACGTAAAAAAAAAAAAAATGTAATGGAACAAGAAGCCCGAGGGCGGTCTTCCGTCAGGAAAGGCCGTGTAAGGAAATACGAGGGTAGATAAAAGATATAATGGTGGGAAGTGTATAAAAACGGGTGTTGACGGCAGACGGCCTCTCAGACATTTCGCTTGTGTTCGTTCGGTCGGGGTGATAATGTTCAATTTGTGTTCGATTATAATTATTAGTTGTTATAATTATTAGTTGTTTGTCAGTGTTATGCTGCTAGAGTTCATTGTGTATTTATCTGGTAGGAATAGCGTTATATAGTTTGGTTTATTATAATTGTCAGTTATTTGTATTTTTGTAAATTGATTAAATTTATTGTCGAGTCGTATGTAATATTATTTTTTAAAAAAGCTGCTTCTGATCTGTTTTCTAAGAATATATATATATATATATATATATATATATATATATATATATATATATATATATATATATATATATATATATATATATATATATATATATATATATATATATATATATATATATATATATATATATATATATATATATATATATATATATATATATATATATATATATATATATATATATATATATATATATATATATATATATATAAGAGTGAATGTAATGAAACTTTCAGTTCCGGCTAGAAAATGGAGACCACAGTGTCTTGGCTCTAACTTTTATGTGCTTATCCTTTAACATACTATGTATTTAATAAAGAAATATATTGTTATACATATTTTGAAGGTACACACTAGGTAAATTAATATAAATTTGTTAATTTAAGTTTACGTATTCGTCTAAGTTAGTCTATTTACATCTTCGTCCTTCCGACTTAAGCCGTTATAACTTTTGTAGGAACAGCAGTAACTAAAATCGTTGCACTGAATATTTCTTTAACAAGGGACAATGTTAGACTAATTTTTGTATATTTTTACAAGTTTAAGCCTTATTTGTAAAAAAAAATCAGTATGACAATAATATATACTCCCATTAAATTAAATAGTTGAGATAGCTTAAGCAAGAAATAAAGTGGTAACCTAGCGTTAAGATATTCCATTCCCCACTTTCCACCTTTTCAAGGTATTGTGTGCTGAGCATTCTTCTACCTTTAGCTAGTCCTCAATTTAATACTACGAGTATATTCAAATCTTGAAAATCTTTACTTAGTATTATACAACTATATGGTTTGTTTGCTTAGATGCCCTAATCTCAGGAACTACTTGTTCGAATTAAAAACCAGTTTATCTCATAGAATGTGTTTTCTTTAAGTATTATTTTATACCTTGTATGTATATCTACTCCTTAATTCGTTTAAAAATCAGTAAAAAATATAATTTTTACTTTATTTAATTTTATATATAAACAAAGTCGTGAAAATGAATTAGTATAATAAATATTTGATTTGTCCTTGTCAAAGTTACTACGTTCCAGGTACATTTGTCTATCAATTCGCATATCCTTATATGGAGGGTGTGTTTACTTTAAAACTTCGTATATTCTATATTGGGTGTACGCTTTTGGTGACACCGATCTAATTGTGTTACGTCCGTTCAGAACTATTTCAATGACATTTTTAGGATTCTGCAACTTAAAGGAAAAATACGGAACCGTAAGATCAATCTGATTTCCGTCTGTCTGTAGTAACTACACGGAAAAGTCGTGCTGAAATTAATATGAAATAGTCAAGTTTACATCTTGATTTGTAGTAAGTTTCATATAAAATGAACGGATACGACTGTTTTTCTTTTTTTATTGGTAATATTTACTTATTAAGAAGGTACGGAACCGTCAGTGTACTACTACTGCTCACACTAGCCGAATATTTTTTGTTTATATATAAAATTATATATTGATTGTATTATTGTATTTATATACATACATTTAAAACCAGAAGTGGTTAAAGTTTACTTTCAAGACAAATATCGGATCACAAATTGACCATATGCCTCGGACATATTCAGATCGAGATTCTACGTTGTAGTAAATGACATAAGTCACTTAATAACAATATAACATAGTTGTTCTCTCATAATACGGACCGTTGCTTCCATGTAAATTGCCGATTGACATATTTTTGTAGCTTTACGCTTTTATTTCGCATAAAGCACCTTTTTCGAGGCATTGTGTGTTGAGTGGCGGAATTTAAAGCCGCGCTTTGCCTTGTTGCCAGAGCGAATAAAATAGAAATAGAAATATCCTATTTTCTCCGAGTGGGAATTGAACCCGCAAACCGTCGCGTTTACAGGCAGACGCTATGCCTCTACGCCACGACATTTGGTTTTATAGTCTTTATCAACTAAGACCTACCCTCTTTTTGAAAGAGATTTCTAAGCATTCATAATTAATAATAGCATGACTACGAATCTTAATTGTCGTATTGTGTCAAAATTAACGTCAACGTTATTTAACACTGTCATGTAAAATAAAATTCTTTTAAGAAGTTGCACTTTGCTCTAAGTCCTTTTTTTCTTCCTAATTAATATTTAAAGAAAAATATAAAAATTTGAACGCATCGGGTTTTGAACCCGCGCCTCCTGAAAACTGTCCAAGCGCTTCGATCTAGTGTACCTATGGCATGGCTACTGCTTGCTAACCGCAATGCCAAGTGCTTAGTGTAGATTAACAGTGAAAATCATAAAAATAGTTTCTTTTTAATTTTTCTATTATTTCTCTATATATTTCGTAGAAACGAATACATATTTGGGCTTTAAATATTTGTATCCGTTATCAAACTACTATATATATATATATATATATATATATATATATATATATATATATATATATATATATATATATATATATATATATATATATATATATATATATATATATATATATATATATATATATATATATATATATATATATATATATATATATATATATATATATATATATATATATATATATATATATATATATATATATATATATATATATATATATATATATATATATATATAATATATATATATATATATATATATATATATATATATATATATATATATATATATATATATATATATATATATATATATATATATATATATATATATATATATATATATATATATATATATATATCCATATCCATATCCATATATATATATATATATATATATATATATATATATATATATATATATATATATATATATATATATATATGTCCATGGAGGAAAGCCTGACCGTGGAAAATATAGCTTATAGGCTATATATGAGCTATGATATGATATAGCCCAAATATTGACATAATAAAATAACAATAAAAAGTATTACAGGAACGGTTTACATTAAAAGCTTTCGAGATCGCGATGCATAAAGTCTTAGTCTTAGTTCTTTTGATTTATACCTTGAGTAAAGTTAGGCTAGTTTTAATATAAAAAGAGGAGAGAAAGAACTTAATCATAGAATATGTCGTTTTACACTTTACTTTTATTTATAGACGGTTGAACCAAGCACTGTGTCACTAACTGAACAGTTTTTCACGGGTTTTACTTAATAAATATAATTCGATATATTTCGTCAACATTTATAGTCACTGGTAGCAAGATAACGTAGATTTTATTAATGATTAGTCAAAATAATTTATAACTTCTATCTATAACAAAGAAAAACCAAAAAAAGTTCAATAATTTTAATCAACAAGTAATAACGAGTAACTATGTTATATTGTTACTCTAAATTCAAATGACTTATTAGTGATAATGAACTAAATGCTCTTTACGAAGTTCTTATACGTGTCTACAATTTTCCCTACTATATAGGTATATTTATGCATGGTTATATATAATTTTTTCTCTTTTTTAGAAAAACAAATTGCGGTGTTGAGTTCCGCCAAAATGGAGTGCCTTAACGCTAGATTCCACTTCCTTAAGCTACTATGTTACTAGAGTCAATGCCTTACTCACTTCATGAATCGATCTTAGTTTTCCAATAAATATTGTATTTTATTGTATAATATCCCTTATATATATGCATGTAAATAACAGTTAAGCGGTCGACGAACTGGTTGCGTTTCCAAATCAATCGCCCTAAAATTTGCCTTTTTAAGAAAAGCGTGGTTGCGTCCTACACAGATACTTTACATCCTTTGAGTTTTGTTTAAAAAAAACAAACACGAATTTTATATGTTATGTATATTTTTTTTAGCTTCACGCTTTATCCTGCACATGCCAGGGTAGGCCGAGGAAACTGAAGGAACAATAGGAACCTAGTGTTAAGACACAACGTTTTAGTCCCTGCTTTCTCCGTACCCGATTTCCGCTTTTTTCGAGGGATTGCGTGTTGAGTGGCGGAACTTAACGCAGCGCTTTGCTTAGTTTCCAGAGCGAAGAAAATGGAAATAGAAAAGTCCATCTTCCTCGAGTGCTTACGCCTCTGCGCCACGATGGTCCTCGTTATGTTTTTTAATTTCATATAACATCATATCACATATATATATATATATATATATATATATATATATATATATATATATATATATATATATATATATATATATATATATATATATATATATATATATATATATATATATATATATATATATATATATATATATATATATATATATATATATATATATATATATATATATATATATATATATATATATATATATATATATATATATATATATATATATATATATATATATATATATATATATATATATATATATATATATATATATATATATATATATATATATATTATATATATATATATATATATATATATATATATATATATATATATATATATATATATATATATATATATATATATATATATATATATATATATATATATATATATATATATATATATATATATATATATATATATATATATATATATATATATATATATATATGTGATATGATGTTATATGAAATTAAAAAACATAACGAGGACCATCGTGGCGCAGAGGCGTAAGCACTCGAGGAAGATGGACTTTTCTATTTCCATTTTCTTCGCTCTGGAAACTAAGCAAAGCGCTGCGTTAAGTTCCGCCACTCAACACGCAATGCCTCGAAAAAGGCGGAAAGCGGGGACGGAGAAAGCAGGGACTAAAACGTTGTGTTTTAACACTAGGTTCCTATTGTTCCTTCAGTTTCCTCGGCCTACTCTGGCAAGTGCGGGATAAAGCGTGAAGCTAAAAAAAATATACATAACATATAAAATTCGTGTTTGTTTTTTTTAAACAAAACTCAAAGGATATAAAGTATCTGTGTAGGACGCAACCACGCTTTTCTTAAAAAGGCAAATTTTAGGGCGATTGGTTTGGAAACGCAACCAGTTCGTCGACCGCTTAACTGTTATTTACATGCGTATATATAAGGGATATTATACAATAAAATACAATATTTATTGGAAAACTAAGATCGATTCATGAAGTGAGTAATGCATTGACTCTAGTAACATAGTAGCTTAAGGAAGTGGAATCTAGCGTTAAGGCATTCCATTTTGGCGGAACTCAACACCGCAATTTGTTTTTCCAAAAAGAGAAAAAATTATATATAAGTATGCATAAATAAATGCATATAGCAGGCAAAATTGTAGACACGTATAAGAACTTCGTAAAGAGCATTTAGTTCATTATCACTAATAAGTCATTTGAATTTAGAGTAATGGTATAACATAGTTACTCGTTATTACTTGTTGGTTAAAATTATTGAACTTTTTTTGGTTTTTCTGTGTTATAGATAGAAGTTGTAAAATATTTTGACTAATCATTAATAAAATCTACGTAATCTAGCTACCAGTGACTATAAATGTTGACGAAATATATCGAATTATATTTATTAAGTAAAACCCGTGAAAAACTGTTCAGTTAGTGACACAGTGCTTGGTTCAACCGTCTATAAATAAAAGTAAAGTGTAAAACGACATATTCTATGATTAAGTTCTTTCTCTCCTCTTTTTATATTAAAACTAGCCTAACTTTACTCAAGGTATAAATCAAAAGAACTAAGACTAAGACTTTATGCATCGCGATCTCGAAAGCTTTTAATGTAAACCGTTCCTGTAATACTTTTTATTGTTATTTTATTATGTCAATATTTGGGCTATATCATATCATAGCTCATATATAGCCTATAAGCTATATTTTCCACGGTCAGGCTTTCCTCCATGGACTATATAGACTATCTAACACGAAAAACATCTAATTCGATTCGTTACAAAGATAAGCGAAAATAAAAACATATTAAAATACGATAATGAGGCTATAAACGTTAATTTGGCAATGTCCATCCTATCAACCCTTTTTTAGCTTCACACAACTAGATTGAAGTAACGGTATCGTGTGAATGGAACTAATGTTAATGACTTTTTCGAAAAAGGACCGACTGGAGACAATGTCCTGCTTAATATGGTCTGTACAGAAATCAGTAAATACTACTAAATACATATTTTTTTATAAATAATATTTTTTTTACAGTTCTTATATATTTATTTTATGACTATATACTAGGCATATGCCATGGTATCTCTGTCCCTGGAGTGAGATCCCCAGGATGCCCCAGAAAACATTGGCGGGACGTTATGATTTAAGGAAGGAAGGAGAGCAAATGGACCAACTAATGGACACTGAGGATGATGATGAAAAAGCCTCGCAAAGTGGAGTGCACTAAGTCTGAAAGTAAACTTTGGCAATAGACTGGGATGATATTAGGTAGAGGTAGATACTGCTATAAATATCGTTATTTTTATACTATTGTAAAACCTACCTTCATTTTATTTTCCGTAAAAAACAATAGACATTTGAGAAATTACTATTATTTTTTTTAGCTTCACGCTTTATCCCGCATATTGCAGAGTAGGCAGAGGGAACTGCAGGAACCATATGAACCTAGTGTTAAGACACTCCGTTGCTTAGTTCCTGCTCCGTCCGTCCCCATTTTCCGTGTTTTTGAGGCATTGCATGTTGAGTGACGGAACTCAACGCCGCGCTTTGCATAGTTTCCAGAGAAAAATCTACCTTTCCCAAGTGGGAATCGAACTCTCAAACCGTCGCGTTTAGAGGCAGACGCTTACGCCTCTGCACCACGACGGCCCTCTATTAAAAACTCATACTGTCAGTTTCCTATTAAATATATTAAAAAATTAATATATACAATAAGAAACTGACAGTATGAGTATAATATTTTATAATGTATAGTGCTAGTACGTGTCCCATGATACTGGTTTCAATTCTCTATGCTAAATACTGGAACTGTCTCATTTTGATGGGAGAAAATTTTAAATATTTGGAGAACATGTTGCTCTCTGTTATTCTTATAGTCTTAAATTAATACACAAACTTCAAAAAAATCGTATTTCAAGTAGCGGGGTTGTTAAAGAGAGCCTAGTGTCAAAACTCTCCATTCTCCGCTTTCCAGTTTAATTCGATTTATTATGTTGAGTCAACTGCACTTTGTCTTACAAGAGCAAAGAAATAGCCTATTTCCCCTATTGAAATCAATACCCGTGCATTTAATTCTTACGCCACAACTCATTATAAATTCAAATTTTCCTTTAAAATTCAGTTTTCAGGATAACAAAATAGGTAAACTGTACACGTTTAGTTCATTTATGACATTAGTGTAGACATCTATTGAGAGATTTAAGTAACTTACAATTCATTCGATTTTACAGCGCCATCTTTTGGCAAATTAAAACGTCCTTTCAAAATAAGTTTAAAACGTACACATAGGTGGCGGTTGTAGGTGATAATCAATCCTAAAAATATAAAACTGGAGACTGACTGACTAATTATTAATTTCTGTAGGCTCAAATGGATACATCGTACTATAATATAGCCTATAGGCTATATAACAGACGGTATACGGTTAACAAAGGTATTTCAAAGATTTTCACTGGTCCAACATATTCTGCCGATTTGGCGTGCAAATATTTTTAATGAACTAAAAATACTATTAATGAATTTACTTCAATTACAAATATAAAAAACAAAGTTTATAGTTTTACAATTTAAATAAATAATTATCAATATCATCATTATAAATTAATAGTTATTTGTCAATTAATTCAAATAAAATTACAATATTATTTATAATACCATAACGATATACCAGTGTATATCTGGGAACTATACTCGCTGCCTCACTCAATGTACTTATAACGCGAGCGAAGTCGTAAATAAAGTCTAGTTATTACGGGTTCGAGTCCCGCTGCGTTCAAATTTTTATATGTTTTCTTTAAGTATTTTTTCTATCCTCAGTGTGGATTAACACTTTAAAAATCATAAAAATGTTTATATATATTATATATGTATGTATATATGTATCAATGAAATAATTTATTAATAATTAAATATTTTTGTTTAATCTAGGTCTCCTTATCAAGAAGATAACAAAAGGATTTATATTTTCTGTACTTTTATCATACTTGATCCGACAAGAACCTTTATTTTTATTGCCTTTTAGCTCTAAGACTATTTTACTTAGTTCGAATTCATCACTTTGCTACATACATAAAAGGAATTATAAAAATAAACCCTAAATAAAATATAATGGCTACAAAAAATAATTTTAGTTAATTCAAAATATTAAAAATTCTATTAACATTCATATCTAGGTACATTGTTTCACAAATCACACTCACTAACAGTTCAGGTAAATATATAAGTGAAGGTCGACACGCTATGAAAAAGCTCATGCGGTCATCATTCACTTGGACTTTCGATGAATCGTTCATATTTTTCAGTACTGTGTAATACAATAATTAATATTGATAACAATTTATGCTTACAATTCTATAGATTTTATTTATTCTGATCCAAAAAAAAAAAATAGCTTTTAATCATGTTTTATTTCGACTTATGCCTAGAAAAAGGTTATATATCATTTTAACGAATATTTTTTTTTATATATTAAATTTTGGTCCCTACTCGGTGGAACGATAAACTATCCAATATCATCTAAATTGCAATTTTTTAGTAATTTAGTAGTTAAAAGCCATCTAAAATGTTATTATTTATTATACTTATTTAATATATAAATAATTTCTTTTTCTACAAATAACAGGATAAAAAGAGAAGAACTAATCTCAAAACTCTCCTTCCGTTCCTTATGTGACTAAGTGTATAAGTGTTGCTTAAAAATATTTATCCCATCGTATCACTTTTCACAACAATTGATTCCATAAGGCAAAATATAATGTTGAGTCTATTGGCCGTACAAAATTAAATGGAAATTAATTTCACAACATTTTTTTAAATTTAAAATACTTACTGGCATCTTTGCTTTATCATTAATACTAGGCGCTGTTTATTTTGAAAATATTTTTCTTAACTTACTTAAACGATAGTCGCTCTATGTTCACGATATATGAGATTTTCATTAATACCTATATATTTATTGCTTGTATGCCAAGTTTCACGTTTAATCCGCTTGATTAGGACTGAGGACTGTCGTGGCGCAGAGGCGTAACGTATGCTTGTAACGCGACGGTTTCTGGGTTCGATTCCCAGTCGGGGATGATGGATTTTTCTATTTCCATTTTCTTAGCTCTTGCACCTAAGCAAAGCGCGGCGTTGAGTTTCGCCACTCAACACGCAATGTTTCGAAAAAGGCGGAAAGCGGGGACGGAGAAAGCAGGGACTAAGCAACGGAGTGTCTTAACACTAGGTTTCAATAGTTCCTGCTGTTCCCTCTGCCTACCCTGCCATGTGCGGGATAAAGCGTGAAGCTAAAAAAAAATTAATTCATTTTAATTCCGGACATCTGTGAAACTACGGAGAGCTTTTTGGAGAGATTTTTTGTATGAATTCAAAAAATCAGCTACTAGTCAGCTTATAAACTAGAATGCCATCTATATATCTAGAAGGGAAAAAGAGGGAAGATAATAGAAGAGAAGATAAAAGAAGTATAGAAGTATATACTTTTAAGATTCTATTAAGAGTTATTTCATCTTGGAATTTATAATACAATTTGCTAATATTTAGTTTGATTCCATACGTACAATTATTAAAAGAGCTCCTTTACTTGTTGATTTTGCTTTGAACGTATCTGGAAATAAAATAATAACTTTTTGCTTATTCTTTAAATCATTTAGTGGTGAGTTAATCCCTTCTCCCTTTATTTAAAGTCTCAGCGTAACATAACACCGCGTTTTTTACTAGACTCTCTTGCTCTAATAAAAGTGTTTAAGCTTTCCTGCTTTCAAGTGGAATTAAAGCCACAGTAAAATCATTAAAAAAATAAAAAAATAATAATAAACCAAAAAAATCACACTTAAACCTATATTCTAAAGTAAAAACACAAACAAAGCGGTCAGGAACAATTAAAAAAACCAAAATCGATGAATGAACGATACGTATCTAATACAACGTCCTCACAAAGTAGGGTCGGGTGGATAGAGTTTGGGGGGCATGCATTATGTAGCGGCAATCAGGTAGCTAGTTCATGTAGTCAACGGAAATGTATGGAGTGTACGTAACGTTCTTTTAATATATTTTTATAATTAACCGCTGATTCGTTAATAAACAGTAGAGTTGAGGACCGTCGCGCAGGCGAAGCGTCTACCTGTAAATGCGACGGCTTGTGGGTTCGATTCCCACTCGGGGAAGATGGATTTTACTATTTTCATTTTCTTCAGTCTGGAAACTAGGCAAAGCCCGGCGTTGAGTTTCGCCACTCAACATGCCTCTAAAAAGGCGGAAAGCAGGGACTAAGCAACGGAGTATCTTAACACTAGGTTATGGTTCCTTTAGTTCCCTCTGCCTATCCTGCCATGTCCGGGATAAATCGTGAAGACATAAAAAACACCGCAGATTTTGGATATCTATACCCTTTTTATTAATGTTCATTGTAGTTCTCGTAATTGTCCAAAAATGGTGAAAGATCTAAATTAATTTTTATAAAAAAATTGTTTTATATATGGAGATCTTTATATATAGGTTTATATCTCCTGATTGGAGACAGTTTAGTTCGATTGTTGCTCGCACCTTCGTAAGGTTGATATATAAAAAATATTATAAGTCATCTGTTATTTTACTACTAACATTGTAACATTGTGTGTGTACCTACCTACCTACCTTTTACCTATCCCACTTTAAAGATCAAGACGTTATAATAAAATAATTTTTAACTTTTAATTTATTAGAACTACCGTCAAATATTTCATTTTCGAGCAAGCAGAAATGTAAGTTATCAATTCTTTGCAAGTTCCACGAAGAACTCCAATCTGAAATATCAGTGAGCGTAACGAATTCAAAATAAAGTTAAATCAGCGCTCTGAAAGTCGCTCGCTACAAGTTTTCTTAAAAACTTGAAATAGGTACAATTTTCAAGAAACTTTTATATAGTGAAAATTAATTTTGCGAAGCTTCAAAATTCAATAATTTCATATAATACTTTTAATAGAAAAATATTTTTTAATCGTTTTTTTTTAGTCTTTGACCTTTTTACGCTCAATTATATAAGTTGGTCGTCACTAAAATTAACAGACTTTGAAAGTTGACAGAAATTATTGTTTAGAAAGAAATTTTATTATACTTTTTTAATTTACTAAAATTATTAATTTTCCAACAAATAACTACACAACCGAAAAAAGAAAGGATATAAAGACACGCAGCGTTGAGTTACGCGATCTAACACATTGTCTTATATTTCTAATTTAATTTCCTCGACTCCACATATATACGAGACTAAGCAACGGAGTGTCTTAACACTAGGTTCCCACGGTCCCTGCAGTTCCCTCTGCCTACCCTGCCATGTGCGGGATAAAGCGTGAAGACATAAAAAAAGACTCCACACATTCGCTGTTCTGTCGTCACATAGCGAGGGTGTCGGGTGTCGACTACAGCGACCTGTAATTTCTATGTAAGCATTGTTAATCCTGAATATAGTGTACCTGAAGTTTGATATACGTTTCTTAAATATTTTAATATCATATTTGTATACTAACTTGCAGTTAAATAAGTAAGAAAAATGCTTAATTCTTAAATTTACTATTAAAATAATTAACGAGATATTAAAAACAGTGTAGTTACTTTCATATAACCTCCTTGCAAGTAAATTATTTATGGATAAATAAATTTATAAATATATTTATAGTATCTGTATAAAGGATATGAATTATTGACATCTCTCGATTAAATTAATTTTTTCCTGCGTGGCGTTGAGTTTCACCATTCCATTTACAATCTCAAAAATCGGGCAAAATGGTTGGAACGGGGTATATTAGGACAAGATTCCTATCAAGAAGCTATATAAAAAATATTAAAATAAAAATTTAATATGGGCTGTAAATTAATTTATTCATATACTATTCAAATATCAAAGAATCTTCATTCAACTACAAAGCGATAAAGGCATGAAAATGTATGGAAAATAAAACCTATACTAATCAAAAGGATAGTAGCGCGACCGATGCGGGCGCGGACACAACGCGCGGGGTCACCTGTTCGATTCTAATTTGTTTAAAATTACTAGTGATTTGAGTTTAGTGACAGATATTTACTTACTAATATGTATATAATATAAATATATATATATATATATATATATATATATATATATATATATATATATATATATATATATATATATATATATATATATATATATATATATATATATATATATATATATATATATATATATATATATATATATATGTATATGTATATGTATATGTATATGTATATGTATATGTATATGTATATGTATATATATATATATATATATATATATATATATATATATATATATATATATATATATATATATATATATATATATATATATATATATATATATATATATATATATATATATATTATCTGTCATTTGAAACTTCCGATTTGTTAAGCATTCGCGTAAAATGAAATCAGGAAATATTGGCGGCAATCCTTGTTTCCGTTGTTTACAAGATGGCGTCATTTGACACTTCACCGGTAATTTTTTATCTGCGTAAAAATATGGATATTCTGTAGAGGATTATTATTAACATTAATAATCTATTTTAATATAACATTTGCATTACACGATTCTAATTTATTAATTTATTTATACATTTATAAATGAAAGCGTATCTGAATGTTATATATAAAGCCGCGAATTAGTTGATCATGTTTTTAGGCAGTATTTTTCTTCAAATTGAGATAGATTGTTTAGAATGCGCCCGTACATACTTAATATTATAAAATATGAATTATATATTTCATATTGAGTAATTATTATGGAGGTCTACTTAAAACTGAGCCATGACAGTGTTGTAACATCTTCTATCTACCTCTCGAGTAGATGCAATAATTACAACTAGCAGTTAGTGCTTGTCATTCGATTTGCTCTTTTTGATTTCTTTATAATTTAATTTATTTTGATATTGGAGTTTACTTTTCTATTATTGTGTGGTTTTCTTTTAATAATTGCTTGTTATTAAATCATAATGTTTTGTTGTGTACGTTTATATTTATTAAGCCGATTATTGATTACACTCAGTGCTAAACGTGAGTAAATTTTTCTATTTTTTCTATTCTTCTCCGTCCACACTACTCTACTACTACTTTAATCTATTTGGACACAAAAAACTTCTACAACAGTAAATTAGTGAAGCTTAAAGAGGGAGAGAATTTTGTGTTGAAACACTCCGTTCTCGACATTCCGCTTAATTCGAGATATTGTAATATTGTTATTGAATGGCAGAACTTGGTTGATTTTCCGTTTCGCGAGTCAATGTGTAAATAAATCGGTGAGTAAATAAAACTTACTTTCCGATTGGGAATCGAATCCACAATTCTTGGAATGTCAGTCATATATAGTTTGTCGACCATATAATATGATAAATAAGTACACTACAATTAGGAATCTCTTATACAAAAGAGGGTAGTCTTAACCTCGTCTATTTTTTAAATCTACAATTAACAAATATATGTATACTTCGAATTTCCTACGAGTCAAAATAAATAATGTAGTGCTAAGCCATCGAAAGCAAAAAAATCGATTTACCACTGTTAATTAAAATTTTCATCAAATTCAATTTATTAATAACATGCTGGAGTTTGTCGACGATTTAATAAAATAATTAAAGCTCCGGGCACTGATCGATGCGCACAAAATTCACTGACGTTGGATTTTATTAAAATTCTATTTAGCAAAAGGCTTTTCCTTATAACAATATACCGTGAACATGTGCTTTTTACCATGAAAACGTGACATGTAATTACTCGATTAATATGGATAATTAATTTATCGATAATTGATAATTTTATAAATATCAATAATAAATAAATAAAGTTATATGTAAAGAACCGTCGTGTGGTAGAGGTGTAGTGTCTGCCTGTAAACGCGACGGTTTGTGGGTTCGATTTCCACTCAGAGAAGATGAATTTTCCATTTCCTTCGCTCTGGCAACTAAGCAAAATGCGGCGTTGAGCTTCGCCACTCAACACGCAATGCTTTGAAAAGGGCGGAAGCAGGGAACAGTGTCTTAACACTAGATTCCTATGGTTCTTACAGTTGCCTTTGCCTATCATGTGCGGGATAAAGCGTGAAGCTACAGCATTTTAATTAAATAATTATCTTATAAGATATCACAGGTTGATATTGTTATGATTTATTCATAGCGACGTCACGTAGCTGAAAGCCCCTAGCCCTTTCATTACTAGTCAACTCACTTTACAATACTTTCTTTTTTATTTACTTATCACTTTACACAATTTGGTACTAATAAAAAGAAGAAAAGAGAATATAAAAAAAACGGGCACAAATAATTTGCGCTTTCCGCAGATGTATACCCACCTTCATCGTATAGCTTACAATGTAGATATTTTAATATATAATACCGATTTTGAAGCTATTTTGTTGCATAATGAATCTATTGAAATCTTAAAAATTTTATTTATAGCAATTCATAATTTATATGATGATTTAGTCAAGCATATTTAAAAAGTTTTAAAATTTCTTTATAATCGAAGCCAATATATGTATGTGTGCCTCGAACATATATGAATTCTAAGCTTATTAAATGAATAATCGTAAGAGCTCAAGAGTAAGTTATGAATTATTATATTACAAGAACGAATCTAAATTAAATTTGGCTTTATATATATATAAAGCCTTCCCTAAATTTAATTTAGATTTGATATTCGATATATATATATATATATATATATATATATATATATATATATATATATATATATATATATATATATATATATATATATATATATATATATATATATATATATATATATATATTATATATATATATATATATATATATATATATATATATATATATATATATATATATATATATATATATATATATATATATATATATATATATATATATATATATATATATATATATATATATATATCGAATATCAAATCTAAATTAAATTTAGGGAAGGCTTTATATATATATAAAGCCAAATTTAATTTAGATTCGTTCTTGTAATATAATAATTCATAACTTACTCTTGAGCTCTTACGATTATTCATTTAATAAGCTTAGAATTCATATATGTTCGAGGCACACATACATATATTGGCTTCGATTATAAAGAAATTTTAAAACTTTTTAAATATGCTTGACTAAATCATCATATAAATTATGAATTGCTATAAATAAAATTTTTAAGATTTTCAATAGATTCATTATGCAACAAAATAGCTTCAAAATCGGTATTATATATTAAAATATCTACATTGTAAGCTATACGATGAAGGTGGGTATACATCTGCGGAAAGCGCAAATTATTTGTGCCCGTTTTTTTTTATATTCTCTTTTCTTCTTTTTATTAGTACCAAATTGTGTAAAGTGATAAGTAAATAAAAAAAGAAAGTATTGTAAAGTGAGTTGACTAGTAATGAAAGGGCTAGGGGCTTTCAGCTACGTGACGTCGCTATGAATAAATCATAACAATATCAACCTGTGATATCTTATAAGATAATTATTTAATTAAAATGCTGTAGCTTCACGCTTTATCCCGCACATGATAGGCAAAGGCAACTGTAAGAACCATAGGAATCTAGTGTTAAGACACTGTTCCCTGCTTCCGCCCTTTTCAAAGCATTGCGTGTTGAGTGGCGAAGCTCAACGCCGCATTTTGCTTAGTTGCCAGAGCGAAGGAAATGGAAAATTCATCTTCTCTGAGTGGAAATCGAACCCACAAACCGTCGCGTTTACAGGCAGACACTACACCTCTACCACACGACGGTTCTTTACATATAACTTTATTTATTTATTATTGATATTTATAAAATTATCAATTATCGATAAATTAATTATCCATATTAATCGAGTAATTACATGTCACGTTTTCATGGTAAAAAGCACATGTTCACGGTATATTGTTATAAGGAAAAGCCTTTTGCTAAATAGAATTTTAATAAAATCCAACGTCAGTGAATTTTGAACGCATCGATCAGTGCCCGGAGCTTTAATTATTTTATTAAATCGTCGACAAACTCCAGCATGTTATTAATAAATTGAATTTGATGAAAATTTTAATTAACAGTGGTAAATCGATTTTTTTGCTTTCGATGGCTTAGCACTACATTATTTATTTTGACTCGTAGGAAATTCGAAGTATACATATATTTGTTAATTGTACATTTAAAAAATAGACGAGGTTAAGACTACCCTCTTTTGTATAAGAGATTCCTAATTGTAGTGTACTTATTTATCATATTATATGGTCGACAAACTATATATGACTGACATTCCAACAATTGTGGATTCGATTCCCAATCGGAAAGTAAGTTTTATTTACTCACCGATTTATTTACACATTGACTCGCGAAACGGAAAATCAACCAAGTTCTGCCATTCAATAACAATATTACAATATCTCGAATTAAGCGGAATGTCGAGAACGGAGTGTTTCCACACAAAATTCTCTCCCTCTTTAAGCTTCACTAATTTACTTTTGTAGAAGTTTTTTGTGTCCAAATAGATTAAAGTAGTAGTAGAGTAGTGTGGACGGAGAAGAATAGAAAAAAATAGAAAAATTTACTCACGTTTAGCACTGAGTGTAATCAATAATCGGCTTAATAAATATAAACGTACACAACAAAACATTATGATTTAATAACAAGCAATTATTAAAAGAAAACCACACAATAATAGAAAAGTAAACTCCAAAATCAAAATAAATTAAATTATAAAGAAATCAAAAAGAGCAAATCGAATGACAAGCACTAACTGCTAGTTGTAATTATTGCATCTACTCGGGGGGTAGATAGAAGATGTTACAACACTGTCATGGCTCAGTTTTAAGTAGACCTCCATTATAATTACTCAATATGAAATATATAATTTATATTTTATAATATTAAGTATGTACGGGCGCATTCTAAACAAGCCATCTAAATTTGAAGAAAAATACTGCCTAAAAACATGATCAACTAATTCGCGGCTTTATATATAACATTCAGATACGCTTTCATTTATAAATGTATAAATAAATTAATAAATTAGAATCGTGTAATGCAAATGTTATATTAAAATAGATTAAAAATTAATGTTAATAATAATCCTCTACAGAATATCCATATTTTTACGCAGATAAAAAATTACCGGTGAAGTGTCAAATGACGCCATCTTGTAAACAGCGGAAACAAGGATTGCCGCCAATATTTCCTGATTTCATTTGACGCGAATGCTAAACAAATCGGAAGTTTCAAATGACAGATTTAAGCTTTTTCTTTTTTGTTAATAGATCACCATAGACGGTGATCTTTTTATTTTTTTTTAAATTTATTACTAACAAAAATATATTTAATCTATACATATAAGTTAAACGTTGTCTACAGTTCAACAAAAAATTATAACGGTTTCTTTATGTAACGGAAATGAAAAATATATGTTGAAAGAACAAAAAAATATGTAACATAACATTCCATACAAAACCACTGTAATTTTCAGTCATAGACTATGTCATGTGTATAGCAAAGAAAACATTTTTGCATATACATAAGTTTGAAATCTATGTCACTATGTAGGTTCAGGCGTTTTCTCGTACACTTTTATCGACAGCTAAAAATCCTTTCTTCATTTATCTAGATCTAGGTCGTACCAAGTAACGATGTCGCTTTTATTTAACACTATTACTTGACGTTATTAATTTTAAAAATATATCAGTCCTAATTAGACTGGCATAGTTACTTGGCGGTTTTCTGACTAAATTCAAGATAATCGTATAAGAAATGGTACAACTAATGTAAATTGTCAGAAATAATGAAGCAGTTTGACAGCGTTTACCCATATAATAAGTTATACAGAGAACCTAGTGTTGAAGCTCTCCTTTTCCAAGTTTGCGAAGTACAGCGTTGAGTTCCGCAACTCAATGTCAGATTAAAAATATTACACTACTAAATTTATACGAATATACGTGACAAGTCCCTCGTGAATAGTTTATATTTTCCTTTATAGTTATAATATGAAAAAACTATAAATATTGCAATAATCTTACATATGTCACATTCTAAAAAGGTTATGAACAATTACATATTAATATAAAACGTAATAGTGAAAAAGAACATAATTTATGAGAAAAAAGCAAAATGGGCTGCGGATCCTCCGGTCACGTGGTACCAGCAGACTCTAGTTGTGACAATACAATGAATGGGAATGGCGTAAACAGTAACGGAAATCACCATAACGACGATCTACCCACTGTGGTGTTACCTGAAACACCTGCTAAAACTAAGCCGCGTAAGTACTAAATTAAGATTGAAAACTGTAACTGTAATTCCACGGTTGAGGGTCCGATTCCCACTAGAAAAATAGTTTATTTAATGTTCTCGATAAGTTGAAAAGAAAAACCACGGTTTTGATTTTCGCCGCACAATACATAATGTCTTGAAAATTGTAAATAAAGTAGAAAGCGTATTGAAATTAAAAATATATTTATAAAATTATATTAAGTGGAGGGAACCTAGTGTAACGACACTCCGTTCTCCGTTTTCCGCTTTTCGAGACACGAAGTGTTGCAATAGACGTCGATTTTACAGAAGACACTAGGCATCTGCGCCACGACGGTTCTCATTTAAAAACAAAAGCCTTATATTATAAAAGCCTAGCAACTAAGTCAGTAAAAGAGTAATTTTGTAAGAAAATAAGAATGTCTGTGTTCAAAAAATAAAATTATTTTAGCAAACATTTTCTTTATATAAAAAATTCCAGCTGTAGCCTACGAGATACCTATAGAAGAGTTCGATGGAAACAAAAGACCGTCCACTCCGCCGGCGCATTTACAGAGGCTGTTACAGCCTCCAGCCGCCGATATAAGCTTGCCGGATATAAAAGAAAAGCTAGCTGAGGCGGAACAAAGGCGATTGTCGGTAAATATTATGTTTAGAAAACGGTTTGGTTTGTTTAAAAAAGAAATAGATTTTTTTATTTAATGTTTAATAGTTTATAGATATTTGAATTGTCTTAGTTGTTTCTTTTTAAGCTATGACTCTGTGATAAGTTTAAGTTCGATTTCTAAACTTAAATTTCAGCTAACTGCGTTGTATCTCCCGGTATCGATTAAGTTTACTTTACTAATCGTAATTGCGAAATCTATTTATTTAATAATAATAATAATAAAAATTTAAGACCCCTTTTTACGGAAATTGCGTGAACTTAGAGACATTTGGCGCTTTTATGTACAAAACTTAATAAAATAACAATGCTTTTAATGTACGGTAAATCAATAAATAAAACATATGGTGTAGCATATACATACGTTGCTATGGCAACGTATATGTCACGTATGACTTCGCTTGTATACATAAAACTGTAAAAGAATGTTTCATTTTACAGATTTTACAACAACGCGCCGCCTCAGCACAAAAGCGGGCGCAGCGGATGACGAAATCCCTTAATGACACGATGAAAATTAATAAAGTAAGCAAGTTTTAAGTGGATCGTGGATCCTTGTATGAAAATAATTCTTTTAAGCTTCACTCTTGATTAAAATATTCGTTTCCCATGTTCTGTTTTTCATGTCATTGACAATTGATTGACGGATTTCAACGCCGCGCTTTATATTATTACTAGGGTCAGAAAAATTTTTGAGGACCATAGTGGCGCAAAGGCGTAGTAGCGTTTGCCTGTAAACGCGACGGTTTGTGGGTTCAATTCCCACTCGGGGAAGATGAATTTTTATGGACAAGCAACGGAGTGTCTTAACACTAGGTTCCTACGGTTCCTGCAATTCCCTCTGTCTACCCTGCCATGTGCGGGACAAAGCATCAAGATATAATACATTTTTTCCAAGTCGGAATTGAACCCAAGGCCGTCATGATTACAGGCAGACGTTATACCACTCTGTCACTTAGTACTACTACCATATACATATTAATTTTTTTTTGTTTTTAGCCAGAAGAAATCAAGTATAATTCCAACGTCCTGACAATATCTCCTGAACCCGGTGTTTGTGAAGACAAGAATATTTAATAGGTTTCTACGTCATCGATTACTTATTAGCTTATGTCATGTCACATACATTATATACAAACCTAAAATTAGAAAATCGACAATTAAAGGTTTTTACTTCCAATAGATCGACGCCATTATTAATGTTCATGTATTCATGGCTTCTATTCTAAATAACCGTTTTAAATCTCATGTCAGTATGGCAACGTCAAACTTTAAGGCGGCGTATACATATTATAAATAATAAATAATAGACCGCGTACACAATATACAAAGCTTACATCTCCCCCCCAAAATGTGCAAATTGACTGGAGTTAATTTGGATTATCAAACTGAGGAATGAGCTTTGTAACATGATACAATCCCAAGGACTTTTTACTCTTCCCAGTGTTGATTTTGCATAGCGAGTTTGATATCATTTCTTGTATCTCAAAAGGACCAATTCTAATTTCATCCATTTTAGATCTGTTTAACTTATTACAGTCCATTATATAGACCATATCACCTTTTTGAAACTTGTAATCTATTCTATTTTTGTCAAAAATGGATTTGTTCAATTCATGAGATTTTTTTGACCGGAGAAATGCTATTTTTCGGTCTTCTTCCAGTTCTCCGGGTTCCATTTGTTTTCTTTTCAGGGTTGTTGGTAGTAAATCTGTTGGTTCTCCACTTAATAGATAGTGAGGCGAATAACCTGTCACTGTGTGGGTTGTTGAGTTATAGGCTTTTACACAATCCGCTGTCACAGTTGTCCAAGATATTTTTTTTCCTTTGCTATTCAAGGTACACCTAATCCTATTCACCAGCGTCTGGTTCAACCTTTCATTGTGACCATTCGAAAAGGGAGCATCCACAGCCGTAAAGATTAATTTAATAGAGTGATCTTTTAAATACTTTTTAAATTCCTCTGAATTCAATGCCGGATATTGATCTGAAAGTAATATCTCAACTTCATTGTAATGAATCACCTGATCTATCAATTTTATATAGTCTTTTGCTAGTTGTGACTTTGAGCACGAAATGTAAGCATAGCGTGTAAAATGATCCATTAACAAGTGTAGGTATCTTTTTGAAGACCTGTTACCACCAAATCCTCCAATAGTGTCTATGGACATAATTTGGAAAGGCTTTTCTGCCGGTCCTAACTGTGACATAAGTCCATATTTTCTATTTATACGTGTTTTATTTTTGATACAAACTTCACATTGACGGCAGATCAACTTTATATTGTCCAGTAGGTTTGGTGCTGCGTAGAAAGGTCTTATTTTTGATTCAATCTGATTTATTCCTATATGACAGAAGTGCTCGTGCACTTTTTTTATTAATGTCTTACTATAGTCTTCGGACAAAACTATTTTCTTTTTCTTATTGTTCCACTTGTAATATATACCATTTTCTCTAATAAAAGTATGCTTGTCCTTTATGTTCGTGTTTTTGTTCTGGTCATCTAGTATTTCTTCAATCTTGACAATATTTATAGTTTTCAAATTATCTTCTTCATTTTCATGGCTTTCATATACAGGATTTCTGCTTAAACAGTCTGCTTCGGTGTTGTTTCTACCTGGGTTGTATTTTATTATAAAATTGTATTGTGATAAGTAATGAGTCATGTCTCCCAGTTCGTCGTCTGTTCTGTTCTTTATGTTTAGATTTTCGAGTGGCTTATGGTCCGTATAAATTGTGAATGAGTTCCCTAATAGCCAGTGTTGCCAGAATTTCAAACTTTCTTTAATTGCTAGGCATTCTAAAAATATAGCTTTCTTCTTTTTCTGGCATTCATTCAACTTTTTTGAAAAGTAGGCCACTGGTTTGATTTCACCACACCTTTGTGTTTGTTTCAAAACTGCACCAATGCCTTTTATACTTGCATCAGTATATATAAAAGTTGGTGCCTCTCGGTCAAAAATGGCTAAAATTGGGGCTGAACATAAATTGCTTTTTATTGTTTGGAAAGCTTTTTCACAATCAGCTGACCAAACGTAATTTATGTTTTTTCTAAGTAAATTGTGTAATGGATCAAGAGTTATTGCAGCATTAGGAATATATTTATTGTAAAAATTTACCTTACCCAGAAATTGTCTTATTTGTTTCTTGTTTTGCGGTGCTGGAAATTCTGCTATAGATTTGAGATTATCTTTTAAAGGTGTAATTATATTACCTTTTATTAAATGTCCCAAGAACTTTACCGAATGTGCCGCAAATTTGCATTTTGTCAATTTTAGACGGAATCCTTCTTCGGCTATAGCATTCAACAGCTTCGACAGATGGTCCATATGGTCATCGAAAGTTTTTGAAAACACCATTATGTCATCTATATAATTCATTACATAATTAGACAGGTTATGTTTTCTTATTATATTAGTCAGAATCCTTTGAAAAATTGCCGGAGATGTCTTCAACCCGAAAGGCAGGCAAGTCCATTGGTAATCACCTTCTTGTGTGACAAAGCCTGTCTTCGCTCTGTCGCTGATCCTCAGTGGTATTGACCAGAAAGCAGAATTAATGTCAAGCGTAGTAAAATACCTACAGTTTATTGTTTTTACCATCAGATCCTCTATAAGAGGGAATGGTTGTGCCTGTGGAACGATAATTTTATTAAGGTCTCTGAAGTCGATACACAATCTTGACCTCTTCCCTTCATCCCGCTTGAATGCTAATGTCACAGGTGCTGCGAATGGGCTATAAGATTCTTCAATCAATTCATTTTTTAGCAATTAACCAATTTGTTTCTCAATTTCTTCTCTATCCCCCAAGGAGCACCTATATGGTCTTTTTGAGCAATATTTGTCTACTTGTAAATCAATAAATGCTTCATAGTTTTTCACCTGTCCAACGTCAAATTTATCTTTCGCAAATATGTGTTTATAATCATCTAATAATGCATTAATTTTTGTTATTTGGTCATCTTTCAAGTTAGTGGTATCGATGTCAAATTTATTCACATCTATGCCCTCATTGAAATTTATTTCATAATTTGATATTTGTGACTCTTTGGTTTCAATTTCAAAATATTTATTTTCGTCTCTTATTGGACTGATATATTGATTTTCACTTGGGTTGGCAATTTTCTGAAGTTGGATGTTTAAATTCCCGTCATGGGTCAATCCAAACCTCTTTATTGTATCCAGTCCCAAAAGCAATTCATGAGTGAAGTTTTTATCATTGCAAATAAATGCATTTATTTCCTCTTCAATATTCAATATTCTTCCGTTTAATTTTACTAAACCTATAGTTTTCCCCCCACCACCAATTGTGTTGAATTTGTTTTCAAAGTAATTTATCTTTGAATTTTTTACTGTTATTAATTTGGAATTTATTAAAGTTATATTTGATCCAGGATCATAAATACCAGAACATTTCAGTTTGTCATTCAATATTACTTCAACTTCGATTAGTGGGGGAATATTTAGTTTTTTGTATCCTCGAATTGATCAATCTCTAATGTCAAATTTTTGCAGTGTTTGCCACTGTTATTGCTGATCTTGTCTTCTTTGAACCAGCACAAATCCTCAGAGTGAAATCTGTTTTTCTTTCCAATTTTGTAACAAATCTGACATGGTATTTTTTTTCGCCATTCTGATTCTGATTTATTTTTTTCTGTAACTTTTCTTTTTATATTGTTATTTTGATCTTCATGCATTTGTAGGGCATTAAATAAAATAGTTGGGTTTGTCATTTTCTGTCTATCTAATTTGCTCCTAACATAAGTAGGTAATCCTGTGACGATTAAGTCAGTGAGAGTTCTGTTATCAATATTATTGTTATACTCTAGTAACAATCTTTCTTTTTTTAATGCATATTCCAGTAGAGAGCCACTTAAATGCTTGTAAGTCAATGCATAGATTACAGAAGACCAGCTTTTATCCGCAAATGTATCTAGAAAACTTTCTCGCCATATCTCCCACATTGAGTTTAAGCTGTGTTTAATCAGCATAGACTCATACCAGTCGCTTTCTGAGTTATTCAAAAATAGCCTCAATGTACTAATTTTCTGTGTGTTACAATTTAAATCAAATCTTTTACATTCACTCTCAAAGCATTGTAACCATTGCTTGGCATTAGTGGTCTTGTTGTCGAATTTCTTCAAAACAAATTTTTCAGTCAATCCGCTTAAATTGGTGTACTTTTCTTTGTTAGTATTGAATTTGTCGCTTAATTTCTCTAAAATTTCTAGTAATTTTCCGTCTGTAGTAGATTGGCTCGTTTGAGTCAATTCTTGTTACAAATAATCATTAAACATTATATTTCCAGTGTTATCTTTGTATAGTTCTAGCACATCGCTTGGCATCGATATCCATACCTTTCTACTATGACCCCTTCTCTGTAATGTTCTTTTTATTTTTACGAATTCTGGAAGGTTCGTTAATTGTAGGTGATGTTTCGCTGCTTGAAAACATGGCGGCATGAGATATGTCATTCCTTCTTCTGTTGTTATAGATTTTATAGTAATTATGTTATTTTTCGGATCTTCATCCGCTGAAAGCTCTACTTCAAATTGTAATCTTGCCATGATCTACGGATATCCAATTAAACTCTGACAATTGTCGATTTATAATATGTTGGATGTCGAAGCGTACCGCGTACACAATATACAAAGCTTACATATATATATATATATATATATATATATATATATATATATATATATATATATATATATATATATATATATATATATATATATATATATATATATATATATATATATATATATATATATATATATATATATATATATATATATATATATATATATACATATATATATATATATATATATATACATATATATATATATATATATATATATATATATATATATATACATATATATATATATATACATATATATATATATATATATATATATATATATATATATATATATATATATATATATATTTATTTTCGTCTCTTATTGGACTGATATATTGATTTTCACTTGGGTTGGCAATTTTCTGAAGTTGGATGTTTAAATTCCCGTCATGGGTCAATCCAAACCTCTTTATTGTATCCAGTCCCAAAAGCAATTCATGAGTGAAGTTTTTATCATTGCAAATAAATGCATTTATTTCCTCTTCAATATTCAATATTCTTCCGTTTAATTTTACTAAACCTATAGTTTTCCCCCCACCACCAATTGTGTTGAATTTGTTTTCAAAGTAATTTATCTTTGAATTTTTTACTGTTATTAATTTGGAATTTATTAAAGTTATATTTGATCCAGGATCATAAATACCAGAACATTTCAGTTTGTCATTCAATATTACTTCAACTTCGATTAGTGGGGGAATATTTAGTTTTTTGTATCCTCGAATTGATCAATCTCTAATGTCAAATTTTTGCAGTGTTTGCCACTGTTATTGCTGATCTTGTCTTCTTTGAACCAGCACAAATCCTCAGAGTGAAATCTGTTTTTCTTTCCAATTTTGTAACAAATCTGACATGGTATTTTTTTTCGCCATTCTGATTCTGATTTATTTTTTTCTGTAACTTTTCTTTTTATATTGTTATTTTGATCTTCATGCATTTGTAGGGCATTAAATAAAATAGTTGGGTTTGTCATTTTCTGTCTATCTAATTTGCTCCTAACATAAGTAGGTAATCCTGTGACGATTAAGTCAGTGAGAGTTCTGTTATCAATATTATTGTTATACTCTAGTAACAATCTTTCTTTTTTTAATGCATATTCCAGTAGAGAGCCACTTAAATGCTTGTAAGTCAATGCATAGATTACAGAAGACCAGCTTTTATCCGCAAATGTATCTAGAAAACTTTCTCGCCATATCTCCCACATTGAGTTTAAGCTGTGTTTAATCAGCATAGACTCATACCAGTCGCTTTCTGAGTTATTCAAAAATAGCCTCAATGTACTAATTTTCTGTGTGTTACAATTTAAATCAAATCTTTTACATTCACTCTCAAAGCATTGTAACCATTGCTTGGCATTAGTGGTCTTGTTGTCGAATTTCTTCAAAACAAATTTTTCAGTCAATCCGCTTAAATTGGTGTACTTTTCTTTGTTAGTATTGAATTTGTCGCTTAATTTCTCTAAAATTTCTAGTAATTTTCCGTCTGTAGTAGATTGGCTCGTTTGAGTCAATTCTTGTAACAAATAATCATTAAACATTATATTTCCAGTGTTATCTTTGTATAGTTCTAGCACATCGCTTGGCATCGATATCCATACCTTTCTACTATGACCCCTTCTCTGTAATGTTCTTTTTATTTTTACGAATTCTGGAAGGTTCGTTAATTGTAGGTGATGTTTCGCTGCTTGAAAACATGGCGGCATGAGATATGTCATTCCTTCTTCTGTTGTTATAGATTTTATAGTAATTATGTTATTTTTCGGATCTTCATCCGCTGAAAGCTCTACTTCAAATTGTAATCTTGCCATGATCTACGGATATCCAATATATATATATATATATATATATATATATATATATATATATATATATATATATATATATATATATATATATATATATATATATATATATATATATATATATATATATATATATATATATATATATATATATATATATATATATATATATATATATATATATATATATATATATATATATATATATATATATATATATATATATATACATACATACATATATATGCTTCTATATGAAAATGTCATTTCTACAACTGTAACTGAAACGTCACGTGGCACAAATCTCTTAACATAAGAACTGTGCTCACGACATATTTTGCTCACATTTTTTGTTAGTAAAGTATATATATATATATATATATATATATATATATATATATATATATATATATATATATATATATATATATATATATATATATATATATATATATATATATATATATATATATATATATATATATATATATATATATATATATATATATACATAAATACATATATATATATATATATATATATATATATATATATATATATATATATATATATATATATATATATATATATATATATATATATATATATATATATATATATATATATATATATATATATATATATATATATATATATATATATATATATTATAATGGCATACATTATTCAGCATTAAATCATAATTATTTAAAACTCGCTTCTAATGAAATACATAAATATACCACCCTTAACTCAATAAATATTTCGATCTTACAAACAAACTGACCAGGAATAGGTTTAGAGCTAGCTTATATCCAGTGGAAGTAGGAGCGAGAGGTATAACAGGTATAATCTCTCTATAGTTTACTAAAAGATCTCGGCCTGTATAGAACTATTATAAATTCATTTACAGAAGGCACTTCAAAGGCGGCTTTGGTAGAATCATTTAAAATTTGGTGTCGGTAGTGGGAATAGCTCGGACAGTGAATGTGAACGTTAATGCATTTTAAAGGGGCCCTTTAAACCTACACTTGGGTCGCAAGTCCCAAGCGCTGCTCGGAGCTCCTCTTTTTACAACGCGATGAGTCCGGCTTTCTGGGTTCGATCCCTAGTCGGGGAAGATGGATTTTTCTATTTCCATTTTCTTCGCTCTGGATAACTAGGCAAAGCGCGGCGTTGAGTTCCGCCACTCAACACGCAATGCCTCGAAAACGGCGGAAAGCGGGGACGGAGAAAGCAGGGACGGAACGGAGTGTCTTAACATTAGGTTCCCACGATCCCTGCAGTTCCCTCTGTCTACCCTGCCATGTGCGGGATAAAGCGTGAAGCTAAAAAAGAAAATAAAAAAAAAAAAGAAATGAGTCCGGCACCCGCACGGTGTCCATGGAATGCTAAGTGGTTTCTGCTCTTCTGAAATCGAAATAAATTAATATTTATTATTAAATTTTAATGGTTATTATTTAAAATTATTATTAATTCTAAATATATTAATACTAATATATTCAATATTTTAATATTAAACATTATAAAGAGAAAAAATTGTTTGTCTCCTTGCCTTTTTATAGTATTATTTGTGGTGGAGATATTTAAGAGCCTGGAGATTGATTTAGGCTTAGACATTCAAAAATCAAAGTTCCAATATAAACAATTTTCATATTAAAAATATAATAACTGCACCGATAGATGGCGCCACTAGGTTTTTAAATGTGTTATCATATTGTCTTACTGGCTATTATTTAAAGAAAAGCATCTGCCTGCATCTTTTCTCTTTGAACGCCAGATTGGGCGTCATTTTAGATTCGCTTCTCTCATTCCGAACTCATGTTAACCTTCTGAGAAATAAAGCCACCTTCGTTTTAAGCAGGCTTCATCTGCTTATAAGCAAGCGAAGTAAAATGACACTTCGCAACAACTGACAACTGACGTTATACAAATTTGCTTCCGTCCCATAATGACATGCGCCAGTGTAATGTTCGCACACACAGACCTCCTTTATAGAGTCAAAAATAAACTTCTTAGAATACCATCCTTATTCTGAATCAAATTGTTCTGCAAAGGCTTAGCCAAGCCCTATTTCAAACGCACAGACTCTCACTCAAATCCTTTTATCGTCCAAGTGCCTACGGTCTCCATCCATGTAAACTACTTTGACGCCCTGGTTGCGTTGTTCTAGACCCCGATTAACCATTTACTGCTTATTGTATAACAATTTAATTGATTGAACCCCCTTATCTCAGGAACTGTTGATTGTATAAAAAAATATGTTAAAATATGTAAGTCTACTAAGCTAAATAAACCTATCTTTATTGAAATAATTATCAAATCCTATATTTGTATTGTAATAATATAATCAAAAACTTCCTGTTTAGATTTTTTAAATTAAAAGTGTATAATAAATATAACGAAGAAAAAACATTTTTTTTGCTTTTTACCCAATTATTTAGTATACATAGCATATAAGAACAAAAATGTATGTGTTAATTTATCTCATGTACCCTTCTAAGTAAAGACAGAGATATTTTATTATAAATAAATATAAAGGTTTTACATTTCTGTCCTCTTATAATAAAGTAAACAGAGGGAACCTAGTGTTAAGACACTCCTCTTTTCGCCCGAGTTTGACGTAATATATTAAGTGGCAGAACTCTACGCCGCATTTTGTCTAGTTATCAAGGTGATAAATTAAAATAAGTAATTCTTTCTCCTCAAGTGAGAATCGAACCTCCGTTCCGTTTACAGTCACTAACTCGTAATTAGCATTGTCAAATTTATTTTATGACTAAAAATACTTTTTAATAATTTTACCCTTTAACCCTTCGCAATTTTTTTTATATTACTTTATAGCATTTAAAAATACTGTTATTATTATCATCCATTAAATTTTAAAAAACTAATGTAACTTTAACAATTTTTAAATAAAATACCTATAACTATAATTATTTCATAATTTTTTTAAATATATAAAAATTACCTTCCCATTTAAGTGCTAAGTGCAGAGTTCAACTTGAAAGCTAAACAGCTAAAAGCTGTATTTAACTTATAGCTTACTGAACTTTGACTTTAGGTGAAAGCGGTAATAGGAAGCAGTGTTATTATTCCACGTCTCTACAATTAAAACTTATTATATTTATTTAATCCGTGCTTATATATATATATATATATATATATATATATATATATATATATATATATATATATATATATATATATATATATATATATATATATATATATATATATATATATATATATATATATATATATATATTTAGCTTCACGCTTTATCCCACACATGGCAGGGTAGGCAGAGGGAACTGCAGGAACCATACGAACCTAGTGTTAAGACACTCCGTTACTTAGTCCCTGCTTACTCCGTCCCCGCTTTCCGCCGTTTTCGAGGCATTGTGTGTTGAGTGGCCGAAATTAACGCCGCGCTTTGTCTTAATTGCCAGAGCGAAGAAAATGGAAATAGAAAAATCCATCTTCCCCGACTGGGGATCGAACCCAGAAACCGTGTCAAGACACTTTGTTCTCTACTTCATACACTTTATCTATGTTTTGTGGTGGAAATCAACGCCTCCCTCATCTCTCTACGCCTCTAATTCCAAAAATACGTTTAAAATAAAAATCAAATCCATACATTATAACCTATATAAATCAAATCTAGTCTAGACTATTTTGAAATTTGGTAATACCTATAATTGCGTTTCCAAATGCATTATTAAGGTAAACGAAAGCTTTTAGTTAAATGATATATGCATTAAGCATATCCTTTGAGATCCAATAAACCGCTCTCTCTCAGTAGAGGTTCCTAACTTCGACGTATAGCACTCACCGACGCTTTATATGATAGGCTCTTACCCCAGTGTTGCAAGTTATAAAATATTATTTTTTTAAACAAAAGTATGGCTTAAGTTTTTTTTTCTATAAGTTAGGTAAGTAGGTTTTTATTATTTTATTTCGAGTTCATATTAAATAAAATTATTTTCAATTATTTTAAATTGTAGTGTATTTAATTTCTATAATTTTGTATGGAGAATACAAAGGGATTGGTTAATAAAATATGTTATGTGTAATGAAAGAAAATGTTTAAAAATGAGAGATCAATCATATAGGTAGACAGATTTTTAAAGATTTATTTAGTATTTATATTAGAAGTAACTACCCACCTCAGACTCCATTATTCTCTGCCTTTTAAGATGCTGGCCAATGCGTGAAAAACCAGGCAGTACAGTACAGTACGTATAGAATTGTATACTGACAACCTTATTGGGGCAACGGAAAACGCTGTCTACGCGGCAGACGTTGAACACGAAGAAATAAAGTTGTTGAAATGTTAAAAAAAATATAAACGACAAGTAAATCAAAAATTTAAATTAATTACTAACTAATTTATATTATAAAAAGCAACGGAAACCTTTTTAAAAATACTATTTAAATATGTCATCCAGATTTGGTAATTTTAACTGAAAACTAAAAAAAAAGAAGAAATAAAAGAAAACAATAATCACGAAATACCAACAGGTACAGTAAAATATATGATTTTACACTTTATCGCCCAAGCGAATGTAATTGCGGACTACATCTCGTAAAATATAATAGAACATGTTCTTTTTAGTTTGTCAGTGAGCGGAAAGCCTTAGCAGTCTGGAACAGATGGCGGGCGTAGTTTATTAAAGTTGTCCGTTCCTCTTTCTCGCCTTGACACAAGTGTTCTCAAACAATTTTCACTGGTACTGAATAAAAATGTTTATTTTGGAACTTGAATTCTGATATAGTTTTTAAAAATACTTTGCATTTTCATTATAAATTAAATTAATGTCATATATACTATGTATATAATAGTTTAGATGACCGAAGCCACAATGAAGGAATTAAAGTTGTATAAATACAGGATGTCACAGAAAAAATTAAGAAGAAGGAGGAGGAGGAGAGGAGAGGAGAATGAGTACAGAACACTTTTTTTAGCTTCACGCCTTATTCGCTCGTTGCATGATAGGCAGAGAGAACTGCAGAAGCCGTGAGAACCTGGTGTAAAGACACCGTGATCTCCCTCAAAAGGTTTCCCTCTTTCTAGGCATTACATATTGAGTGGCGGAATTAAACGCTGCGTTTGCCTAGTTGCCAGAGCGAAGAAAATAGAATTGAACGCACTTACCATTGTAGTTAGAGGAAGACGGTGCGGTGTCCTCTTTCAAAACTTTAAAAAACAATATATGATGCAAAAGTATATCAGCAAGGAGGCGGATAGAAGAGGCCTTAGTTGATCTTCGAAAACACGGTATTGAAGATACTGTCAAGTAAACATCATGAGCATATATGAACAGGTTTTTGAAAATGAAAAATGGTGGAATCATGAAAGCTTAAACCTATTTTTTAGTTATACCGAAAATATACCTTAAAATAAGATAAGACCTACTAGTTAAAGTTAAAATTTTTACTTGAGAGAAGAAATTATTTACAAAAATATATTCAAGTTCTAGCGATGTTATATTTCACTGTCACGTCGTCTCACGTCACAGGTTTTCTTGACACTAAGCTACCTCTCATACTATTAAATAAGAAATGAAGCATAAAATGAAATTATAGAAAAATAAGCTTCGCTTTGTTCAAGTAAACAAACCAAAATAAAGATGGGTCGTGGCGCAGAGGCGTAGCGTCTAACTGTAAACACGACGGTTTGTGGGTTCGACTCAAACTCGGGGAAGAAGGATTTTTCCATTTCCATTTTCTCTGCTCTGGAAACTAGGCGAAGCGCGGCGTTGAGTTCCGCTAGTTATCACGCAATGCCTTGAAAAAAGGCGGTAAGCAGGAATGGAGAAAGCAGGGACTAAGCAACGGAGTGTCTTAAGACTAGATTCCTATAATTCCTGCAGTTCAATCTGCCTACCCTGCCATGTGCGAAATAAAGCATGAAGACAAAAAAATAGAAGTACAACCTATAATATAGAATATAGAAACTGTCAAACTGTAATAGAAAAGGTTAAAAGAAAACATTTATATTTGATTTTCTGTAGTCAGTCAGTTTAGTCCTTGAAAGTTTAAAATGCAATCACCAAGCATTATCTTTAATCTTATTGAAAACATACACACTCTGTTTTCCACTTTACTTTTTGTATCTTCCTAGTCATATCACGAAACTTAATTTGATAGTTAAGTTTAAATTGTTAGTTTTAAATTATTTTAATATTGTGATCAATATTAAAATAATTTAAAATTAAATTTGAACTCATTACTGTCAAGTTGTAATTGCGACTGAGTTTCAGAACTCAACATTTTGCTTTATCTCACCAAAGTGTGGACGTTGAACCCAATATCATTGAACCATCACCGTTATTGAGCATAGATTACTTGAGTGTCGTCAATAAATTAATAATTTAACTAAATCAATACCAATAATAAAGTAATATAGCATATGAAATAAAAAAATATTATAACAACATATTAAAGAAGAAAAAGAAAACATTTTATTCCAAAAATCCATTAAATAATTCAAGGAATAAACCGTCAATTACATACACATACGAATATTAGATGTAAGTATTATACGTAGGTGTGTTATCGATTCAACCAAAGTAACTTTAATACCTCCCGAATTATACATCTTGTCTTCTTATTTCCCAGCGGTATAGGAGTTTGTTTTAATCTCGATATAACGCTTGGTTCGCTCTTAACGTAAGTACCATCTCCAGGGTAGCATGTGTAAGTAATTTTACTTGGAAACGTAAAATTTAAACGTTTCAACATTTAATTATTCCATTGCTGTTTAAATTGTGCTTACTTTTCTGACAATTTACCTTTTATTCAGATGTAAATTAAATATTTTTTTTTATATTTAGAGGACTAATGTGAAAATATATTATAATTACTTGTATTAACTTTATTTTATTTGAAAATTAGGGTAAATTTGACTGATAAAATCACAGAAATTTAATAAGTACCTTGTCTAGATAAACAGCAAATTCTCACAGCACAGAGGCCTTAGCCAAGACGCCACTTGACAATCGTTTACGCTGACAATATGTATGGACTTAACGATAAGTCACGTGATCTAAGACAACGAATAGAAAGATCGTAGCCAAAAATATAACGTCAACGAAGCGTTGGCGTAAAACGAGAAATTTTATCGTTTCGTCAGTGTCAATCGATAATTGACAGCCATGTTGCACATTTTGACAATCGCAGTGTTAATTGTCAACGCTCACCTATCGAAGTACGAAACCCTGCAGAAAACGCTAAAAATTTATGGAAAAATAATTTTTCACCTTAATAATTACAAATTTATAAGTTAATTAGGAAGTTATTAAGTGAATCGATTATTAATTAATAATTACGTAATAAATTTTACGATTATATTACGAAATTTTATTATTTTCGTTTTATTTTTCAACATTAATAATTTTGTATACATCGGTTAATAATTTTAATTATCTTACTTTACTATTATGTACGTTTTGTAACATATACTTAAATTTATATTTTTTATTTCTATTAATATTTGTTTGAGAAGTGTATATTTTTAATCTGTTTTAATCAAATTAGTTTAACATTAAATTCTTACACATGCAACATTGAAATATGTGACGTTACAGTCTTCACTTGACGTTTCAAAAAACGCCAATCACAGACAATATGATCGATGTCTTCTATTGACACTGTAGATCAAGCGTTTGATGTTGACATGTGTTGTTGGCTACCAAGTTAGCGATATCTATAATTTTTATCGCTGAAGCGCTTTATGGAATAGATACGGAGCGTTTGGTTTTTGGCTAAGGCCTCAGGTCTCAGATAGAAATATCTAGTAGATAAAGGCTTATTTAAACTAACAGCCTTTATCTGGTCGACAACATTAGCTACGATTACTATGTAAAACTTTATTTGTAACCGGTGAAATTCGCCCTTAGAATTCTGGATATCAATACGATGTTGAGGTCGAGGTAAAAATTATTTTCATTTTATTACTATAGTTTGTTGAATCGCAGAGTTGAGTTCCGCCATTCAGAGCTTCTTAGTATAATTTCGCTGGATACAAACCTAAATGGAATGCAAAGTGATATTTAAAAAAAAAAAGAAATTTGATATAGAAAGTTTTTGAATTAATGTGATGTATGTATATTATATCGCGCTGTAGACCCGAGTGGTCAGTCAATAAACAAGCTTCGGACTAGTCGGTTGTTTGTGTTACCTTACCTACTAACGTACATCTACTTCATCTGGCGACGAGTACACTACCCGCGCGAGTTTTTTGTTAAAATGAGTTTAATTGGAAATTTAAATGTTTTTGATCACAAATACCAGGAATGGCAGATCTTTTATGGTAGATTAATTCAATTTATCAAATTGAATAAAGTAGAAGAAGAGAATAAGTGTGCATTATTGTTAACGCACCTATCAGATGACACATACCGTCTGGCGAGTAACCTGATCCATCCTAAGGAATTGGACAAAGTGGGGTTTAAGGAGCTTGTTGGCAAATTAAATGACCATTTTCAGCCTAAAAGATCAACTTTTGTTGATAGGGCGAAGTTTTATGATGCAACAATCACGCAACAAGAAAGTATAGAAGAATGGGCGGTGCGTCTCAGAGGGCTCGCCGTTTATTGTGAATTCGATGCAGGATTATTAGAGACACTTCTACGTGATAGATTTATCTTAGGTTTGAGAGCAGGACCTGAACGGGACCGACTTTTTGAGCAGGAAGGTGAAATAGTTTGGGCTAAATGGTTTTCAGCTAGGAAAGCAAGTTGGGAAACCGGTAAAATTATGAAAAAAATAGGTAAACGAGTATTTGAAGTCTATTTTGAAAAATTTAAAGTAACAGTTAAGAGACATTTAGATCAAATTAGAAAAAACAAACGGGACCTTAATAAAGAATACATTAAAAATGACAATTATGAATATGCGCCACAAACTAGTTCATCTTTGCCGGATACTTCATCGGATTCATCTCCTATTCCGTCCGTTTCCACAAACGTTGATGTAGACTCAGTTCCAGACCTTCAATTAAATACAGATACTTATACACCTTTAGAGATGAATAATGATAATACTGGGGGAAATGTAGGAATGAGTGAGTCCGATGAGAAGGCGCAGAACGATTTCCAGGAATGTGAACGTCCAGTTGAACAGGTAGTAACGTCTACACCGTCGGTAATTGATATACCACCTGAATCTAGTTATAGTCAAGCTGGACGTTCCAAGAGGGTTAGAAAAAAAGTAGATTATACGAAGTTCTATTTATAAGTTTAACTAGGGATGTATGAATTGTATTATTTAGTTATATAAGTTTTTTATTTGTTGTTAATTGTCCTCATGTGCTATGTTTATTGTTTTAGAGTTTCAAGTAATGGTGGAGGAATGTGATGTATGTATATTATATCGCGCTGTAGACCCGAGTGGTCAGTCAATAAACAAGCTTCGGACTAGTCGGTTGTTTGTGTTACCTTACCTACTAACGTACATCTACTTCAATTAATCACGTTTATTACTTCTATTATATAGAATAGTTCCGTAAAGAACTGTATTTTTAGATTCAATACAATTATTAAGTGTCATACAATCATTTTTAGACACTATTATAAGCATAATATTGTCAAAAATAGTTAAAATATAAAAATATTAATATTCTTCTTCATTTATTGGAACCTAATAAGCATATATATCATCGGCACCTCTCCAAATGAACAACATCGGGTTAGTTGCTGCACGATAATTAGATATGCAATACTAACATTGTGTTTGGTTTTTCCATAATATTTATTGTGCTTAATGAAAATATAAATAAAATAAATAACAACAAAATGTTGTACGTTGAATGAACTTATTCTTTTGAAGGCTTGGTTAATAATTTAGTAATGTTTATTATAGCTTATAAAAAGCTTTTTATTGCTAAAGCTTCTCATAGCAGGATTCGCAGGTACCGTGGGACACTAGGTAGTGTCAAGACACTCAGTTTCCCTCTTACCATCTTTCTAGACGTTGCATGTTGAGTGGTTGAACATTAAAGAAAATGGAAATGAAATCATCCATCGTCTCCGGAGTGGGATTTGAACCGACAAACCGTCGCGTTTGCAGGCGGACGCTATGCCTCTACGCCACGATTTCGTATTGGTCTCGGTTAGGTAAAAAATAAACATAGAAAACATTTTAAAGCCCTTTTCTTTGCTATTTTGATACGAAATATTTATATTTTATGTTTTTAGTTTGGCAAGATAGTATGTTACCAAATATAATAAGCTATTTTTAATTTTGGTAAACTGCAGAAAACACAATTTAAGCATAATTAGTTGTTTCATTTCAAGCATTTTAAAATTTTATCTCAAAAATCTTCGTCTGTGATGGTCCGAAAATGCACTACTACTTTGAACCAATATTGCATCATCGAAAGACAGTGCGGGTACATATACCGTTCGAGTATATAAAATATATATATTTTTAATTTTCCTGCTTTGGTTAGATATAGTATGTATGTGAAACATTTCGTCTCACATTAGGTCAGAAAACGAACATTGAAGACTATTGACTGAGTGAGACTTGACTGAGACTGGAGTAAACAAATTACCCTTGTCAGATTTGAACTCACTGTGTACATCTTAACTACAGGCTGCTTACAATTTATCAACGCTTTAGTCAAAGTCAAAATATTTTATTAAATACACAAGTAAGTATTGAAAGTTACTAGAAGTTAGAAGAAAATATATTTTACTTAGTAGAATGTGTAACGAGGAAAATTTTTGTAGGCGTATATATATATATATATATATATATATATATATATATATATATATATATATATATATATATATATATATATATATATATATATATATATATATATATATATATATATATATATATATATATATATATATATATATATATATATATATATATATATATAATAGTTTTTAAGTAATCGGCTTCTGTGAAGGTGTGCAACAAAATGAAGCTATTCGAGTGAAGATGGTGCTTAAAGTCCGCTGCGGGGAATACTTTTCGTAATGAGGTAGCCTTTTGTTGTCTGTCTTCCCACTTTGATATCTGTGAAGCGTTTTTTTTTGATAAATTGTAAAATTACCAGGCTTTAATTTATTTATAAATGATCTAATGTATCAAGTCAAGAAATATTTTTTAACTTGTACTTTTAACAAAGATTGTATGAAAAAAGTGGTATTCGGCAAACGTAATTTTTTATATATTACGCTTACTGCACCTAGCCTGATGCTTAGCTTTACTTGGTCTTCAAAGACTCACGCTTGCCTAGAAAATACCCAGGATTGAGTTCAATGTTTCCGGGGTTCGTATGAAGAATAAAGATTTAAGCGGTTTCCTATTGACATGAATTGGAAAAATTAGAGAATAGACATTGTACATTTCTAAGGCATACAGTATGACATGAACTTTGTATAGAAAAGAAATTCTAATATATTATTAATATTATACTATAGGTTAATATTATTATATATACTGTATTTATTTCATTAATTTATAATAAATAGTCGTTTAAATTTTACATATAAATAAAACCGGTCAAGTACGAGTTGAACTCGCGTGGAAAGGGTTCCGTACACAATATAGTGAAATATTTCCCCTGAAAACGTTTTCTCCCTAAAACATTTTTATCGAATTTACCATTTTATTTTTAATTTGAGAAATCCTTCTAGGTTTTCCTGTGACAGACTGTGACAGACGGACGGACAGGAACACGAGTGATTCTATAAGGGTCCGTTTTTTTATTTTTGTACGGAACCCTAAAAATAAATTTACAATATAAGAAGTCAAAGTAGGACAGGGACAGACTAAAATTGCCACTTTAATGACAATTAAGGTGAGTTAATTTTTTCATTATATATTAGCACTAACCTCAGAAACACCTGTTAAATTAAGTTTAATTATTTATTACGTAGTGACTAAAGAGAGGAGTGTCTTAACACTAGCTTCTTCCTACTTATTCTGCGAGTATGAAGATTTAGACATTAGTCATAAAATAATTTAAAAACGATATTATCCACCTTAATATTTAAATGGAGGTACAATTTAACCTTAAAACATTTTTCCCAACCAAACTACTGCTGCTGAAGAACTTTCCACATAAATAATTAAAACAGTATTACTAACAAAATGCTCGCTGTGTTTATTTTCTGTTCGAAATTGCGAAATATCTACATTTGTGTTTCAAATAATTCATCTGGAGGCCGACAGCCGGTTACTGGGGTGAAAAATAGTGCCTTTTAAATTAAAGCTTTGAATACACTACTATGGACATAAAAAAATATAAAATAAATAAATAAGTCGGCCTTTGTGGTGCAGTGTCTGCCGATAAACGTGATTTGTAGGTTCAATTCCCATTCGGCGAACATGGATGTTTTCATTTCCATTTTCTTGGCGCTGGTATCTAGGCAAGTGCGGCATTGTATTCTGTCACTCAAAACGCAATGTCTTAAACAAAAGAAAAAACAGTGAACAGAGTGTCTTAACACTACGTTCCTGTCGTTTTTGTGGTTTTCTCCGCTCCGCATACCCTACTATATATGGGAAAAAGTAAATAAATAGATAGGCAGAGCGAACAGGTAGGTAGGTATTAAAATATTAAATTTTCGCACAATTATTGAGACATTGCATATTAATTATATTTTTTGTAAATTACATTTCATGAATTTAATCCTTTACGCAAATAGTGTCATGATAATCTTAAAATATTTTCATACTGAGACGTTGTAATTTTATTTTGTAGTGCCTATGCTCGATTATATTACAATTAGTATAATTTTATTGCATAGTCCACTAACATTATAATTTTCAATTTCTACCATTTTTATTTATTTTCAACTGTCGTATCAATCTGTAAATTTTGACATTTCGAAAAATATTACTGAAACTAAAAATTCTGTATATATATTTTTGTGATTTTTAAATGTTAATCCACACTGAGGATATAAAACATAAAAATTTGAACGCAGCGGGACTCGAACCCTCACCCTCTTGCGAACCGTGCAAGCACTCTCACCGCTAAGCTATGCGCATAGCTTTTTCTTAAGTATTTTTTCTATATGTATCTGCCCACCTGCAGAAATAGCAAAAGTCATAGCACATGTTAACGTTACGTCTGACTGCAATTACGATGCTCGTGGGTTCGAACCCGTACTCTTCTTCTCGACTTAAGGAAAAGATATAGTGTAAAATCGCTTCTGGCAAGAATTCGTCGAAAATCCAGAGAATGAAAATCCAAACTCTTCACGATACCTACCTTCTTGCCAACCTAGTATATGACATTTTTTAGATTTAGGCTTACAAATATCTCAAAAATACATATAGCATCAAACATATAGCATCCTTAATTTAAGTTGATGTACAAAGTAAATATTGTATGTGAACTAATCCTTACAAAGGAAAAATGTTAAAAGAGAAAGGGCAACAAATGAGCGCAATAGACAAACAGAATAATTTAACAGCAAAACGAATTTATTTAATGAGTGCTAAGAAACATTTTCTGTTTGCGAAAAAAAAGTTTTTTTTTTAAATACAACGTTTTTTTTTAACTTCACGCTTTATCCCGCACATGGCAGGGCAGACATAGGGAACTGCAGGAACCATAGGAACCTAGTGTTAAGACACGCCGTTGCTTAGTACCTACTTTCTCCGTCCCCACTTTCAGCCGTTTTCGAGGCATTGCGTGTTGAGTGGCGGAACTCAACGCCGCGCTTTGCCTAGTTTCCAGAGCGAAGAAAATGGAAATAGAAAAATCAATCTTCCCCGATTGGGAGTCGAACCCACAAACCGTCGCGTTTACAGGCAGACGCTGGTATTTCTCTTATGAGGACTATGAAATGTGAATATATAATATAATATTTCAGTTACAGTTTTGTAAATAATTAGAAATAATTGATTTAGTGTGTTAATGTAAAAATAATTTTGTTATAATTTCAATATATAATCTCATTACAGAGCAGTTATTATAGTATTTGATTCAAGCAACATCATATTACCTAGGCTTGAAGAAAACATATAAAAACGAAACGGAACGCATGGCTCAGCGGTGAGAGCGCTTGCACGGTTTGCAAGAGGGCGCGGGTTCGAGTCCTGGTGCGTTCAAATTTTTATTTGTTTTCTTTAAGTATTTTTTCTATCCTCAGTGTGGACTAACACTTAAAAATCATAGAAATATAACATATTTCCTATTTTAATATATGTAATATGCTGTTGCTATAATATAAAGCGTGAATAATAAAAGAAAATATTTTACACGCTGCAGTTAAGATTTTTATTACCAATCGAGTTAATACGTTAATTTTCCTCGTTATGGTAAAAAGACGAACCGTTGAGTTAAACCACTAATCTCTAATTGGATTTAAATTGGGAAACGGGTATTAACTCTACTTTTTCCACTGCAGAGAATACAGAGAGAAGGTTCAAGCTGATAATTTGTATTTAAAAAAAATTACAATCACATTAATGTCTCGACACAAATAGTGTGATTGCAACACTTGCACGTTATAACCGAATTTCAATGAACGGAAATACACGTCCATCGCCGTCGGAGCGTGTAACTTATTCTAACAAAATTACACAAGTGATTATTGCCTAAAGCAATAATACCGATATTATGGCTAATTTACAGTGATTCATTTTTATATATAAATAATAATTAATTTAATAATTTTAAACAAACGTACATACATATATGTACGTATTTATATGTATTTGTTATAGTTTTTTATATATTTATTTGCACATATATATATATATATATATATATATATATATATATATATATATATATATATATATATATATATATATATATATATATATATATATATATATATATATATATATATATATATATATATATATATATATATATATATATATATATATATATATATATATATATATATATATATATATATATATATATATGTATATATATATATATATATATATATATATATATATATATATATATATATATATATATATATATATATATATATATATATATATATATATATATATATATATATATATATATATATATATATATATATATATATAAACAATTAAAGGCCTTTGTAGCGCAGTAGGATTTTCACTTTGGTGAGTTAATGATTTTCCTCAGAGCAGAGTGTCACTATAAGTTGTCTCTGCCTACCCTCCTTTAGGCGGAACAAAAGAGAGAGAGAGAGAGAGAGAGAGAAGAGAGAGAATTTGAGTGAAATGTCAATGTCAAAACAAGCAACTTCTTCTTGAATTGTTCGCTATAATCCCAAGGTAAATAAAAACTAAACAAGCTTAATGTTTTGCTTAAAGTGCCTAATAACGTTCTTATGATCCCAATCCCAAATTCAAATTCATGATATGTTACAACTTCTAATTAGGAATAAATTAACATTAGGCATATATTTTTAATTAAACTCTTTTAAACTGACTAATAATTTAAATTAATATATAAAATTTGACGAAAATCCAATATTTTAAACACTTTGTAGTCGGTAACCATAGTTTAAAATATACGTAATTAATCAACTTGAAGAAAATATAAAAACCAGTCATATTATGTGTATTTGACGCAAAAATCACATATATTATTAAGTATATATCTACATACAAATCCTTTATAAATAGATAGTAGGGTTATATATAGGTTTTATTGTAATTTTTCATAGAATTGTCATAGGTTATTGCTTAAAGTTTGAAAATTATATATTTATGTAATTATCAATAATAACTTAAATACAGCATTGTGTATATCCAGAATTTCCACATTCTCTTAGCCCTTGCGTACTAATGAATTTAGTTTAACTTAGCTCGTTTAGTGTTGAAATAATTACATGTTGTAATATATGCAATAATTGTACACAAACCATAAGACCAAAGGCCCTGGATCCTGAAGTGATTTATAATAAAAGCGAATATTCTCTAACCGTTGTTTTAAAATTTAGACCAGTATTGCTCTTATCAAAATGTCTTCGTGTTCTATCACAATATCAAATATCATTTTGATTGTACCTTAGTTTTAGCAAATCTATATATGTAGATATATAGCTAGGACCGTTGTGGCGTAAAGGCGTAGCATCTGCCTGTAATCGTGATGACTTCGAACTCCGCCACTCAACACACAATGCCTCGTAAAATACGGAGAGCAGGGAACGGAGTGTCTTAGTAATAAGTTCCTGCGGTTCCCTCTGACTACCCGGCCATGTTCAGGATGAAACATGAAGCTAAAAAAATAAATAATATATATCTAATTCTTTCATTTAAATAATTTTTGTACTACGTTTTACCTTATAACTATATTTACTGCAGCAAGTAGCAAGATCAAAGATATATTATTATTACATAAATGATATTATTATTGTATTATTGATCCACTCATTGCTAAAAAATATTAAAAATGTAAAAAGGATTCTTTAAACATTAAGATTTCTGTTTCATTTGTTGTTTTCAAAAATCTAAATTTTGGTATGTATTTCAAACTGCGGCCAAAACTAATTTCAAAGGCAATTTACAACCAATAACGTCATATTATATCAAATCAAGAGGTACACAATCAGTGGTCATCAAACATTGACCTATCTTACTCAAATATTGACTTAACGTCAGAGCGCTCTACAGATAACATCCTATAGCTACTCTAAGTAAGTGTATGTATAGGCTGTGGAGGTACAGCGGCACAGTGTCAGGCTGTAAATTGTGGCTTCGACTCCCACATATATATATATATATATATAAATATATATATAAATATATATATATATATATATATATATATATATATATATATATAAATATATATATATATATATATATATATATATATATATATATATATATATATATATATATATATATATATATATATATATATATATATATATATATATATATATATATATATATATATATATATATATATATATATATATATATATATATATATATAACATTAGTAAATATACATATAACTAAATCCAATCAATAACCTCGCTTATAGTGCCCTTTTTCTTACATCCTATATAATTTTTATTACAAATATTAGTACATAAACTAAAGTTTTCTAATAAAACTGCAAAGCGTTCGAAAGGTTGGGTTTCACAAATAATGTCAATACACGTGATAAATCCGTTTAAATTGTTTTATTTAAAATGTATAAAAATCGTCGAAAATCAAAGAACTTATTACAGTTTTCTAGTATTTTTGGCCCAAAAATATATATTTCAGTGCATCCCTAATAAATGAGTTCAACAATATTTAAATTCAAGTAAACAAGGATACTGTCATTATATATGATTGCAGTACGCTATAACATGCGATATTTAATTTACTGAATACAAAGGGAAACTAACAGGTATAAATATAAAGAGTTTTCTAAGATCGACACACTTCGTCTGAAGATACCAAACAAAATGAACACCTTTATCGCTGTGAGTATTTTAAATATTTTTTTTTTGTCTCATTCAAATTTAAATTTTGTCATATATTGAAAAGAGAGCAATATATTTTATATGTTAGGATGAAATCATTAATTTCTCCATATATGGCCTTTATGGTGAAGAAGAATTTTAGAGAATAGACGTATAATAAGAGAATATTTTTTTAAAGACAAAACTGAGTTGATTTTCGTTAGTTAACAAGTGATATCTTGAATTGGGGTAGGTATTGTAAACTAGAGTGTTTTAACACCCACTAGAGTGTTTTAACACCACTGTATTAACACGTAACGTGATTAATATTAAAAAAAAATGAAATAAAACTTTCAACAAATTATTCTTTCGTTTTATATAATCATAGTAATTTTTTAACTAATCATTGAGTTATTTTGTACAAAAACATAAAAAAAATTAAAGTAGCGATTGCTGTATTCTTTTGTAAAGTTGAGTATATTTCTTTCAGTTGGCTTGCCTGGTAGCTGCCATCGGTAGCGTCCACAGCTATGGTATTGGATATGGCGGCTACGGCGGCTACGGCGGATATGGTATGCATAAAAATATTCACTCATTTTTTCCTAATCATTTATAAAATACATGTCAAATTATATGTAGAGACACTTAAGGCAATGGAAATGCACGAAGTATTAATATTGGGTTAATTTGCGACTTATTTATTTAGTACATTATGAGGTTATCTGGAAAAGGTAGCTAGTATGCTATAAGATCGCCTAGTGTTTTTTTTTGTCATTTATTTGTATAATTTGATATATAAATAAAGAAATAATAAATATAAGTCAGTTATAAACTCGAATTCGATATTAGTATAGCATATGTACACTATGCCAAAGAGGATCTGGTAAATGGTTCCATCATACATTCACATATAGTGTAGTAGTGTCTCTAAATAAACAATGTTGAAGGAACGTTTAGTCAATATTGGTGTTGACTGTCCTTTGACTCGACTATACCGAAGTACCGTTCAGAAATAGACTACACTACTAAATGTACTCTTGAATGTTAAAATCGTTGTTCTTACATTTTTTAGTATTTTTTTTTTAATTGAAGCCTTTTAGATTGATATATTGACGAATTTAGTTTGTAGTAATCCTAGAAATCATTTTGTGTACAAATGAATTCTTATCTTATTTTATTTTATTAATAGTTATTTAGAATCTAAGGCGACATCTAATTATGCCAAATTACTTGCGTGCTTAATACAGTAGTATTTGCTTCAACATATTGATTTAATTCAATATAAATACTGAATATTCGATATGCTAACATAAATTTAATATATTTCATCAAATTTCTTTTCTAAACTACCCGAAGTTTTAAAAATTATATAAAAATAAATAGAAAATCTTAATGTAAGACGTAATATTTGATTTTCCACACCTAGGCTAGATGTATACATATATTAATAAATCATATTTTTTTAGGTTATTCTTCAGTCGTCTCTGTACCTGTCCCAGTTATCAGAACCGCTCCCATAATAAAATCAGTTGCCGTAGCACCAATCATCCGTAGACCTATCTTACAAGCCGTGCCTGTATCTAGTTACAGTCTATCTCTCGGCAACTATGGCCTAGGAGGACTAGGTTATGGAGGGTACGGACTAGGTTACGGTGGATATGGACTAGGCAAACTTGGTTACGGACTAAGTTACGGAAAACTGGGCTGAATGATCTGAGTTTAGAGGTCTTCAGACGAAGTAAACGCTAGCTACTTCATTGGTCAATGTCTTTAATAAAATGTTTGCAGTTATAGTTTTTGTGTTTTATTTTATGTAAGAGATATTTATTTATTTATTTAAATTCACGTGTTATCCTGCACATGGCAGGATAGACAGAGGGAACTACAGGAACCATATGAACCTAGTGTTAAGACACTCTGTTGCTTAGTCCCTGCTTTCTCTGTCCCCGTTTATCGGCATTTTCGTGACATTGCGTGTTGGGTGTCGGAACTCACACCGCGCTTTGCCTAGTTGCCAGAGCGAAGAAAATGGAAATAGAAAAATCCATCTTCTCCGAGTGTGAATCGAACCCAGAAACTATCGCTTTTACATACAGACACTTACGCCTCTGCTCCACGACTCTCTCCTCAATATATATTTATATAAGTATATAAGATTTATATTATATATACACAGATATTATTACATATGAAACTGGACACGAGTAAATAATTATTTTTATGATTTTTAAAGTGTTTTTCCACACTTTATCTTTAAGCATTTTTTCTATCCTTAGAAAAAATACTTAAAGATACATATAAAATTTGAACGCAGCGGAACTCGAACCTGCGCTCACTTACAAAAACATCCATTTTTCTATTTTTTTTACGTTGAGTTCCGCCACTCAACACGCACTGCCTCGAAAAAGGCGAAAATTCGAGACAAAGAAAGCAGGGACTAAACAACGGAGTGCCTTAACACTAGGTTTATATGGTTCCTGCAGTTCCCCCTGCCTACCCTGTAATATGCGGGATAAAGCGTGTAGCTAAAAAAATAATAATAAATTTTAATAGTTCTATTTCTTTGCAATTTGTTTCTAATTCACGTGGAAGAGTCAAGCTAAGATTAATAATTAATATCCAGATCAATGACTTCAAATGTCATAGTTAAAATCAAACGTCTAACTGAGCATAATCAAAAGATATGTTTCATTGTCATGAAATTAAAATATATAAATCACTGTGTAAACTTTAGGGCAGTTTACCCTAAATTAGAGATTTCAATTTTAAAAATAAGCTAGAAACTGTTGTACAACCAGAGGAAAAAATTCAAAAAATAGAAATTTAGAGATTAAGTTAAGCAGGGACTAAAGCATCGGAGTGTCTTAACACTAGATTTGTATGGTTCCTGCAGTTCCCTCCGTCTACCCTGTTATGTGCGGGATAAAAAGCGTGAATCTAAAAAAAAGTTAAGAAAAAACATATAATTCAAGTGGGTACTACCGCAAAATAACACTGTGAACTTATGCTATACATATTTCACTGGTATATACTTATGACGAACAGTGAGAACACAGTACAGTATATAATATAAAGGAGGGAATCTCAATATTGATTTAATATTTCACTATAAAATATTTCACTATATTGTGTACGGAACCCTTTCCACGCGAGTTCAACTCGCACTTGACTGGTTTTTTTTTATTGTACTGCAAGTTGTAGTACGCACCGCATGTGTAGTACTGTCGACGATGAGAATGTAATGTTAAACCACTGTGTTTTCCACGTTTCACTAAATTTTCCAGACATAGAGTGTTGAGTTGTGGAACTCAACCCCGCCCTGTGTTTTTAATTCAATATTGATAATTTATAAGGTTAACACAGAAAAAAATCATTACAAACTTATATTTGTAGTTGATTTCTTACAAAATATGTGAGTACAACCGCAAATTAAAGCTTGTTAGTTTGTATGCATATTTTTTTTAATACCGTACTATTAAGCACAATCTTCACGACTATGAAATCACCAATATATATACGTATAAATGTATACATTATTATTTTGAGTCCAATTATTGTTCTTCTACCTAGCACGAGTACTGGCTTTTTATGTTAGCTTACTCCACTTTTCCCGGTGTTTGACAACCTCTTTTTTACATCATCTCGTTTTTAATATATTAAAATTGGCAATGTATCCACATCCTCTCAGGTTGTAGATGTCTATGGGCGAGGGTGTCCATTTAACATAAGGTGACCCTTCTGCTCGTTCTCTTACAATATAAAAAGAAAAACAAATCCCAATGCACAGCCCAAACGCTAAGTCTCGACATTCAGCCATCGCTATTTTTGTGAATGATAGACAGCAAAGTATTTTCTGCTGACATATTTCCTAGAATTGTCTTAACTCTAGGTTCCCAAGGTTCCTGAGGTTCCTCCTGCCTATCCTACCTACTACCCCTACCTACTACCTCTGAATACTATAAGAGGGATAAAGTGTGAAGCTAAAATAACAGTTTCTAGGCCTGTACATAACGTGGCCATATCATCTTATACAATGCTCTTGAATGGTTGTCTTGTATGTTTGTTTTTTTTTATTGCATACCATCACATCTGCCATTTAGCTTTGGACTTCGTGGTTGACGCAGATCCAAAGTACCTAATCTTTACCGAAACAGTGGATAAAAAGGTCGTTCTCTAGCGTTAATGCTAGCGTACCATTTGTTTATTTAATTTAATACTTAGACTTAATCTAGTACAGTATGTACAAAATTAAACTAAAATGTAAAATAATTTAAAATCTTCTTTTATAATATGTTATTATGAGAAAATTAAAATAAAGAAATACTTTTACACACGAGTCCTAGCCCATCGAGGCGCAGCGGTTCAATACAGCGCCTTTAAACGTTTTTTCAACTGCTCCTTCTAAGTCAAAACTTCGGTCACAAACACGTTAATGTTACGTAATCTAATCTATATTACGTTTATAGTATTTGTGCCATTATTATTATACCTATTGCTTTTTTTTCCTTAACCTTATTCATCATAATTTATGAACAAAACAATTAATTTATACACAAATGAAGTAATCAGGTGTAACTTTTAGTTGGTAATGTAATTGCAGTACAAGTAATGTACGTAGTATAAAATATTCGCTGAAATTCGAAGGAAATTATGAACTATATAAGGCAATAGTAGAACCGATTCACGCATTTCAGTTGTAACCAACAAGGAAAATGAACACCTTTATTACTGTAAGTATTTATAATTATATATTTTTTATTAATATGAATAGAAAAGCCTAGTGATAAAACACTACGTTTTCCGCTGTACAATAACAGAAATGTTGTGTTCTAAAACGGCGGTAAACGTCTTACTAAAAGTGCCAAATTAAAATAATACACAAAAAAAGAATTTTTATTTGTTGAAATGTAACTTACTATGAACGGTTTAGTAGGTCAAAGAACAGCATAAATTTTTGCTACTTAGCACTCATTCGGTACTAAACGTTCTTTATTTTTTTTTAGCTTCACGCTTTATCCCGCATATTGCAGGGTAGGCAGAGGAAACTACAGGAACCATATGACCCTAGTGTTAAGACACTCCGTTTGTTAGTTCCTACTTTCTCTATCCCCACTTTCCGAAAAGCGAGAAATGAAAGCGGAGAATGCAGGGTCTTAGCACGGTAGACGTATTAGACGTAAAAAAAATAATATATAACTAATTTTAATTTAAACTAATTTTAATATAATAGTTAAAGGTCTAAATGAAATTTGATTTACGTATTAATAAAAGATTTTTTATAACAGTTTGCCTGTCTATTGGCGGTGGCCGCCAACGTACACGGATCGGGGCTCGGCCTAGGATATGGCGGATATGGTGGATACGGTATGTAATAGTTTTTTATTTATTTTTATTTATTTACTTTGGCTTATCACATAGGTACAGTAAAATTATAAAGATACATTGTTACGTAACAACCCAACAAACCCAAAGAACCATACAAATACTTAGATGACAAACACCACATGCAACGTTTTTTATGAAAGTGGAATTATAAACATAAAATATTATTTAGCTTCACTCATTATCCCATAGATGGCAGGGTAGGCAGAGGGAACTGCAGGAACTATAAGAACTTAGTGTTAAGACACTCCGTTGCTTAGTCCCTGCTTTTGTCCGTCCCGTTCATAAAATATGAGAATAATATTTAGAAGTAATAGTTTTCATATAGATGTATATTTTGCAGCTGCATTGCTTAGTTATTTGTTTTTATCTATACATTGTATCCTGCACAGTAGGACATTTCGCGTTTTGTGAGAGAATAGGAAAATATTATTTGTCCCTAGTTGGTATCGAACCTTCTACCATCATACACCTCGATAGCTTATCAATAACGTTCTTATTTTAAGAATTCCAACCTGTTTATTTTATATATATATATATATATATATATATATATATATATATATATATATATATATATATATATATATATATATATATATATATATATATATATATATATATATATATATATATATATATATATATATATATATATATATATATATTATATATATATATATATATATATATATATATATATATATATATATATATATATATATATATATATATATATATATATATATATATATATATATATATATATATATTATATATATATATATATATATATATATATATATATATATATATATATATATATATATATATATATATATATATATATATATATATATATATATATATATATATGGCGCTCCAAGTGGGCCAGTTGTATATAATATAGTGTCCTTTTTATGTGAATGACAAACATATATAGATATATACATATATATGTAATTTCTGTTTCAGCGGTGTCAGCACCCATCATCTACAGTGCCCCAATATTAGCACCGGCAGCGGTTTCCACTGCAAATGTATACAAAGCGGCACCAATTCCAGTCATAAAGAGCGTTGTATCGCCAATTATATCTGCTCCAATAGTTAAAGTCCCAGTGGTTAATTACGACTTGGGTCTTGGAAAAGGTCTAGATTATCTAAATCTAGGCATTGGTCTTAACAAACTTTCCTACGGAGGTCTCGGATATGGAGGACTGGGCTACGGTGGACTCGACTACGGCTATGGCAAGCATTAGATTCTATTTAAAAGAAGAAATATATTATGTTTTTGTAGAATAATTGACAGCACTAATAAAGCAATGTTATTTAAATTTTAGCTATTGTTTTCTTTATGGTTTCCCTTTTTTTTAAAGAAAAGTTAGATAAATTTTTGTATTAATATAAAATTGTTATAAATTATGATTTTTTTTAGCTTCACGCTTTATCCTGCATATGGCAGTGTAGGCAGAGGGAACTACAGGAACTGTGGGAACCTAGTGTTAAGACACTCCGTTGCTTAGTTCCTGCTTTCTCCATCCTTGATTTCCGCCTTTGCATTCCGGCATTGAGTGTTGAGTGGCGGAACTCAACGCCGCGCTTTGCCTAGTTTTGCCAGAGCGAAGTAAATAGAAATAGAAAAATCCATCTTCTACGACTGGGAATCGAACCCAGAAACCGTTTCATTACAGGCAGAGGTTGCGCCTCTGCGCCGCGACGGTCCTTTTTTTAAAAGTAATCAAATTATTATTTAAATACACACATATACATGATTGGAATTGTTATTCTACATACATACAGCACAAGCCACAGGATTTAAAATCTTAACATTTATTTGATTGCCTTTGCCGAGAACTTAAATTAGCAAGCAAGAAGGGAAATTAAAAAAAAATATATGTGAAAGAGTATATTATTATTATATTTTATAAAGATGTAGAGACGACTAATTTATACACATTTTAACTGTTAGTAGGAAATAAAAAAAAATGAAGAAAAAATACTTAAAGAAAATATATAAAAATTTGAACGCAGTGGGATTCGAACTCTTGCGAACCGTGCAATCGCTCTGACCACTGAGCCATGTGATTAACTCTTTAAAAATCATAAATAATTGATTAGTTTATAAATTTTGGAAACTAACCAAAGTGGAAAGCTAGTATGAAGTGAGAGGGTTGTAGGGCTGCTGGTTCAATGACCTGGTCTCTAAGTAGCTAGATATAGAAGGAAGTTATTATAATAATTAAATAATTATAATCGATTTAATATTATATAAAATAGAAAAATATATATTTTTTGTTACATGAGATATATGTTTTTAATTTATTTCTTATATTTATATATTTTAAAATAAATATTAAGCTTACAACATACTAAATATCTAAAGATATTTTACATAAGTAAAGCTAGATACACACTATAGGTTAATAGTTTAATATAATATAAATATATATAACATAAATGGTTGGTGAAAAACCGTTTACTCTTTAGAAAGATTGCCTTTCCGCCTTTTTTGAGAAATTGCGTGAAGAATGGTGAAACTCAAGCCCCTCTTTGCCGGTTGCCCGAGCAAAGAAAATGGAAATAGAAAAATCCATCTGCCCCTCATGGGAATCGAATCCACAAATCGTTACGTTTACAGGCAGATGCTACGATTCTACTTCACGACGGTAAGATTTTAGTATTATTTTTACATGAGAAACTAGTGTAAAGCGAACCTAAGTACGCGTTTGGACTGTATTCATGTATATGTATGTCACGTAAACGATATCGTTGGTAGCAGGTTGGACATAAACAAGAAGTAAATGCTATATTGATAGTTACAAAGCTTAGTCGATTTTAATATTTTGCATGAAAAATATATACATATGTGAATTTTTTGTAACTTGAAGTTAATTTTGTGAGAATGTTTATTTAACGATATTAGCAAATTCCATATGAGCACTTGGGTTAGATGGACTTTTCTATTTCCATTTTCTTCGCTCTGGAAACTAGATTTACGATTGTTAGGAGTATCATAAAAAAATTCAGTAACTTAAAAAAAATATACGTTTTGCCACATATTGTATGGAATTAATAGATTGCTTTTTGGTAACCTAGAATTATAAAATTTGGCAAGAAGCGAAATCCTACTTATTCGTATAATTAAAGAATTAATTTGAAATTTAGTAACGTATCAAGTGACGGAAATCAACGCCGCGCTTTGCCTAGTTGCCAGAGCGAAGAAAATGAAATGTCCATTCTCACCAAGTGGAAATCGAACCTACATGCCGTTTCGTTTTGAGGCGGATGCAGCGTCTCTGCGCCATGACGGTCCTAACATTTACTTTCTGCTAACATATCAATATATATATATATATATATATATATATATATATATATATATATATATATATATATATATATATATATATATATATATATATATATATATATATATATATATATATATATATATATATATATATATATATATATATATATATATATATATATATATATATATATATATATATATATATATATATATATATATATATATATATATATATATATATATATATATATATATATATATTCTGTTCAAAACATTAAACCTTTTTCATTGAATACAAGAAAGTAAGGGTTAGTGAAGTTGTTGACTAAACCACTTAAATGTAAGGGTCGAATCGACCACATGAACAATGTTTCGATTTAGTTGATGATTCATCTCATGATTTGCAGTTAAATTAGAAACATTGCCTATTAACATTCTAAATCTCACATTTAAACTCCTATGCTTTATTAAACGAACAATTATAAATTTAATTTACGCTTAATATAATTATAATATATTGTACGTATAAACGTTTTATATGTAACTTGAATAAGAGAAGAATAAAACACAAAAAATCGGGAAATATTCAGGAAAGTGGACAGTCGTAGCGCAGAGGCACAACGTCTACCTTTAAATACCATACTTTCCTACCTACCCTAGTTACCTTTACCATTCTACCTACCCAAGTTCCCTTTTTCGTTCTATGTGCATTAAGGTAGAAAATAATGTAAAAATTATATGCTTATTTCTAATTTTATTCAAAATAAATTGATGATATATTTTGGACTTGGGATGCAAGCATTAATATTAATTACATGTACAAAAATATATTGAGATGCAAATGTTAATTTTTTACCTTATTGATTCTTTAGGTTCTAGATAGTGGACTGTTCGCTTTTTAAAGCAAAAATTGAGTTAATATCGGCTGTATTACCCCATAAGTATAGCGCCCTAAAATAATACTATTAAAGTAGCTAAAATACAAAAGCTTATATATATATATATATATATATATATATATATATATATATATATATATATATATTATATATATATATATATATATATATATATATATATATATATATATATATATATATATATATATATATATATATATATATATATATATATATATATATATATATATATATATATATATATATATATATATATATATATATTCTGTTCAAAACATTAAACCTTTTTCATTGAATACAAGAAAGTAAGGGTTAGTGAAGTTGTTGACTAAACCACTTAAATGTAAGGGTCGAATCGACCACATGAACAATGTTTCGATTTAGTTGATGATTCATCTCATGATTTGCAGTTAAATTAGAAACATTGCCTATTAACATTCTAAATCTCACATTTAAACTCCTATGCTTTATTAAACGAACAATTATAAATTTAATTTACGCTTAATATAATTATAATATATTGTACGTATAAACGTTTTATATGTAACTTGAATAAGAGAAGAATAAAACACAAAAAATCGGGAAATATTCAGGAAAGTGGACAGTCGTAGCGCAGAGGCACAACGTCTACCTTTAAATACCATACTTTCCTACCTACCCTAGTTACCTTTACCATTCTACCTACCCAAGTTCCCTTTTTCGTTCTATGTGCATTAAGGTAGAAAATAATGTAAAAATTATATGCTTATTTCTAATTTTATTCAAAATAAATTGATGATATATTTTGGACTTGGGATGCAAGCATTAATATTAATTACATGTACAAAAATATATTGAGATGCAAATGTTAATTTTTTACCTTATTGATTCTTTAGGTTCTAGATAGTGGACTGTTCGCTTTTTAAAGCAAAAATTGAGTTAATATCGGCTGTATTACCCCATAAGTATAGCGCCCTAAAATAATACTATTAAAGTAGCTAAAATACAAAAGCTGTGTCGTTTCTACGTCAGTTAACAATCTAATTTTTAACTGTAAAAACTGCTGAGCTAGGCCCATTCGCCAATTCATCAATATGAGATTCTCATTGTATTTTATAACAAATCAACAATAATACAGATAAAAACTGAAAATTCAATAGGACTAACGGCTTCAACAGAGAGCATGGTAGTATCTATATAATATATATATATATATATATATATATATATATATATATATATATATATATATATATATATATATATATATATATATATATATATATATATATATATATATATATATATAATATATATATATATATATATATATATATATATATATATATATATATATATATATATATATATATATATATATATATATATATATATATATATATATATATATATATATATATATATATATATATATATATATATAACTACTGGGAATAAATTCTTTTAATTTCCACGTGACGTTCTGTCAAAGTCATATTTTTTTTTAAATTTAAGACGATAAGTTTTGAGTGAAAAACTCAATCTTCAATTTTGAGAATGAATTATTTACAAAATCAATTCATCCCTAAGTAATTCACTCTTCCAAGTAATTCACAGTTGGACAATGTACAGGTGAACCCAAAACTAACATACAAATGTTAATGAATATGTTTCCAAACTATATAATATATATAAAAGAATTTCTCATCCCGTAGAATGAAAGCGTATCAGGTGTATGTACTTACTGAGTCGCAGCCAAATGGAATTATAGTCGTCTGAACGTCGGCGCCGTGGCATAGAGTAAAAAGGACATAGAAATTGTACAAATATATATAATTAGTTCTTTAGATGTATTACAGCTTACTAAGTAACTTTTTTGCTTCACAAATGATCTGATAATCTTAGGATATTGCTTCAGCAATCGAATTGAGGAGCCGAATTTTCAAGCTAACTTTGTACTCTCTTCAAAACAAGAACTACTTTAATTTTTTAACACTTACTGCAAAATTAGTTAAGTTTAAGTTAGTGATTGATAGTGATTATTTGCAGGTAGGCAGTAACAAAGGAAGAGTAAGTCACATCTGATTTCTATCTCATTTCTCCATCTGTGCCGAGTCCATTACGTGGCGAATTGAAGATCGTCGAAGCGTTAATTGAAAAAGCAATTAAAGTAGGAAATATCTAAGCTATTTGAACAGATCTTGATCAATAAACCAAATGTATTTCATCAGATGTTATGAACAAAGACGATCGACAGTCGGTGAGTTTCTGATGATAAATGGTGATGGATATTCGTTCTCCTTCACGCTTTATCCCGCATAAAGTAGGATATACAGAGATAATCTAACATGAAGAGATTCCATTTTCTAGTTTCCACCCAAAGCACTTCTTCAATTATAAATAAATTTAATGTGATTAAATTTAGTACTAAGATGGTATCCATTAAAAATTGTCGGCATGTCTAAATAATCCAAAAGAATTAAGTGCAAAAATTATGAAATAACTAATATAGATTTTTAATGGTAGGTAATGTTTTTGACGTTTACAAAATTAATGTTGTATTCTTATTTTGAATAAAATTATCAAAATTTTAATTTTATTAACTGTTATCGTGAAGTTATTTACACATCAAGAAAATATTATTACCTACAAAAGGAGAGCAGGAAAGGAAAAAAGATAGTAGTTTTAATGTAGAAGATACTAACATATGTGTAGCATCGAAACACATTACAAAAAATAACAAAAAAGTGACTATTCCGCATTTAGAAAAACCGATTCTATATAGATTACACTCTGATTGGAAACGCTTGTAGTCTGCTGCAAGATGTAGCTTTGCTTTACTTTCTTCTCTATTTCTTTAAAGAGTACATACATACATACATACATAGCTTCACGCTCTAGTCAGAGAGAACGGAGCAGTCTCTGCATACCTCTTTCGCCTCGTCCACTGTCATTAACCTCTTCGGCATAGATCATAGTATCCAAGATAAAGCAAAAAGCTCTAACTTAAAGTTCGTATTAGTGACAAAATATTTTTTTCTTCCCAATAAATAAAGTATATTAAGATATTAAAATAGATATATTTTCAAATTAGATATAACATGAGGTAAATACATGAAGTCAGAGAGAACGGAGCGCCAACCGCTGCGGTCTCTCTGTGAAAGAAGAAACTCGTGAATCGTCACTAACCTCTTCATAAATGTTCTCCGGGGCTTTTCATGCTTTTTAAATGATCTTCCTCCAGTATCTTCAATACCTTGTCTTAAAAGTCAACCACGGTTTCCCATTACCTCACTTACCACTCACTTTTGTTCATATATCTTTAAGTGTAAGGTGCTTTAAAATTTGACAGTAATATTTTTTAATGCTTCAACAAAAACTAAAATTTTAATTTAACGAATATTTTATAAATACATGTGCGGCGTTAAATTCCACACACGACGCACATGCCTACCCTTCGTCTATGTCTACGTTACAGTGTGAACCTAAAAACTTATTTTATATTCATATCCACTATACGTTTCAATTAAAACTTTATACGCTAATTTCTGAATATTTATTTTTTACATGTATGTAGCTACAAGAATTATCTAGTCATATAGAGATGTTTATAGCTAGGTAGGTCAGAGAGAAGAGAGCGCCAAACGCTGCGGTCCCTGCACACCTCTCTCGCCTCGCCACTGTTATTAGCCTCTTCGTACAGGCTCTCCGGGAAGTCACCTTCCTCCAGTATCTTCGAAAGTCAATCGATTTTAATATTTATTTTTTATTAATAATTTTACAAGTAAACAGTTTAAATTATGATTAAAATCAAAGCGTAAAAAAGGTCAGTGGAATTTAATTCGTCCGTTATACATCACTAGCACGTAAGCAATTTCGATACTGACAAAATATATAAATAATACAACGATTTAATCGATTTCTTTATTCATTACACAATTATATATTGCAAATTGTTGTATTTTAACAGCATTTTGTGTGTTAATAACTGATTTAATTTTAATATTTTCACATATATTAGGAAAAAATAAATGAATTGTGTATAAGTAACCTATAAATCGTATTTTAATCGAGTTTTACGAGAACGGCAATTGAGCACACATTGTACCATGTTGTCATATTTTTCTAAGTACTTCGTCATAAATATTGTTACAAAGTAAAATAACAATAGTACAGTTTGTTATTTTATTATGTTAATATATATTTTTTAGCTTCATGCTTTATTCCGCACATGGTAGACATAGGGAATTGCAGGAACCATAGGAACCTCGTGTTAAGACACTCCGTTGCTCGTCCCTGTTTTTTCCGTGCCTGCTTTCCGCCTTTTCCGAGACGTTGCGTATTGAGTGACGGAACTCAACGCCGCGCTTTGTATTGTTGCCAGAATAAAGAAAATATAAATAGGAAAATCCATTTTCCCCTAATTGAGAATAGAATCCATAAACCGTCGCGTTTATAAGACACTATGCCTCTGCGTCTATTTATTTATTTATTTATTTATTTAATTTGGTTTATCACATAGGTACAGTAAAGTTATAAAAATACATTGGTACGTAACACAAACCAAGAACCATACAAATGTTTGGATGATAAACACCACATGCAAAATTTATGTGTGAGTGGAAATATAAACATAAAACATGATAATAATAGCAGGAAATATAAACATAAAACATGATAATATGAAGTGAAAAAATACAAACAACAATAAAACACAGAAACAAAACACTACGTGTACAGGCTGCTGCACATTACATTTTGCAAACGAGTTTACTCTTGATTTTACGAAGTGATTCCCAAAAAATGTCAATATTTGTAGACTGTTTATTTGCTAGACGGCACAAACGAGGTACTGGAGAGTTAGAACCCAATACAGTTCTGCGAATTAGAAGGTGAAAAAGGTCCCTTCTTGCGGTTAATGGCTGGATATTTAAGTATCGCAATCTATCTTTGTAAGAAGGTATACTTTCAGAAATTCCTTCCGACTTTGCTAAATGCCATAGAAATCTTTTCTGAATTCGTTCAATTCGCAACGAACTAGTGGAATAGTGATGTCTCCAGACAGTACTACAATATTTCAGGATGCTGCGAACGTGACTATTATAAAGCATTATTTTGGTTTTGGTGTGCTTAAAAATTTTACAATTTCTTAAAATAAATCCAAGTAATCGTGTGGCTTTCTTGCAAATAAATGTTATATGGTCACTAAATGTTAATTTTGAATCAAAAATGACGCCAAGGTCTTTAATTGTTTCCACTTTTGTTATTGGCACTCCGTCAATATTGCAATCGCATTTAATTACTTTTTGTTTTCTGGTAAAAGTTACATGAAAACATTTTTTAACGTTTAGCATCATACCATCTAGACGGTATAACCAGTAAAAATTTAAATGAAATGGTCTACTGGCTTCAATCCTTTTTACTTTTAAAACAGTTATCAAAAGCACTATTTCAATAGAAAACATTTTCATTGCTGCATTCATTAGAATCAATTTGTCATGGTGTTTAAAACAAGCTCTTTAAGATTTACCACAAATACTGTACTGTAGATTAAGATCAAGACTAGACGATGGTCTGGCTTAAGCTCTGATGTTCGTTTCTAAACAAGATAGGGTGGATCGAGCTACGCTGTTCTCGCTTTAAGGACCATTCTTAGTTATTAAACGTGGTGTTGTAAACGGGCTTATCTAAGGTAGATAAACGAAGTATGATATCTAGATACACTTGTGCCTTTGTGCCTCAGTCATTACTTCGTAACTAAAACCCAAGAAACCATCTCTGAAGTAGGAATATCCACGTTGTAGAAAGCTTTTTTACCGCTTTTAGCTTTTATTTACGGTTATTTTGTTTGTTAATATATTGCTCAATTGTCAATATATTCTTTTTTGTAAAGAAAATGTTTCTAATTTACTTTGAGTATCCATTACGAACACTTATAGGGGGCAAAAGATGACTTAGAAAGTCATCTTTTAAAATACGTGACACGTTTCTAGGTATTAACTTAACCTATTTCTATGATTTTTTAAAATTTTAATCCTCACTGGGTATAGAAAAATATAACAAAATATTAGTTAGGAGGTCTCTTTGGTATATGGCTAAGTAGTCAGAGCGCTTGCACGGTTCACAAAAGAACGCGGGTTCAATTCCCACTGCGGTAAAAAAAATATGTTTACTTTAATTCACTTTATCTCCCGAAAAGTTCATCTACGGATCCAATATAAAATGTTGGCGCAAAAATAAATGTAAACTATCGTCTAAAAATGACAAATGACCCCGAATGTAAATCGTATACTATACAACATGTGCCTGCTGCCTGTGCCGTTGTACCGCATCGGCATCGTCTGCTATTATTCATTACTTTGATCAGATCTTTCTATTGTACTTACAATCCATTATTTCTATATACTATAGGTCATATAATAGGAAAACTCTCTATAGTTTTAAAAGATCTCGGCCTGTCTAGAACTATCACAAATTCATTTCTAGAACGCACTTCGAAGGCGGCTTTGGTAGAATCGTTTAAAATTTGGTGTCGGTAGTGGGAGGAGCTCGGACAGTGAAGTTGGGCGTTAATGCATTTTAAAGGGGCCCTTAAACCTACACTTGGGTCGCAAGTCCCAAGCGCTGCTCGGAGCTCCTCTTCCTACAACACGATGGGCCCGACACCTGCACGGTGAATCTATGGAAAGCTAAGTAGTTTCTACTCTAGGTTGGCACCATCTAAGTAAGGTTTAAAGATGATTATACATAATTGAATTAGACAACTACTGTACCGACAACTTATCAACATAAGTAACTTGACACGTAGATTTGAAATGGTTGCGTCCAAATTCAAGGTTTTTTTTTTTGAATTTTCCATTTTAAACAAGTTTTTCTTTCATTATTAACTTATAGTTTATTTTATAAATATATACTTTATACTATCATTTGTGGTTATAACAAAATTTATTTTGAATTTTCTTCGGTGGAAGCGTTCGTGTGGGAAAGTACTCACGAGACTATAAAAGGCAGCCACTCCTTGTTTCTTACTTTTGATACTAAGCAACATAGATTAGATTTTCTTTTGTTTATTATATTTAAGTTAAACTTGCTAATAGTGTAAATCAATTTATGTTCTAGTAATCACGGGACTATGCATGAAGTTGCATCTCATTTTTAAGAGTTTCAAATGGGGATATTTATATGTATTTTATAAATATACATTATATATTTGTACACTTTTTTGTATAATTTTCACACTGCCTTTACATTTTACGGGGCAAAGTAAACTACAAAAACTTCACAACTTTACACCCTAAGAATAAGAATAATTGGTATTTCCATCCAAAACTCCACGCTGCGGATTTATCAAATCATCATAATATAATTTTTTTCGATATAATTATATCAACATCATACTTTATCTTAATTGAGATATATTAAAATATATTTCCATCCCAAGCGGGAATCGAACCCACCAAAGCGTTTACCACCCGATGTTACGCTACGTGATATTTTCATCCTACAATGACCAAGAATGTAAAATTAAAATAACAAAACCACTCAAATATTCATATATAATAAAAATATTTCAAGATCTTATTCAATTTCCTTCACAAACGTGTATTGTAACCGCCATTCACCGTTTAAGCCCTCTTCAAGTGCTTACGCCTTTGGATGAAATCGCTTTGATATCCAACACTATAGACGCAAAAAGACATTTACGTGAACCCCTCTTAGATATATTGAAATGGACTTAGGATAAAATATTTTTTAGCTCCATATTCCATCTCGTGTATAGCGGGTGAAACAAAAAGAATCTAATGGAATTCATGATGTGACCACTAAGCCATAGGACCTTGATGGCATCAAGTATGTACATATATTCAGTATTTTGTTTTGTAGATTAGTCATTTGTTAGAATGTAACTTTCTGTAGTAATAAAAAATGTAATAGAATTAAAAATAAAATTTAAATCAATATTTAAGTTTAAATCAATATTATATGTGTTTGCCTGTACATTTGCTCACAAATCTCAGGAATAGCTTTTCAAATAAAATGTATAGTATATTCATATTATATTAATCAAGAACCCTCGTAGAGCAAAGGCGTAGCATCTACCTATAAACACGACGGTTTGTAGGTTCGATTACCACTTGGCGAAGATGAATTTTTGTATTTCCGTTTTCTTCGCCATGAAATCTAGGTAAAGCGCGGCGTTGCATTCCGCCACTCAACACGCAATGCCACGAAAAATACGGAAAGCAAGGACTAGGCAACGGAGTGTCTTAACACTAGTTTCCTATTGTCCCTGCAGTTCCCTCCTGCCATGTGCGGAATAAAACACGAATATTAAAAAAATATTAGTCAATATTTGGGATCATCGATCGCCCGGACAAAAACTGCAAGCGGGGCGCTACTATGCTATAAAATAAAGTATTTAATGGGGAATAATTTTACTATTGACATGCTCTATTAAGCTTTTGCCTTTGTGAGTTATGTGATTTATCCTAAAGAAACATTTTATAATATTGGCCTCAGTTATAGTTGAAAAAAGTGAAGAAAGGTCTTTAGTTTTCACCTTTTAATTGTCTATATACAACTGGATACATTATAAATATTTCATATATTTCTGTGGGTTACATACGATAATCAAAATATAATATAGTCTATAACATCTACATCAAATTTAAATTTAAAGTAATAGGTACTAAAATTACAATGTTCAACAAAACAATACTGATCGACTTCATAATATTAGTATGGAAGTATAAATGTAAAACTTTTCGATTCAACCATGGTATTTCTACAACTTGTAAACTTCCTACAACGTGAACATTTATCTACTTAGAATTTAAGAAATTGTGTACTCTTCAAACTGTATATATGGCTGTAAATTGTTATAATCGCAATAAATAAATCAATGCCTTTGCGTGTTGAGTGGCAGAGCTCAACGCCGCGGTTTGTTTTATTGCCATAGCGAAGAAAATAGAAATGAAAAAATCCATCTTTTCCGAATGGGGATCGAACCCACAAACGCCAACAGACGTTATGTCTTACGCCACGACGGTTCTCATAAATTATACCTCGAAATTTATATATATTTAGTTTAATAATAATATTACGTTGATAGGAATCGAAGCTACGTCCATCATTATATGAATTTTGTTTACAAAAAACAAAACTGTGAAAGAAATCATAATAACGTTTTCTCAAAAGAAAATTTTGTCTTAGAGAAATTTTACGATTATACAGATACGCCACTTCCTCAAGACGTAAATTGGTTGTGACTCGGAGGCTAATAGAATCTTGATCGCAGATCAAACGGTAACTTTCTTTACTACATTATGTTTCTATATAAACCATTTTCTTACTATATAGACATTATACTGAATTTTTTAACTTCAGGCAGAGAAAACAACAGGAACTGTGGGAACCTAGTGTTAAGACACTCCGTTCCTTGCTTGCCACCTCTTCGAGGTGTTGCATGTTAAATGAGAGATCTCAACGTCGCATTTCATCTAGTTAGCGGAGTGAAGAAAATGAAAATGAAAAATCCATCTTCCTCAGGTGGAAATCAAACCCATAAACTGTCACGTTTACAGGCTGACACTACGTCTCTGTGCAACGACGTTTTCCAGTTTAGCGCTGCATCCCTCGTACAAGAAGGTAAGGAGAAGAACCCTAGTGACAAAATACTAATTGTTTCAACCATTTTCATGTTTAATTAAACTTTTTCAGTAGTTGTAAGTACTGAAAGAGATGTGAGTTAGTTATTATTTTGTACAGGAATCTGTATTGATGCAAACTCTTGAAGTATTATAAAATTCTCTCACTTCTGTTTAGTTTCTTTTTTATATTTTAGGCGGATGTACAAACCGACAAACAAAATGAATGTGTTATGGCATTTATGACGTGAATTTATAACACTGATAGTAAAAGTTTTGTTTAATTATTTATAATTATAATTCATAATATAATTTATATGATTCTTTAAAAGTTTTCTTTTATATTTATATTATATAAGTATATTTTTTAAATATATTATTTCAACTTCATGGTATTCCACCAGAAAATAACACTGTTTAGTTAAATTTTTATTGTCTTTGGTTATACAAAAACATGGAATAATCTTTAAAATAACTTACAAAAACACATTTATTTATTGATAAATACATCGTGAAGTACTAAACTTGTACATATATTATAGTAAAACTATCTTAGAGTTCACTCATAACTTTGCCACTTTAAAATCGCACGTTTAAAAATAAACAAAATTCGTCAAACTTCGGATGTATAGAAAGAGATAGATATATTACAATGTCTTTTATTTCACAATTGTTTTAAACGATTTTCGGTTTTACATTCAAGTTTATTAATAATCGTGCGTTGTTCTTACTTGTTTAGGTTACATCAAAATATGTATATCACAATAATTTATACATCGGCAGTAATTAATGTAATATTAAAATATTATGTAGAAATAACAAACAAGAATTTTAACACACATAGTTTTTATAAGATACATTATTAATAATATTTAAATCGTTCTATTCTTCTTCAATTCTTGAATGAGAATAAATTTAAATTATTACGGAGATATATTGTTTCTATCTTATATATATATATATATATATATATATATATATATATATATATATATATATATATATATATATATATATATATATATATATATATATATATATATATATATATATATATATATATATATATATATATATATATATATATATATATATATATATATATATATATATATATATATATATATATATATATATATATATATATATATATATATATATATATATATATATATATATATATATATATATATATATTGATTACTGTCCTCGTTGTGTCATGTGTCATTCAATACAATACAAGTCATATATAATACAAAAAGTTACATTTCGCACCGGCTGTAATGTTATTTATTTTATTTTCTTTTTTTACTTAAAATAATAATAATAAGTAAGCAATATAATCAAGATATTGGTATGCGAGTAAAGACTTGCATGGACGACAGTGATACGCCACAAAGTTCTAATTTCCAAAATATTTTTTTAATCTGTATAATACAAAAAATTTAAAATTTTGCGCCATTATGTCATGAAACCTCATGACATCCTAAGTGCTAAGTAAAATTAATTGTAAAATGAGATGAAAAGAGGTGTTAAATATATTTCAAAAATTAAATGAATATGGAACGAATGCAGTTACTACAACACTATATCCTCGGAGAGACGAATTTGAATAAATCGATAGCGCTCAAAACTCTTAAAAGTGTTGAGGTTTCGATACGTTGACGTTGTTTTGAAAAGTGCATGTAAATCGAAATAATTAGTAAACGAGTAAATTCGGCACTTACTTTGTTTAACTTTTCTTTAACTCGAAAATACAGAGACCAGTTAAGTAAACCCAGAAAGACCAGTTAGCAGTGTCTGGTTTTACGATTTTTACACATTGTAAAGTATTATTTTTTGGATATATAGTTATTATTTTTTGGAAGCCCGATGTTTCGAACACTGTGCAATTGACTCAGTGTACTGAGAATGGTGATAATATACGCGATTAATCCGGTTAAATGGTTTTATTTAAAATTCTAATATTTTTTCTTTACTTTTCTTAAAAAAATTTTCAACTTTAATTTTGTATGTATATATTTAATTGAGGATCAGTTATATTTGAACTATTCTTTGGTTAGGGAGGCGAAAGCATTATATATATATATATATATATATATATATATATATATATATATATATATATATTTATATATATATATATATATATATATATATATATATATATATATATATATATATATATATATATATATATATATATATATATATATATATATATATATATATATATATATATATATATATATATATATATATATATATATATATATATATATATATATATATAATGCTTTCGCCTCCCTAACCAAAGAATAGTTCAAATATAACTGATCCTCAATTAAATATATACATACAAAATTAAAGTTGAAAATTTTTTTAAGAAAAGTAAAGAAAAAATATTAGAATTTTAAATAAAACCATTTAACCGGATTAATCGCGTATATTATCACCATTCTCAGTACACTGAGTCAATTGCACAGTGTTCGAAACATCGGGCTTCCAAAAAATAATAACTATATATCCAAAAAATAATACTTTACAATGTGTAAAAATCGCGGAAACCAAGCATAAAATTGTTCGCGTCTACCTAAAAATTGTATTATACAGAGATTCTAACTTCTTTTATATAACTTCTTGTGTGCTAAGAACTTAATTTAATCATAGAAATACGATCTGACTACGACTGTCATCAATGCAAGCGATTAACTTCAATCAGTACATCGTGATTATGTAGCAATATTTTCTAATTAGTGATCTTTACAGAATTTCATTCAAATATATAAATGAAATATATTGTAATTAAATATTTCATAATAACATACAATATACATATTCATTGTAATTCAGTTCAACATATGAATATAACTAAATTATTAAATTCTGTTTTTATTAGATTTTCAATGATCTGTATTAGTACAGTAGAATGTTATTATACAAAATAACTCCGATATAAATTATATATTTTTAAATAACAATTTATGAATTAAATTCTATATATTTTTAGATTAAATATAAAAATTTAAACGCAGCAGTATTCGAACTCGCGCCTCTTAGGAATCGACCAAGAGTTGCGGGTTCTAAGCCTGCGTATTAAATTTTTATACATAAATATATTTTTTTCTCAGTTCCGGATAACTGAAATATAATAAACGTATTTTTTTTTAATTTTGCGGTTTATGAATAGTTTCTCTTGAGAGAGTAAAGTATTAAGACACTCCGCTTTTAGGTTTAAATCTAATCCATAACATTGTGTGCATAGAGGGAAACGAAAATGATTTATTACTTCAGCCGAGAATCGAACTCAAAATTACAAGGTTTACTTTAGCTTATTCTGACGATATAGTGAATAAATCGTCTATATTTACAACGTAAAATAATTATGTACATAAATTGAAATCATTTTGTCAACTTGTCACTCACATATAGAAAACAGTGTTATGTTATTGTTATATTAATATTATCTTCAGGCATTAAAATGGGAAAATGTATTATTTTTATATTCTCGCTTTGGTAGAAAACGCTTTATCCCGTATATTGCAGGGTAGGCAGAGGAGAACCATAGGAACCTAGTGTTAAGGAGTAACGGAGTAACGGTAAAAGGAGTAACGGAGTATCCGTTGCTTAGTTCCTGGTTTTTCCGTCCACGCTTTCCGCCTTTTTCAAGTAATTGCGTGTTGATTGGCGGAACTCAACGCCGCGCTTTGCCTATTTTTTTTGCCTAATCTTTGCCCAGAGCGAAGAGAATGGAAATAGAAAAATCCCTCCTTCCCTGAGTGGGAATAGAACCAAACGTACGCCTCTGCGCCACTACGGTCCTCAACCTAAACATTATATCATGAAAATTGAGCCACGGAATGTCTTAATACTATATGAGAAAATATTTATGAGAAAAAATAATATACATTTTAAACGACGGTCATATGTTAATCATGTTTTAATAATACATATTTTATTTTATTGCTTTATTTGTAATTTGATAAAATTATTGAACGAGGTTCTTATTCAAAATTTCGTCAGTAATTTGCATTATAAGTCAACGTGTTAATTTAACAAATACAAAAATAAAGAAATATTTTAATTTCTTATATTTTAACACAATATTGTGGAAATCGAACCTGCAACCTCCAGCATTAAAGACAAACCAAAAATACTACAGTATACCAAAAAGAACAAGAAGAACAAGAGTGACATAAGAAGACAATATTTTTTGGCATTTTATTTGGCACTTTCACATCAATAAAGTTTACACTAAATTTTACTATATAATAATTAAATTAGTACACTTCTTCAGTTCGTTTTTTATCCCTTGTTTAAATGATTATTATTCATACATTTTTAATGACTTTTATCTGTAACAGTACAAGCTAGTGAATTACAACGATTTGAACCTTCGACCTGCGATTCATTGTGCAATATTAAAAATACAAAGATATATTAACTTATATATAATCTGTAACAAACTTACAAATTACTATGACAATAAATATGACTAAAATCTTGAAAACTCGCCATTTGCAAATAGTATTAAAAATTATAAAATTTAAATCAACAAAATCCAGTCTCTAAAGTATACGATGCGTACAGAAATCGTTATTTAGTCATAAAAGGGTTATTTTGGAACAAAATTACGCATATAGCCTTTTATAAAGGAATTTTACGCTCTCCTAAGCTGAACGATGAGTATCTCGCGCGTGCGTAGTATATGCAAAATTAGCAAATGTGTACGTAGTTATGTTAAATCAATTTAAGCATCTAAATATATATTAAAAAAGTATTTCATTGCCATCTGTATGTAGTTTCTATAAATATTTGAAAAAAAAAAACGTTATTGGGGAAATTTATTAAATTCATATAAAACTCAAAATAATATCTTGTTTACTTACGCAAATTTGTCTGTGCGTTCGTACACATTAAATGCAGCAAGAACTCAATCGATCCAAAAGTAGTTTTAATTTTTGTATTGTTGTAAAGTTTCTTAACATATCAATTGATTTATAAGCAAAAAGATATATCAATTAAGAAATTCATTATTATTGTGTTAGCTTGTAGAATAAATAAAGAACAACTTGCTGGAGACTTAATGCTTTAATGTCTTTACTGCTCGGCGTTCGATACAAAAGTGAGTCTATAATAATCACACAGGTGGTAACGTCACTTGCCAAAACGGATATTATTTATGTGGGTAGTTGAATAATCAAATACGAAGGTACTAAATAAGTTACCCACGAGCTTCAATATATTTGTAATTAATATATAGCTAACAATTGAGTAAACTACTTAAATTCAAAATATATTAGTCCAAACTTGTTTAATTATTAACAATGTATGTTACCGTTTTTAAACAATAACCATTGTAATACTTGGATGAAATTGACCATTTTTTATTTCGTCCTATTTGGCACAGGTACGATTTTAACATCGGAAAAAATGCAATTCTGATGCACTTGATAGTTTTTCATCTATATGATATTTAAATATTCATCTACCCCTCATTTAAATATCGTTCTCGATTTGTATTTCTAGATATTTTTGTATGTTATACAAATATAATAACTTAACTTACTTACTTAATATATGTAATATTAAATTTTGGTTGTTAAAGTCATATTTAAAGTTATATCTTGAATTTAAGTAGTTTACTCAATTGAGAGCTATATATTATTCGATCTGTTTTACTGAATTCCATTTTGCATTATTATTATTACAACAATTGTCTCCAATAATATAAAAAAATGATAAAACATTTTTTTATATACAATTATTATGTAAGTTGATGTAGTTCGTGTCTACACCTGTAAAATATCCGACCTCGGGCTAGTCAAGTTCCGCTCAAGCACGCAACTTTTGAAATAAATTCCAATACATTACAACCTTTTTTTATACCTTTTACATTTTTACCTCTTCCCGTAAACGTTTGAAACTGTTTGTAAGGTTAACTAAAGTAACAAATAGAGACAGGAGAAATACTATTCGCATTACTAAATATATATATATATATATATATATATATATATATATATATATATATATATATATATATATATATATATATATATATATATATATATATATATATATATATATATATATATATATATATATATATATAAATTATATATGTACATATGTTATCCCACATAGAGTAAAACAGACAGACGAAACCTAGTGCTAAGACACTGTGATCGATGTTGAACGGCTTGCGCGTATCTCAGGCAAGTATATATAATAATGAATTACCGCGAGTGGGAATCGAACTTACAATTGTCACTCTTAGTGTTTATGCCACTACTCTCCGATGGCCGGTGAAATTGAAACATAAGTTAGACTACTTTGGCACTTCCGGTTATTATTTAGGTTCTTTAATTTTCAATATATTGTACTTATATAAAGCGTTGTTATATCGTTGAATTGTCGATGTAAAAAAAAACAAATGAACAAGCTCTTGAATCAAAATGAATCAAATCAAAATAAATTTAGCTTGCTTTGGCACAGTATATTAAAAGTTAAATAAATTTATATTAATCCTTTTAAATACCTATTTCCCCCAATTTTTTTTTTAATTTTTACAGCGTCTTAAACGACATTTGTCTATTTGATTTAATTTAAAGAAAAAAAGTAATAATAAAAAATAAATATATTTTTAATAGATATCTTAGTAGGCAGCGCCGTTAAAATATGCTCTTGCAAAGAAAATAAAGAAACATAGTGGTACAGTTCATTTTTAAAAATTCATATAGCTTAAAAAAATAAATCAACATATATTATTAAGTAATATTTTTACATACATTTTTAACTCATTTTACTTCAGTGTCAGTTTGCACAAATACGTCACGTGTCATTTTAATGGTAAATCTCATGCATTCAATTACTTTCAACGGATATAATACGTTGTTGACACAATTCTATTTTTTGTATTGTAATATTAATATATTTTCATACAAACATGTAAATATTTGTGTGTATGTCGCCGAGATTCGAACCTTGGCCTCTCGGAATAATATTCAAGCGGTTTAACCTAGGTAAGGTTTACGTCATTACCGTGTATCGAAGCTTATACGTTTGTTATAATTTGGTTGTAGTCCAAAATATATTTATTTCCAATTTTTTGAATAAATGACACTTTTAAAAAATGTCGTAATTTCAGATACTTCACAAAAAGAGATCAAAGCCGGAATGAATTAAAAAAACATTACAACAAATAATATAAGGTCTCGTATGTCTTTTAAAGGTTACTTTTAAATATAAGATTAGATTCATACAATCGTATCTAATATCGATTAAAATATATATTCTTATATATCGATTCGTGATACCTAACTCTATATACATGTTAATTTGAAGTGAGTACGATTTTAAAGTAATAAGGTGTTATATATTGATTTTTTTAGATATTATATATTTAATTTTTTGATAGCGTATATATATGAAAAAAACTATGCCTTCTCTGATTGAAATAAAAAAAGGTTAGCAAATAAAATTTCAAGTAACTGTCAAGTTCAACTCGGTAGAAATAACTCATTAAACAAAAATCCTTATTTCCCAAATTATTCTACGCTTAAATGAGGTTATAAAGTATTTCTGTAACTCGTGTCTAATCTAGTGATTTTTAGCTTCACGCACACAGCAAGAAAGGCGGAGGTAACTGTCAAAAATCTATCTATCTATCTTCTCCGAGTGGAAATCGAACCCGCAAACCATCGCCTTTACAGGTAGACGCTAAGCCTCTGCGCCACGATGGTCCTCTAAACGGCTTTATATATAAATTATAACTGTATAACTTAAGCTTTCAGCTTTTATTCAAAACTTTTTAAATATATAATCCATATTACTTTAGAATCGTACTAAGTCATAATAGAAAACACATCTACAATATCTACAACGAAATTCGGTTAAATTGTAAGACAATCACAAAAAATATAATTTAATTATTAATCTACTTTACTGTGCGCATTGACAATACGAATAGGATTTAAAATTTATGACCAAAAGTTATTACAAATAAAAAATCCACAGACAAACATAATAAAAGATGGCGATGACGAAATATCTATGTACATTAAAGATTTAAAAAACGTGGTTTAAATTCAATTGTTTATTAAGTCATTTGTGAAGATACGAGCGTGAGTATACTAAGCTTCTATCTCAATTCTTTCACTCCTTATGGTAATTTGTCAAAAGTAATTAAATTTAAAATTTCTTTAGTACGGAAAAAATAGCACAAATCCTGCAATATATATTTTTGGCAATTTTAAGCACAGTCAAAACAAAACATAATGTTGGTTCGCACATATTTCAAAAGTAGTATATGACAAAGATCCGTCTAAATATACATATATTAGATACATGCTGTTATATATTTTGTAATCTAAGTATAGAAAATGAAATTGTGAAAATTTAACCAATTTTCCGGGCCATGAACTCGTCTAACGAGCTTAGTATTCCAACCGAAGTTTTATGAAGTTTACGATTCTACAGATGTAAACGTTGAGTTTGAAAATCGCCTTTTTTAAACCTAATTCACAAAATATTTAAGAATAAAATTTGATTATATGTACTTTATATTCAATACGTGCAATAAATCTATATATTACATAATAATAATATATTATCCAATATGTTAATTTAAAATTCTTAAAAAACCTCTTTTATTCATATCATTAGGTATATATTAAATTATTTGTAATAATTTTTGACCTTTGTAAATTGTGAATGTACACATTGAATTACGCATTTTTTTGACAATTCGTTTACTTACTTTGCCTTCAAAAATCTTTCTAATAACATCAAACTGTCTTCTATCGTTACAAGTAGGGATCCTGGAATGGATGACATTTTTTTTTAAATAACTGATACTATTATTATTATAAAAACATAATTATTAATATATAAATATGATGTTATTATGTTATTAAACTTTTTATATAAGAAATAAGAATTTCAAGTCAAAAAATCGAATCCGCACCTCTTGAGAGCCATTCAAGAGGCGCAAGTTCTATAACGTAAAAATATAGTTTTTCCTTTTTAAGTTAACTATGAACTAAAAGTAACTTGTTATTTTAAATAAACATATAAAATCAAAAGTCAATTCCACTTTCTATATAACATTTCAACATAGCAACGTTTCTTATCCACAAAATGCGTAATTCACCTTAGCCGGTATAAAATTTTTAACTATATCTATACATAGAATATATTTAAATATATCAATAAAATGTTAACAAAGGAACGTTCCACGACACTGATTTATAATTGTATATCATATAATAATATCCTATGAGATACAAATCGAACTAGTATTATTATTTACAATATGTTTAAATAAACACCAAATTTAGAATTCATATTAACGTCTTTACTTACACTACTTACACACATGTATCATATATTTATAAGGCTATGACTGAAAACAATATGTTTGAAAATTTCTCCATACATTTATATATATAACATAGGTTATTTTAAAAATTTTAAGGGAAACAACCATATTATGTTAAAAAAATTACAATTATTATTCTTTCACCTAAATAGACTTTAAACATATTAGAATGTATTTATGTAATCAGTCATAGTTATAGATTTTAATATTTATTTTACCTTGAATTCGTTCATGATTTTATATTACAAAAATTATGCAAAAAGACAAAAATGTCTAACACTGCGATACATAAGATGGGGCTTAAATACCCACAAAAATACTGTAAATCTACGTCTCACATCTACATACGTCTCAGAAGTCGTTGTATGACAGCTTACTAGAAGATAAAAGATAAATGGCTAGTTTTAAAGTGACCCGAGCAATAATTATGATCGAAATCGTAAGCAGGTACATTGTGGATATTTATTTAATAACGACAGAAATATCTAACTTGAAAAATGTCCTCATTCCAACACAATCTCACGTTAAATCCACACAGATTTTTTCCAATATTGCTTACAATCTTAAAATTAATAAAAAAAACATAAATTAATTTAATTTTTAAGTAATTAGAAACACAGCAGATTAGTTAAATGTACAAAATAAGTTTATTACTTTGCAAACAAAATTACATCTAGAAACACTTGAAGACCAAAAATTGAATGCCAAAGAAATCGATACACGCACTAAATTCGCCGACTTTAACCCTACAAGCTCACACTTTACCGAACACCTTTAAAAATGACTAGAGAAATACTTAGCACGTTTATTTCTAAACAACGTCGGTCGCAAGATACTAAACTACACTACTCACTCATATGGCAATACAATTCTAACATTTGGTTTCTAAACTGATCTTCTTATAACAGAAGATTAGGAAACGAAATAATCTCAAAGGAACGTATCCGAGAAAAACGAATGAAATAATTCAGTAATGGACGGGACGGTAACACACCAAACGAAATTTATTTATTTGAGAACTGAGGATGTAGAACTTTGGCTAAATCAAAATGAAATTAAAGAAACATCTGCAGAAATAGGTCTTGTAGACCAAGTTAAGACGTTCCACATAAAACGATTCAGATTCAGAATAACCTTCACTTGTATTATATGAAATATGTTAAATATTAAACATTAAAAGACGTGAGCATTTTTTTATAATATTAATTATTTTTATACAAACTATTTTATAAAATGCGACACAAATTGATTTCTATAAAACGTCTTAACGTTGTCTGTTTTAACAATGGGTACCAAAATTGGGCAATCACTATTCTGGTACCTTCCATACACACTGAAAAACCACAGAGATATTTATCAGATAAAAATTTTAAAAAGTTCATAATATCAATACTAATTGTACACTCCCCTAGTCATAGCTTCTCTATTTCTGTTATGCCACTTACAAGTTAAAATCCTTACGTATGTTCTTCTGAACGTTGCGTTGCATAGAGCATAGCATACAGGATTTATTGTAGAGTTTATATAGCAAAGAGCGTAGAAAAATGACCACAACTCGTCTGGGATGCATCTGGCGCAAGCAGTGAGGGGTTTCAACAACACAAGGATATTATAAGGCAACCAAGTGATAATGAAAGATAAAAGTATGGCAGAAAGTGTTTTCGCCGCTTTAGTTTCTTGCTTTTTCTCTTGGGTTTTCTTTTTCTTTGGCTGTTTAGATGTGATACCTTTGCTGGCTAATTGTTTAGGAATTATTTTGGCGTTTAGAGGTATTCGGACATCTTGTATATGGGATGTCCGTCTGGTTAAGGCTGGATGACCTGCTGGATGAAGATTGAGTTCAGAATCACCTCTTGCTGGTCGATAATGAGGTCTCGCGTTTGGTGGGGATTCTTCTGTAATCATTTTAATGCTAGGTCGTTCTGTATCTGCGTCTGGCAATCGTATAAGTATAGTGTATACGGAATCTGCGGAGGCAGATTTTGGTGCTGGAGACGCTGTAGTGTTTATTTTAGTGTTAGGAGGAAGTGAGCGGCTGTCTCTAGCAGCGGGTAGGGGAGGGGGTTCGTAGGTACGACGTAATGGGGACGTGCCGCCATCTGCTACACTTGAGCCTCCGGAACCACCACGACCAGCATAAGGATCTCTAATAACATTGAGCGAAGTACATCTGTTAAAGGAAAATAGATTAAATATAATTACTTTATTACTAATTATTTTCTTACCATTTTTAAATATACTAATGTTAAAAATATTAAATACTCTTTTACCATCAAAAATATACAAACTTAACTAATATACAATTGTGAAACAAAATATTATATAGTGTGATCGGTATCGATTATTAATTGGAAAAAATCGGTACAGATAATTTAAAAGGTAAAAGATAAATACCTGGATACTGAGCTCTGTAATGGAGTTTCAACAGAGACTGGTGTCGCATATCCAGGGTCTGAAGGTTCCTCTTCAGGCTCAGTATCTTCCAAGTCTTCCCTACCAGAATGGTACCATGCGACGCACCACGCTCTAATAGCTTTCCAACCTCGTTTTGGACGTCGAGCCGATGTAGTCTGCAAGCAAATCAAAAATACTTTAGTTTTTGTATTTTACTTTATTTAAAAAATGGTCAAGTTGGACTCGCGCGTTCGTTCGTTAGTCGAAAGGTTCTGTACGAAGTTAATTGCGTACAGAACTTGAAAAGTTTATATTTTAAATAATACGAAGGAAACACCTTTATTGTATTGGGACCTACTTGATATTTCTTTTTTTTAGCTTCACGCTTCATCCCGCACATGGCAGGGAGGCAGAGGGAACTGCAGGGACCGTGGAAACCTAATGTTAAGACACTCCGTTGCATAATCCCTGCTTTCTCCATCCCCACTTTCCGCCTTCAAGGCATTGCGGGTTGAGTGGCGGAACTCAACGCCGCGCTTTGACTAGTTTGCCAGAGCGAAGAAAATGGAAATAGAAAAATCCATCTTACCCAACTGGGGATCGAACCCAGAAACCGTCGCGTTGTGCCTCTGCGCCACGACGGTATTCAATATTTCTTTTCAATTTAGAGTATTTATTATTATAGCCGCAATTAAAATACATCATTTGTGAAAATTTCAGCTTTCTAGCTATCACGGTTTATGAGATACAGCCTGGAGACAGACACACAGTGGAGGCTTAGTAATAATGTCCCGTTTCACACTTTGGGTATGGAACCCTAAAAAGTAACAAATTGTAAGTATTTGTTTTATAAATATTTCGTATAATTTAACAATTTTCATTTTCCTCAAATACTCAATATCAATTTCAACTAATTGATAAAAACAACGAAACGAAAGTAACTTTGGTTGGCCATGTTTGCCAAAAATTTAAAAATTGGTGTTTTGCCAAGCCCGTTACGATATTTGTCCCAGTAAGTGAAACGGGAAATTCGGGCATTATCTCCTGATTCTCAGGGGCGGGGTCAAACGAAGGTACTCTACACCACACCTTTATACCAGATAAGCAAAATAGTTGCCAAAGCATTCAAAACGTCCAAATCTATCTGTCATTTGCCAAGCGTTCCGGTTGCATTCGCTATTATTGGATTGTCGCCAAATTGTACAGTTTAACTAAATTGTTTTTTATATAAGCTCTATATCTTTTAAATAATCGTGCCAGTGACAGAACGTTATTTGGTTTGAGTTATCTGATTTTACCTTATATTCAATGTATGAAATTTAGTAAAATATTACTAAGTAAATTAACTGTATCAATATAAATCATTTTATAGCAAACTTCAGAAAATATACCTGAAGGAAATACTGCGTTTTGAGCTTTAGAGTAACGAACTATGGCAAAAAGTCGATTCGCGGAAAAAACAATGTTAATGTTATTCGTGTCTGGGCTTTACAGTTTCTTTATTATTCGCGCCTTCAAAGTGCCTCACTGTGTCATCATTACTAGAAGTATTTGTGCGAAGACTAAAAAGACCGTCGTGGCGCAGTGGCGTACTCGTAAGCGTCTGCCTGTAAACGCGACGATTTGTGGTTTCGATTCCCACTCGGGGAAGATGGATTTTTCTATTTCCATTTTCTTCGCTCTGGAGAACTAGGCAAAGCGCGGCGTTGAGTTCGGCTACCCAACACGCAATGCCTCCAAAAAGGCGGAAAGCGGGGACGGAGAAAGCAGGAACTAAGCAACGGAGTGTCTTAACACTAGGTTCGTATGGTCCTTACAGTTCGGGATATATATGCAATAGTTAAGTATTACCGTGTCTATTCAGCAATGATGTGCTTGCAATAATTTATTATTTCATCGAGCACAAATTTATAAATAATAACCATGATCGAAACCATTATATTTATAATTAATACTTGGATATTATAACACATATAATACAACATTGGAGTACTCCTATAAGATTGAAAAACATAAATTGGATAAGCGACTAACTAACTAACTTAAAATTATTTATGAGGGGACCGTAATGGAGCAGAGGCGTAGCGTCTACCTGTAAACGCGGCGGTTTGTGGGTTCAATTTCCACTCGGGGAGGATGAATTTTTCTGTTTTCATTTTCTTCGCTCTAGAAACTAGGCAGGGCGCGGCGTTGAGTTCCCCCACTGCAATGTTTCGAAAAACGCGGAAAGCTGTGACTAAGCAACGGAGTGTCTTAACACTAGGTTTCTATGGTTCCTGCAGTTCCCTCTGCCTACCCTGCCATGTGCGCGATAAAGCGTGAAGCCATAAAAAAAACTTAATATTACCTTATTACAAACTGTATTAACCTCACTAACAATACACAAAACAATCAGAGGCACGTGTTGTGAAACAAACGTCGACACTCTACATATGAATCAAAGTTGTAGCTTAAACGCACCGTGTATAAATTGCTGAGATATAATTCAAAGCAAGAGTTTACACTTGAACATTGGAATATTAGAAACAACTGGCAATTTATAATTTGCTGTGTATATACTGTAAATATACATAGAAACTAATTTAATATACAAAGCTTCTATAAGCAAAACTTTGTTTACAAATATATGTCGAAGATGAAGTAGCAATAGCACAGATTGAACGTGACATATTTATTTTCAAATTACTACTAATGGTTGAAAAGACCAATCCAGAAAGCTTTTCAAAAGCTTTCGAACTTTCAAAACCAATGGATAAAAGAGCTTATTTTACTCAAAAAATGTAGAAAAAGTGTAAAGCAGTATCAAAATCAGTACACTATTTAAAATATAATATAAATTTAAAGCAAAACTAGTATTTTATACAAAAGTTAGCTAAATTTAATTAATACGACAAAATAACAGAGATTGCTGTTCCACCAAGTCAAGTGACCTAAATATATTGCAAGACAAGCCAACTAGAACTAGCATGTCTGCTATTGGTTTAATTACGTTAAGACCATTTCTATTTATTGTGACTTTTATAAGAAAAGATTTACTTTAGGAGCCACTATTAGGAAATTTTCTTTGAAATGACTAGAAATTTCTCGTACCATAATTATTAGATAGATATGTTAGCTGTGTTTTGTAATACTGTACTTTGTAGTAATAGTGTAATTTGTTTCTTCTGTTGAAAATAAATTTGCAATTTACAATCGACCGTTGTGGCCCAAAGGCAAAGTGACAGCTCGTAAACCTAACAGTTTATGGATTCGATTCCTACTTAGGGAACATGTAACATTTTTATTTTCTTCATTCGGGTAACAAGGTCTAAAAGTGGCGTTGAGTTCTGTTACTTCCTACTGCATGGTCAGATATGGTTTTATTAATAATGTATTCTAATATTGATATTATGTCCTTAAGACCCCAACTATACTTTAAAGTGCTAACTTGTCTATACTAGTGTTATATAATCTAAAATTATATACAAACTCATATATAATAATAATAATAATAATAGTTTCTTTATATGTGCAACATAGGCCCACTTGTTAGTAATTTTTACTTATAAAACTATATACGTCATCTGGCATATTGCACAGCGTAAGCCAATTTTTGTCCAGCCGCTGATATACAAATAACTTCTTTATAATTATTCTTTCTGCTCTATCTTCTTCATTGTTGAATAAATTATCTTCATAAAAATAATTTTAAATAGCGGAGAAACTCTCCGAATAGGTGTTATATATAAGAATAATATATTTAGACAGAAACCATATATATACCTGATTCTCCTTCCAACGTGCATCGTGTAAAGCTCCTCTCACGTGGTAGACGGAGTCAGCATCTCCAGATTCTGATCTCGCTCTGCCATCCACTTCCCGAGTCTCGTCACTGTAGAGATAAATTTCGATACACAAATAGGCTATTGACATTTCACAATAAAATTAAAAAATAATTAAAAGCGAACAAAAATATTAAAAAAATAATAGAAAGTTCTCACCAAATGCAACAATTGTTAGCAATAATCTTTGATTGCCGGAACTTTATTAGAATTGTAATGAGATGCTACCAACATAAAGAGTTAACGGAGTTAAGTTGTACGGCGTCCAAGAGACGACGGTTCAAATCCTACGTTACAATTTTATACTTTTTTTAATTTTTAATTGTTTTATTTATTATAGTCACTTTAAAATCAAATAAGGAGAACCGTCGTGGCGCAGAGGCGTAAGCGTCTGCATGTAAACGCGACAATTTGAGGGTTCAATTCCCACTCGGGGAAGATGGATTTTTCTATTTCCATTTTCTTCGCTCTGGAAAACTAGGCCAAGCGCGGCATTGAGTTCCGCCACTCAACACGTAATACCTTGAAAAAGGCGGAAAGCGGGGTTGGAGAAAGCAGGGACTAAGCAACGAAGTGTCTTAACACTAGGTTCGTATGGTTCCTGCAGTTCCCTCTGCCTACCTTGTCGTGTGCGGGATAAAGCGTGAAGCTGTGAGAAATCAATTAAGATATATTTTTTTAAGATATAATCATAACGGTATATTTTTTCTTGTGTTACATTTTATTATATAATATATACATATAGGATATATATATATATATATATATATATATATATATATATATATATATATATATATATATATATATATATATATATATATATATATATATATATATATATATATATATATATATATATATATATATATATATATATATATATATATATATATATATATATATATATATATATATATATATATATATATATATATATATATATATATATATATATATATATATATATATATATATATATATATATATATATATAAAATTTTTGTGTGCCTTTTGCCTTTAATATTTCATATCATATAAATTAAGGAACATTTAAGCTAAATATATTTTGGGAAATTAAATAATTTCAGTAAATAGGATGATTGTCGCTACACACCATATTTATTTTAATACAAACGCTATTTAGCTTTATTTCGTATAAACCAGGGTTGAATATTACATTCATGAGTAAACCTAGTGTTAATGCTCTCCGCTTCGTGCACAACTAAACACCGCTCTTTGATTCACAAAACCGGAGAGATTAAGTATTTTTTAATTAAAAAATGTAATAAACAAAAAAACCTAAAACAATTTTTACACAAATTTCTATTTTTCTTTATATTCACTCTCTATTCTATATAAAAGTATACAGTATATAAAAAATCTAGTGCTTAGACACTCTATTATCACTTTTCTAAACATATATTCTTACTAATTCCTAAAATATATGATTTTAACGAAAGTGTAAAAATATAGTATCATAACAACTGAGTTTGTTTCTAAGCATAGCTAGCATACCTACAGCTTCATACTTAGAAATGCAAGGAAGGGGTTAATCAAAAGTACATAAAGCGAGATGAATGGACGCAAAGCTGGCATTACGCCAGAGCGCAGGGCCTGAGTGTAAAGCAATTTGAGGTTTTATATATGATATACATCTTACGTTATTTATTACACACGTTAATAGGTAAGTAAAAAAAATAAAATTTTTGATTTTTTTTTAGTTTCACTATTTATTCCAAGCGATATTGCGATATTGCTATTTATTCCAAGCGATATTCCAAGAGATATTACGTGTTGTATGGTGAAACTCTACGCTGCACTTTGTCTACTCTGGTGGAGAAATTAAAATATTTTATAACATTTTTCGTAAGGGGATCGACCTCATTCACTCATCATATCTGTCAGACGCTATTCGTCTAAGCCACGTTGGTCTTTTAATTGTTAACTAATAAGCCCGATGGTTTGCGTATTCTATTCCTACTCGAGGAAAATGGATTTTTCTAGTTCCAATTTCTTCGCTTTGGCAACTAGGCAAAGTGCGGCGTTTGCAAAAAGGCGGAAAGCAGGGAACGGAGTGTCTTAACACTAGTTTCCTATGGTTCCCGTGGCTCTCTTTGCCTACCCTGCTATGTGTTGTATAAAAGCGTGAAGGCAGTAAAAAAAAAAATATTATTATCTAAAAAAATATATTAAAAAGTTAAATTTTACATTAGTTTTTTATTTATTAAATATGATACTATAATAATATAATATATGTAATAATACACTTTATAACACTAGCTTTAATATAAGCCGCCACCGCTCACAACTTGTACTGGACAACAAAACATCCATTCTCGAAGTGGAAATTGGTCGCGTATAAATCGTCTGCAGATTAGTCCTGTATAGATGGTGCATTGTTTTTACTCACGCGTTATTTTATAGTAGCTTAGCTTTAATAATTTTGCTTTATGTTTATTTTATTATGCCTTATATTTCTGTCTGTCTGTAAGCGCTTTGTGGGTTCATTTTTATGAGGAGAAAATAAACTATTTTTATTTTCTTGATAAAACACAGCGTTGAGTTCCGCCACTCAACATACAATGCCTCGTAAGGCTGAAAGTGAGAACAGTAGAATGTCTTAACACTAGATTAATACGTGCTCCTAGGTATTAAAAAATATACAGAGTGTATCTGACACGGCGGCCATTATCAAAATCACTTTTAGAGGAAAATATTTCGAGGCTATATACAAAAAAATATTTAATAATTATTAATAGTTTAGGTAGGTAGTTCCATGTATATTAATTTTAATAAAATAATATTTATTTTTAAACAAGTTACTTATTTTGAATAAATATATTGTTTTCTAACGTTAACGTTATTATTTCAAAGTATTATTCTATTGGCAAATTAACATAATTTAGATATTTGCAAACTAAATTACATTTTTTTGGTGCCTACAATATGCACTTAGCATAACCGACTTAGCAATTATTGTGTTTTTATTTTTTGATACTGTTAATTCATACAGATCCTTGCGCTGAGACACTCTGGTTTATGCCGTTTTTGTATACATTAGTGAGGCACAACTCTAAGTAATATCGAAACTGAATAAAGGCTTGAGTACCCCGCTAATAAAGGGTTAAGATATACATATACGTATGTATGTTAAAAAGCGCCTACGAGTGGGTATCGAACATACGACAATCGTGCTAAGTCATATGTTATAACACTAATTAATGAGACATTGGTATTTAAAATATTTTTTCCTCTCATTGATTTATTTTAATGACAGTTTGTGCTGCTATCAATGCGCCGGGATTTGATCTCGCGGAAACTGTCCAAGGATTGTAATCACTAAACCAAGTACACATTACGTCAAAATGTTTATATGCTTACAACTTATTGCGTTATTAGCATCTCTGTAGGGAGATTTTTACAAATTTTCGCAACCAAAAGATTTTTACAAAGTTCAATCGTTTGGCGAGAGAGAATGCTATTTTTTATTTAATATTTTTATGATTTTTAAGGTGTTAATTCACACTGAGAATAGAAAAATATTTAAAAAAACTATATAAAAAATTCAGCCAGAGCGCTTGGAAGATTTCCAACAGGCGTTTTCTTAAAGTCTATTTGAATAAAGAATTTTTGATTTACAATTTTAATTTCGAACTAGTAATATAAATAATAAACTGTTTGTTTACTTAGAAACTATGAGTGCCTCATACATAATAACTTTTAGAAGTTTTGCAACTTACATCTATTGCTTAAGTTCTTTGGATATTTAATATGCTTCACGATTTATTCGTTATTACCTTTTTATATGCGAAACTTAACACCGCAAAAGCCGCCGTCTCCTATTTACTTCTTATTTTCTTAGTTATAATTTTTTTTTCTAATGAAAATAAAGAAGTTGTCGTGATTTATTTAAGCCCCTATAGGTTTTCTTAAGAGTTAGTGTATCTATATGTCCTCATTACCGACGTGATCAAATTGAAATAAGTAAGAGTTGTGTGGGCCACATGACCCTTTTAACAAGTAAAGTGAGTTATATCGAAACGTGATGTAATCCAACGCATACAGAAAAATAATTAAGACCCTTAGGTTAGTACGTTCAAACAAACTAACTGGTTAGACTTATAATATAAGTAAAGGTGAACAAAACACTAACTACTTCAAATTGTGATATAATTTGTAACAAATACTACCTACCTAATTAGTCTTTTCACTTATAGTAAAATCTCACTTACAACCTACCTTTCCACCTAACTTGCTGTACTACTTAGTATCTGCAGCCAGAGCTACGGTATGAGAGAATATACATATATACATATATTCTACATACATAATACTTATTTTTCCCCTATTATGTATTTCTATAATAAAATATAATAAAAATAAATATTTATATATAAAATATAAATTTATTTTTGGAAACCAGAAGTGTTTTGTTAATTTAAACAATATCAACGAAACACACGTATACTACGTGGTTTGAACGTATTCAGAGGCGTGGCATTGGCATTAAATGACATAAATCACTTAAGAACGAAGACAGAGAGAGAGAGAGAAAGCCCGATTGACTTAATTTCGGCGCTTTGCAGTTTTATCATCTAAAACTACCCTCTTTATATATATATATATATATATATATATATATATATATATATATATATATATATATATATATATATATATATATATATATATATATATATATATATATATATATATATATATATATATATATATATATATATATATATATATATATATATATATATATATATATATATATATATATATAATATATATATATATATATATATATATATATATATATATATATATATATATATATATATATATATATATATATATATATATATATATATATATATATAAACAAACGCTATCCAACTCTTAGAAAATTCGAATACACTACTATTAAACAATGAAGCATCGTCTTATATATGTGAACTTTTACGATTCTGAAAATGCTGGTAAAACAAATAAGAATTCACGAGGGTCCTTACTTCGTTTCATCAGTTAAATAAAATGTTGACAGCGCAAGCAATTTTTCTTTGTATTACAGACATTTTAAGGATTATTTTAGCTCAATGTTATGTTAAGTCATTTTAAAGGCAACATTTATACGGAAATAGAAACACTTTTTTGGTAGGCTTTTTTATCATTTGCTTCTCTTTTCATAGATTTGATGATAGTTATTGTGTTAAGTTTTTAAAAAAAAATTAAATTAACCTGTATAATAAGATTACTATTTTTTAAAAATAACAGGGTAAGCAGAATGAATCTTATGTTAAGACACTAGATGTCCCTTCTCTGCCTCATTTCTTAATTTAATAATAATATTAAACCTTTAAAGATGAAGCCCATTCAGTTCAACGTCAATTGCAAATGATTAATCCCTAGATTAAGAATCGAATCCACTACTGTCAATTGTACAAGCCTTCTTTCTTTTCTCTTCTTTTAAACAGCGCCACAATGGCCTCATTAACTGTAAAAATACAAATTAAAGAAACACAGTCCATGTAAAAATATACCATGTACCTAATTTAAAAAAATTAGGCTATTTTTTAAAATCCTTTTCTATATTTTTTTCGCGCTAAAACGCAACGCTTCTGTCAGATTACTTCGTTCCCTGACAGAACGATTTACATTCATTTCGTTTGGGTGCTTTCGTGCAAAAACATTGTTGTGCTTTTTATAATTGCTGGCTTTGCTTGCAAATGGAATAAATAAATTGCTAACAGCATTTTGATTATTAAATGGCCTTAGATAAATGGTACCTAGTTTTTTAAACATTTGAGTAATTTCAATTTTTACTTTAAAAAATAGGTACATTATTTGCTCTGATAAGTCAGTGTTAAGTTCCACGAATTAATGTGAAAAGTTTCAAAATTAGTCTGAAAATGGAGAACGGAGTGTATTTAGACTTTAATCTGCGGTAGTAATTTTTTTTTAGCTTCACTCTTTATCCCGCACATGGCACAGTAAGCAGAGGGAACTGCTGGAACCATACGAACCTAGTGTTAAGACACTCCGTTGCTTAGTCCCTGCTTTCTCCGTATCCCACAGTAAGTAAATAAAATGAAACTAAATTCCATTTTGAATATAACATCTTAGAACTTTTAAAAACACTTTAATTAATTTCCTTCGAAAACAATTACAACCGAACAAAGTCACTCTAATTTGTCGAACTCCTAAGAGATAAAACTTTGAAAGTACTCTACTTGTGACAAAGCATCCATGTGTGACTTGAAGGAAAGAGAAACGACGTGAGGTGCAAAAACGATTACATACCTAGTGTAATGCAACTTTCTCATTATTTTAACTTCAAACTTTATCCTACATAGTACAAACTTAACTTTAAAATACTCTGCTACAATTTTTCCGGGCAATTTTTCAAGTATTGTGTGTTAGGTAGCTGAACTCAACGCCACAGTTTCTCTTCTGATTATATCTAGGAAATGGGCTTAAATTTTAAAGCTTCACAAATATTCACACTATCCAATACAAAAAATAGAACATTTTATTGTTCAGTTAGTTTTTTTCTAAGTTGATAGCACAAAGAACCAAAAAAAATTATAATAGCAAACATATTGGTGTGTTAATATTCAGAAACAATTGACAATATATTGACAATAATTTTTATAACGTGTAAATTTCATATTTTAAGAATCCATCCATCCATCTGTATCAGATGATTTAAGTATATGAGAAGAAATCTGGTGGTTTGATGTCAGTTTAGCGTTGTCTTCTCCTCCGACTAATCTAGCTAACCAGGTATTGTCGAAAAGCCTTAAATATGCTCGATAAAGCATAAATATGTCAAAAGTTACCATTAGCGTCATTAAAAATTTGGTAAATAATAATTTATTAATAACTGTGTTTGTATTTTTATATTTTAAATAATATAATTTTACTTCGACTTAAAATCTAACTGCCAATACAGATATAAAACAATTATTAATATGAGCTTTCCGCAATGTCATAGATTATTAAGCATAATGTTATATTTTTAATTTAATTTATTACTTTTTGAGATTAACGTGTTCACCAAAAAAACTCTTCAGTTTAATATTATAAAATATAGATAATTAATAAAGTCTAATTAAAAATATGACATACCACAGATAAAATATCAATTAAATAACCTTTATTTCTAATATAGTCTATGAAGTAGATCTTCGTTGACTTTTAAAAAATATATAAGTTAGCCAGAAATAAATTCCTATCATCATTCACCAAAAAAGGGCCAACCCCGCGTAATCGATTTTAATCTAAAATATAACACATGTACCAGGGCGACATATACTAGAAGGCGGTTGGTTTCCTTGCATTAAGTTACAATTGAAACGCAACACAATAACACACGTCCTTCCCTTTCACTCTTGTGACATGGGAATAATGCTGTCTCACTTGACATGTCCGACAGTGTATCGACTCGAACGATTCAACGTTCTAAATAGAGTATCTGATGCTCGAGATTGTATGAATGGGATTGGAGACAATTGTTTTCTGTTATTGTTTCTTTAATAATAGTGGACGTGTGTCATGTGGTTGTGAAATATGATAAAAGTAATATTTCTATAAATCAATGCCTTATTTATACTAAATTAAGCTTTTTACACTAAATTACTAAATTAAACTTTTTATTTTATGATCAAGTTCAAGGTCCAAGTTTAAAAATTCGTTAGTTCCTAGTTGCCAGAGCGAAGAAAATGTTCAAAAAAATGTTAAAAAAAGAAAAATATGTTAAAAATTAGCAAAAAAATTATCTTCCCCGAGTGGAAATTGAACCCATATACCGTTCTGTCTACAGGCAGACCTTGCGCCATGAGGGTCCTCTAATATGTTAAATAAATAATTTTATAACATTTTAAAAAATAATCGTTAACGAGTTTAGTTACAATGTTTTGATAGACTGAATGTTTTACGATCCGTGTCTTGTTTTACTAGGTAATTTAAAAATAACACAATAAAAGAGAACGAAATAAAGAGAAGATAATAAAATAAAGTTGGCTTTATTAGAAGAATTTAAACCTTACTTAAAAAACAAAGCTTTATACTTAGGTACCAAAAATAGTATTATAGTAATTTGTTTAGATAAATTCGTTACTATAAGACAAAAACACGAAGAAGTTTCTTTTCATAGAATACGTGTAGTTAATTTACGTTATCTACAAGAGCTTGGTGGTGAAGGAGTCTGGAAGCTTGAACGATAAAAGATAAGCCCTATTTCATGTATACTATCTTTATTAGGTCAACAATATATGGTTATTTTTCATCACAATTTTGTATTGTTTTAATAATAATTCAATTAATTGTACATATTTTTTAATTAAATTGAAATTTTTATTGTAAATGAAATTAATTGATTTAAAATTGCAATTATCGTTTCCATTCAGTCAATAAATAACATATAAGTCATTGAAACAAAAGTCATTTTGACAGCTAGTTTATAAATGATGACTGTAATTTTATTTTAATGTAGCTATTCATTATAGTATACATTAACCACCAACCGGATATAATCAAATTTTCAAATAATTCAAAAATTGTTTAAATTAATTATTCATATTTTAAATGTACTTTATATTCAAAATATAAATAATTCTTTCAGGTCCGAGTCATTTATTTTTGAAATCTAGGACAAAACATACCAAATATTTCATTCAATTATGTTCAAAGAATAGAGTATGTATCTTCATATATCCACGTATAGTACAGTATACATATGTATCAATGCCGACTATGCTACAATGCGATGGTTTTGTAAAACTTAAAATTTATTATAAAACTAAAAACTTTGAACGTCTTTTTGCGTCACATGAAAATCGTCCAAAAATCAGGCTTTACGCTTAATCCGCACATAACAGGATAGGCAGAGGGAACTACAGGAACTATAGGAATCTAGTGTAAAGACACTCCGTTGCTTAGGCCCTGCTTTCTCCGTACCCGCTTTCGTCCTTTTTCGAGGCATTGCGTGTTGAATGGCGGCCCTCAACGCCGCATTTTGCCTAGTTTTCCAAAGCAAAGAAAAAGGAAATAGAAAAATCCATTTCTCCCTAGTGGGAATTGAATCCACAAACCGTCGCGTTTACAGACAGACGCTTACGCCTCTGCGCCACGACGGTCCTCGCAAAACATCAGGCGCGGGGTTTAAATCCTGCTCGTTCAAATTATTATATGCTTCCGTTAAATGTTTTTATATTCTTGGTGTGTATAAACAACTTTAATATAATAAAAGGTTTTCTTTTATATTTTCATAGAAAGTCCTTTAATATACCATCATAGTCAAGAAAGTCATTTAATATACCATTGGAATAATATGAATACACTAATTAAAGAGACACTGGCAATGTTTCAAGACTTAGCACAACATGATATTCATCACCTACAGAATCGATTTTAGTTAAACAAAGCTGATTTTTACTCATTTTGAATAAAAGCTTTTTTTATTATTTTTTTTTTCAAGCTTTACACTTTATATTGCAGGGTAAGCAGAGGGATCTGCAGGAACCATTTGAACCTAGTGTTAAGACACTCCATTGCTTAGCTACTGCTTACTCCGTCCCCACTTTCCGCTTTTTTCCAGGCATTGCGTGTTGAGTGGCGGAACTAAACGCCGCGCTTTGCCTAGTTGCCAGAGCGAAGAAAATGAAAATAGAAAAATCTATCTTCCCCGAGTGGGAATCGAACCCTCAAACCGTCGCGTTTACAGGCAGACGCTTACGCCTCTGCGCCACAACGGCGCTTAATATGACAGACAAGAATTCGCAACTTAAGATATATTTTGCCATATACAAGCCGTACAAAGCGCCTAAAAATCTCAACATAGATAAGAAGGTACGGCTTAATGGCTAGAGCGCTTGTGCGGTAACGATAGCGCTTTATACAACATTTCCGTTATTTCTCTACAGATTTATTTATATATTTTACAGACTAAGTGATTAATAAGAGCACTATAGTATTAGGGCATTATCGGTAATGGCGAGCTATATTGAAACAAGTGATTAATTAATGATCTGGAATCTAGGCGGATATAAATACATATATATTTAGATATGTCGTTTTCCATTGTAATTATTGTGAATTGGATTCTTAATTATATAAAGATAACACAAAAAAGATATTAATTACTAATATCTATTTTGGCTTATCTTTTTTTGTAGCCTAATTAGCTATATTATGCATTGCCCTATACGGATCTTCTTATATAAACTTACATATATATATATATATATATATATATATATATATATATATATATATATATATATATATATATATATATATATATATATATATATATATATATATATATATATATATATATATATATATATATATATATATATATATATATATATATATATATATATATATATATATATATATATATATATATATATGTAAGTTTATATAAGAAGATCCGTATAGGGCAATGCATAATATAGCTAATTAAGCTACAAAAAAAGATAAGCCAAAATAGATATTAGTAATTAATATCTTTTTTGTGTTATCTTTATATAATTAAGAATCCAATTCACAATAATTACAATGGAAAACGACATATCTACATATATGTATTTATATCCGCCTAGATTCCAGATCATTAATTTATCACTTGTTTCAATATAGCTCGCCATTACCGATAATGCCCTAATACTATAGTGCTCTTATTAATCACTTAGTCTGTAAAATATATAAATAAATCTGTAGAGAAATAACGGAAATGTTGTATAAAGCGCTATCGTTACCGCACAAGCGCTCTAGCCATTAAGCCGTACGTTTTTATCTATGTTGAGATTTTTAGGCGCTTTGTACGGCTTGTATATGGCAAAATATATCTTAAGTTGCGAATTCTTGTCTGTCATATTAAGCGCCGTTGTGGCGCAGAGGCGTAAGCGTCTGCCTGTAAACGCGACGGTTTGAGGGTTCAATTCCCACTCGGGGAAGATAGATTTTTCTATTTCCATTTGCTTCGCTCTGGCAACTAGGCAAAGCGCGGCGTTTAGTTCCGCCACTCAACACGTAATGCCTGGAAAAAAGCGGAAAGTGGAGACGGAGTAAGCAGTAGCTAAGCAACGGAGTGTCTTAACACTAGGTTCAAATGGTTCCTGCAGATCCCTCTGCTTACCCTGCAATATAAAGTGTGAAGCTTGAAAAAAAAATAATAAAAAAAGCTTTTATTCAAAATGAGTAAAAATCAGCTTTGTTTAACTAAAATCGATTCTGTAGGTGATGAAAAAACCGAAGCATTAAGAACTTAAAAGGATTTTGCAATTTGTATACATTTCAAAATAACTCGTACATATTTAAATATTACAGTAGATGTTTCTTTCAATATTAAGACTGCATATAACATTATTTGGAAAACTTACATACAAATCTCTAACAATTCTGTTGTTAGAAGAGAAGATTTAACACCATCTGGTGAACTAGCTATGAATATAAGTTAAGCTAAGTTTAGTCCAAAATTTAAACTCGATCTAACTCCCACTTGTAAGACCTCCGAAGTTTTGGGCTCAGATGCATTGCCCTATACGGATCTTCTTATATAAACTTACATATATATATATATATATATATATATATATATATATATATATATATATATATATATATATATATATATATATATATATATATATATATATATATATATATATATATATATATATATATATATATATATATATATATATATATATATATATATATATATATATATATATATATATATATAATATACATACATACAAAATATAGTTAATTTCGCAACTTCTTCAGAATTGGCCATAAAATTTGCAACCCGTTGTAAGTGATCGCTTATTTTTGTAAGTTAACACACGTTAAGTGAAAGTCTGGAATAATTATTTCAATCTACATTTTCTTTAAAAACTTTTTTTCTTTTCACGCTGTACCCAGCCGCATGGCAAGGAAGACAGAGGGATCTGCATGAACCAAAGGAATCTAATTTTAAGACACTTTGTTCGCCTTTTTTGAAGCATTGTGTGGTGAATTAGAGAACTCTAGAACGGAGAAAGTAATAATAACTATTTCTCCCCGAAATTGAATCGAACCCACGTTTACAAGCAGACTGTGCCTCTACATCATGATGGTCCTCATTTTTTTGTACTTAGAAAATTAATTATAGCTTGCGGAAGTGACGTAAAGCTTGACAACAAATTTTTACACCCGATGCATCTTTTAAAGGTTAAGTGGTCATTGTTGGTACCTAATAAGTATTCTATTACATACTATATATAATTTTGATTTAAAATTTTGATGCGATAAGTGTACTATAAGTAATTGGAATTTAATTGGAGGTACCACTTATATGTTTTATAACATGTCTATTAGTTTGTGTTTTGTATTAAAAATTGTCAGTTGGGCATAGTGACTATTATATAGACTAAAAAAGCACACAATATATCGATATTTAAATTTAACTTACTGTGCTTAGAATTGTTATATTACTAAACTATCCTAACTAGTTGATTTCGCATACTACTTTTTTTAAACACTTATCTTATAAGCCAAAATTTATTCAAGCTGAAGAATTTCTATACTTGATCGCACTAATCTAGAGATGCACTAGTTTGAGTAAACTAAAAATATAGTTGTTTTGCGGAATATTATGTAACACCGTATGGATCTTTTCAATTCCTATAAACCCTATAAGTATTGTTAGCTCGTGGACTTAAAACCTATGATACAAAACTCTTGGTTTCCAAAATTTGACTACACGAGCAAAGTCACAGGTAAAGCTTAAATATAAACCACCAATACCATGGAATCAAAGTTTTAAAACCGCCATAAAATCTTTATGCGAACATTGATGAAGTCACCTGAAATAACTATCTATAAAAAAAGTAATAAAAGTAATAGCCTATTAAGGACGCACTGAGAGTACGTTCTCCGTTTACCTCCTTAGGATGTTTTCTTTAATTACCGTCTCGATTTATCTTTTTGTTTATCTGATTTATATTAAAAAATAGTAATATTTTTAAATGACTAATACACCAATTAGATAAAGGATCCACGATAATTTTTTCAAGGTTTACGCTTTATCCCGCTCATATCGGGGTAGGCAGAGAAAAGCGAAGGAACCATAGGAACCTATTATTAAGACACTCATAGACACTATTTCCTGCTTTTCACTTTTAAAGGCATTGCGTATTAAGTAGCGGAAGTCTACGTCGCGTTTGTCTCGTTGACAGATCGGAGAAAATGGAAATGAAGTAATCCATCCTCCTCGAGTGGTAATCGAACTAAAACGTCTAGACCACGCAGCTAATAGACTATAATTTGACTTCGGGCGGCAAGCTGAATTAAAATTCTATAACATACTGAATTAAATCAATTTACATATAATTGTAACCAATAAGAAATTAAAAAAAATGTATTTAACATTATTTAGCCATTTAGGAAGTTTGTAATCGAAACAAAGCTCTTCGGTAGCGTTAAGTCGTTATTACGTCAAGTGTAGATTTTGTAATGCACTAGCTTTTGCTTTCGATTGACGAGGCTTACGTGTAGAGTAATCATACCGTTCTGATACCCCAAAAGGGATCAGGATTCGTCTGTCATCTTTATCTACACATCTATCGTTAATGAATACATTTTAACCTATAAATAAAAAAAATTAGGGATAGCTCTTTTGAATTTTATGGGACTTTCACAGGAAGTTGTGGAGCTAAATAAATATTATTTTTTATAAAGGCTTTATTATTAATATTAACATTTAATGTTAATAATAATAATAATTTTATTTAATAATTAAATAGTCTAAAAGTGGTCGATTTTAATAAAATTGGAATAGTAGTGTCAGACAAAGCATAGAGGTTGGATTGTAAGAAACATAATAAAGTGAAAATAACTGAACAAAAGTGAGTTTTCTTACACGAATATATATATATATATATATATATATATATATATATATATATATATATATATATATATATATATATATATATATATATATATATATATATATATATATATATATATATATATATATATATATATATATATATATATATATATATATATATATATATATAAACAACATGTTGGAGCAAATGTTAAAATATATATATTTAAAAGCACCTTCATCGTAATAGTAACATAAGAAATAACTCAAAACATAACTTTAGGTTGGTTTCGATGTCAGTATACGAAACATCGAAGTTCTATCTCGTATAAGTTGGTACGTGTGAAAGCGAACACTCTATAGAAAAGTTTCACGTTTGACCATAGTTTCTACGACCTTATGTGTTCTTTTTTCTGCAGCTTCACTTGTATTGTATCGTATTATGTAATGTTAGGCAGAAGTTCTTGAAAATAGTCATTTTAATCATAAAATCTTTTTTTTTTGTTTTTTTTTTTAGTTTCACACTTTATCCCACACATGGCAGGGTAGGCAGAGGGAACCGTGGGAACCTAGTGTTAAGACACTCCGTTGCTTAGTCCCTGCTTTTTCCGTTCCCGTTTACCGCCTTTTTCGAGGCATTGCGTGTTGAGTGGCGGAACTCAACGCGAGGATTTGCCTAGTTTACCAGAGCAAAGAAAATGGAAATAGATAAATCCATCTTCCCCGACTGGGAATCGAACCCAGAAGCCGTCGAGTTACAGGCAAACGTTGCGCCTCTGCGCCACGACGGTCCTCAAAGAATCTTTATAATTTTATATATCTGTATATTAATAAAATAACATTTCTTTTTTTTGCTTCACGCTTCATCCGGCACGTGGCAGGGCAGGCAACAGGGTAGACCTTTTTCTTGGCATTGCGTGTTGAGTGGCGGAACTCAACACCACGATTTGCCTAGTTTTCCAGAACGAAGATAATGGAAATAGAAAAATTCATCTTCCCCGAGTGGGAATTGAACCTAGAAACCGTAGCGTTAAAGACAGACGGTACACCTCTTGCCAACAAATTTTTTCTTAATTACAAAAAGAACCCTACGTATTTGTTTTGTTTTTACCTAAATTAGTTAATATTACAATGTTTTATTTTTATATTGAATATTTGTATGTATAGCTTTATATTTTTAATAGTTATTTTTTTATTAATTAAATTATCTAAAGAAATACCACATAAAGTCTTTAAATTTCTTAAATTAATATTAATATATTAAAACCTATAATTTTATTTATTTATTTTATTTCTTCCATTTCATTCCATCCTTATTTACTTATTTTTTATATATGTACTATTTTGCCTTATAACGACATAATAGTACCCTAAAGTCGGATTTTAACTCACTACTAAATTTAAAATTTCGACAAATTGAGATATAAACCGTCTGTACCATATCCAAGCGCTTAAAGCTTCTACAAATATCGCAATTTTGCAACGAAATATCGATACAAATTTGAATTGGTCTGTGTATATATATATATATATATATATATATATATATATATATATATATATATATATATATATATATATATATATATATATATATATATATATATATATATATATATATATATATATATATATATATATATATATATATATGTGTGTATATTTCTCAATATTAATTAATATAACCTAGCAACATTAATGTGCCATTTGGTTACGGCACGGATGAAATTATAGTCGTGGACGCAGATGGCGCTGAAATGAAAATTGAGGAGGAAAAAATGACTTATATACCTTGTGTGCCTAATATTAAGAGAAGGTTATATTTTAGAGATTAATTGTATTAATGGAAGATAAATAAATAAATTTTATTAGGTTTTGGTAAACTAAAACATTTTATATGCCTTTGTCGTTCTTTGCCTAGTTTCCAGAGCGAAGAAAATGGAAATAGAAAAATCCATCTTTCCGAATGGGAATCGAACCCTCAGACCGTCGCGATACCTTTTTATTTTTTTTTTTTTTTTTTTTTTTTTAACTTCACGCATTATCCCGCACAAGGCAGGGTAGGCAGAGGGAACTGCAGGGACTGTGGGAACCTAGTGTTAAGACACTCCGTTGCTTAGCCCCTGCTTTCTCCGTCCCCACTTTCCGCCGTTTTTGAGGCATTGCGTGTTGAGTGGCGGAACTCAACGCCGCGCTTTGCCTAGTTTGCCAGAGCGAAGAAAATGGAAATAGAAAAATCCATCTTCTCCGACTGGGGATCGAACCCAGTAACCGTCGCGTTTACAGGCAGACGCTTACGCCTCTGCGCCACGACGGTCCTCTACCTTTTTATATTTTATTATAAATAATAATAATAATAATATCAATTATGTCGTAAACTTTGTTTAGTTGAGAAGTTTATCTCAGGAACTGTAGATATATTTTTGTGTGGTATAGTCCACTTAACGAGGTTGGCTATAGGCTATGTTGATGGCTATGGACTATATGTAATCGTTTAGATTTAATCCAATGTACCTACAGAATAATCTCGAATACTTAGAATAAGTAATGCCTCATACACGACTCTTCTTTTCATTGGACTACAGAAGTTCCTGGTTAATTTTTTCAACCGGAAGCTGTGGTAGATCTACACGGGATGTTTTTTTTCTCGTTCTTATAGAATAAGCACGGCGTTGAGTTCCACTACTCAATATCTAATATCCTAACTTATTTTTTTTTCTGCCTTTTATAAAGCAGGTAGAGTATGTGTGATGGTTATTAATTATTTACTTTCAATATTAAACCTTTCATTTGTATGCAATACAAGATATAAATTACATGCACATTGCACTTAATTTATCTAACCAAGTATTACGCAATTTCTCTTAATATATCCAATGTATTATTATATTAGTATAAAGTTACAAATATAATTCCTGAAAAGAGCGCTTAAGAAGTGTTTCACAGTAAAATATTTATAACTTGTTACAATTTTACATTTACATAAAAAGCTTAGTGTAGAAACAATCAATTGAAAATAGCTATACATAAAAATGGTAGTGCCAAGCTATAAGGTCTACACCAGCATACACTCATAAGGGCCAGGCTCGAACCTGGTAATTAAAGCAACATATTAATGCTGTTGTGTTTCGTCTGGTGAGTGAGAGCTCCGGAAGCCCATAAAGGGGGGTTGTTCTGGGTATTTGGTTGACAACGCCTCCACATCCTCTCAGGTTGTGGATATCTATGGGCGAGAGTGTTCACTTAAAAAAAAAACTGATTACCTCAACTAAAAATCGTACCGACAGTCGTCACAATACAGTCAAGCACTATCCCACTACACCCCTATGGTTTTTTCACTATTTTATTGTTAAAAATAAACGGTTAAAGAAGAAATGGCCGTTTCCAGTATCTTTTGTGCCGCTGATACCTTACAACACAATAACCACTAGATAGAGTACTCTAGCACTTCATTGTTGTGCTACTTACACTTTAAGTGGTATAACATTTTTCAAGACCTCTAAGAGGTGATTGTAGCAGATGGTAACAAAAACGTTCAAGGAATTCAATATTTATTTGTTGTTAACAGATTTAAATCTACGTTCTATACCTGCAGGTGAGTTCTTGTAACCGAGAAACAAAATACCTCAGAATGTAGAAAAGTAGGTGAAACATTATTAACCACTAAGAAATTACACAAATTAAAACTTATATTATTAACCTTTGTACTTGTATTTTTATTGTAAGTTGCAAGAGATACAAAGTTTGTCTTATATATTTTAAATATTAGTAGTGATATTTGCAACCAATTGTTTAAGATTGAAGTCAACAGACTCATTTGTATAACAATTATTGAAGTTTTGTATAAAAATTACAACATATTCATTTATTTATTCACGCTTTATCCCGCACTTTGCAGGGTAGTCGGAGGAAATTACAGGAACTTAGTGTTAAAAAGCACTCCGTTCCCAGCTTTACGCCTTTTATTGAAGCATTGTGTGTTGAGTGGTGGAACTATACGCCACCCTTTGTTACGTCCCAGAGAGGGACAATGAAAATTTGCAATACCAAGTGGAAATCGAACCCGCAACCCTCACTTACATTCTGACCCTACGCCTCTAACACTAATATATCTTCAGTATTCTACACACTTTTATCAATTACTAATGAAATTGGAAATTATATTTTTATATGAAAATTTCCGCTATACTTATTTTGTATTGTAGATAGAAATTGTTCAGTGTAGTGAAAAATCAATGAAATTGTTGTTCTATTATTTTTAAAATGTATATACCTATTAACTAGAAACAAAGATTTCTAGTTATTAATTAAAACATTATATTATCGCTTGATATATAAAAAATAATTTAAGTATCAAACCTCAATACTTTATGACTTCACCTTACGATAACTATGACTATAATAATCTTACTAATTCACAAAATTAAGTCCGTATACAATCGACGAACGAGCTAATTCTATAATAATAATAAAAACTTGTTACACTAAAAAGAGTTAAAATAAAACAAAAAGCTTCAATTGATTTTAAAATATTGTCTTTATTAACTTTAAGCTTATTATGATATAAGATCACATAAAGGCAAAAAGAACCTAGTGTCGAGACACTCTGTGCACTGTATTTTCTAACTTAGAAAGTGTTAATCCACGCTAATAATAAAATAAATATTCAAAAAAATTAATTTAATTTTGAACGCAGCGGGATTTGCACCCCAGCTTTAAATATCATAAAAATATTTATTAAAAATATCAATATCTTTTGCCCAATGCCTCGTTCTATAATACTTTACAATTAAATTTAAAAAAACCTCCCTACAGAGATGCTAATAACGCAATAAGTTGTATAAATCATATAATAATTTCGACATAGAATCACGAAGAACGCATGGCTTAGTGGTCAGAGCGCTTGGTTAGTTTCCAAAAGGCAGAGTTCAAATGATCACAGGTTCAAATTCTGACGTTTTTTTTAAATATTCCGTAAAGAGAGATAAAAATAATCCATTCCCAAGACTAGAATCGTACGACGTTCATTAATTTAGAGTCATTATAGTCGAAGCACAATTAATTGAAAGATTATGTAAATTAAGATAACAATATAAAACACAGTAGCTGCTGTAGTTTAATAGAAGATATTAAATTGTCGTCAACTCGTCTATTACAATATAACGCGGTATAATTTAATTATAGTAATAAAATCTTGTATGCAATGCAGTGCATCACTTGCATTGTTGCGAGTGTTTTTCGTAAATATTTAATTTTTTTAAATGTACCTCATTGATTAATCACGTATATTTTGGTACTAGCTATCTAGTCTATCTAGATATTTTGAGGACGCTTTGCAGTTACGGTTACGTTAACGTGAACGCAGCGGGACTCGAACCTGTGACTCTTAGATACTGTCTGAAATCGATGAGCTCTCACCTAATAAGCTATGCATTCTTATAGGGCTATTTAAAATTCTCATACGCCATAATAATTTACACTGTAACATATAAATTATTAAGAACAAGTATCTCGCCTCACATCCTTACAAAATACAACTACAGTTAAAGCGTCTGTGCTAAATAAAATATCAAACGTAGCGTAAATCTTTGTATCTTCACGTAATGTGTTCCAATGTAAAGAGCTGCGGGGGATCTGAGAGGATGATAGGGGCGATAAGGGTATTTTCAAATGAGGCATTAATTTTAAATGTTTTAAGTTAAATATATTTCAGTTATATAATACACATATTTATTTATTGTAAGTATTTTTTTATTCCTTTTGCTCCTCGCTTTATGTTGTAAGGTATAGAATATATGGTGCTTTAAACTTGAATTTTAGATACTGCGCTGTCCTGCAGAGGCACAATTTGTATAAAACAAAAAAGCAATTTTAAAATATTTATACCAAATCTGAAAGTATATATTTAATAGTATTATAAAATCTATATATGTATACATATCTAATTAAATACATTTTCCTTAGAGAAATTGGATGAATATTTATCAGACCTCATATTATTAGAACAGGCTGTGTGCTATCACCCACGCTGTTCCTCTTGCACATTAATGATATGCTGCAAATGAGTGGCATTCATTGTTATGCGGATGACAGCACAGGTGATGCTTTATACACCGGCCGCGCCAACATTTCTCGGGAAAACGTCATTGAAAGCCGAACCAAACTTGTGTCTGTAATTGAAACTTCGTTTCAGGAAATATCAGACTGGGGTAAACTAAACCTGATCCAATTTAACCCCAAGAAGACACAAGTTTGCGCGTTCACCGCTAAAAAGCTGCCATTTGTCGTATCGCTCCGTTTCGAAAGCACTCCTCTAACTGCCTCAGCCAATATCGGAATTCTTGGCGTCGACATATCGAGCGAAGTCCAGTTTTGTGATCATCTGGAGGGTAAGTCTAAATTAGCCTCGAAGAAGCTCGGGGTGCTCAATAGATCGAAACAGTATTTCACGCCGGCTCACCGCCTGCAACTTTACAAGGCTCAGGTTCGGTCTCACATGGAATACTGTTCACATCTTTGGGCATGGGCTCCCCAGTACCAGCTTCTCCCTCTAGACCGCATTCAAAGGAGAGCGACTCAAATTGTCGATTGCGAAAAGATTTCTGATCGGCTCGACTCCTTGGCACTGCGTAGAGATGTAGCCTCGCTATGCATTCTCTACCGCATATATCATGGGGAGTGCTCTGAAGAACTGTTCGGACTGATCCCTGCCGCCTCTTTCCGTTATCGATCTATGCGACAACTCCACCACCCCCACCACCTTGACAGTTGGCAGAGTACAACTGTACGATTTAGCAGAAATTTTCTGCCCCGCACCACAAAATTGTGGAATGAGTTGCCGCATGCGGTATTTCCGGACAGATACGACCTGCAGACCTTCAAAAAAAGAGCGTATTCCCATTTAAAAGGCCGGCAACGCATTTTGTAGCTCCTCTGGTGTTGCAAATGTCCATGGGCGGCAGTATTCACTTACCATCAGGTGATCTGTCAGCTCGTTTGCCACCTATATTATATATAAAAAAAAAAAACAGTACAGCAACTAAATAAACAAACATGAACCTAACCTAAGCTTAAATAGAACTATTTTTGCTTTCGAGTGGAGTAGTCATTGAGTACGATGCACCAAGAACTAAGGTACATTGAGAGCTCCATCGTTCATCATCATCATCGCCCATGTTCATCAAGATTGATGAACATGGGCGATGATGATGATGAACGATGGAGCTCTCAATGTACCTCACTATATGAAGAGATCTTCATATAAACCCTATATGAAGAGATCTTCATATAAACCCTTTAGGGATTCATGTAAGATTTATGCTGTGCTTTCGAAGATCGGCCGAGATCTCCCCTACCTTTCTTACGTCTTATGTTTTCTTGTCATTCGTTAACCTTTTGTTCCACCATTTATGCAGCTTCTTATTTATTCTTACCATAGAAATTAAAGATAAATGTATACAATATAATTCTACAACTAAAAACTATATTTGAACTTCACTGAAGAAAATCTTACCCACTGTATATGAGATGTGTGAGTGACTTTCATAAAGCAGTTTGATCACGCTTATCAGAACGTATTATTACTAAAAAGAGCATAATTATGGGATTTTTGGTTCTTTATAACAAAGATGTCTATTTCGTTGTTCCGTATTCCAGGAAACGAATCGACAAGGTTTTCGAAAAAAGTTATTTAAAATTATAAGGCTTTCAATGCTCGTTTATGATATAAATTGTTAATAAGAAAATCTATGTTCTAGTATTAAAAAGTGTTCTGGTTAATTCGCTAACCCAGGTGGTATTAATTAAAATAAAAATAAAATTTTTGAGAAAACCTAAATTATATAAACCACTGCACCTACGTTAAAAATCTGCAAAATTTTACTTATTTCTTTTAACTTTCAGTCATTTCAATTTCGTCATACTTGCTGTAATAGTCACAAATGTAAACTATTTACAAAAGAAGCGATTTATCCCGCAAATGCAAGTAAATATATAAATAAAAATAAACGTACGATGTGAAACAACCTAAATACGCGAAGGCGCTGAAATTTTTAAGAGCTCTCACGCGATAGGTATTTTTATTAGATACGTGAGGTAAAAGATGGCCGTTTGGGAATTTGTCGTTTATGCCTACTACGAGGTAATCGTGGCGTGTTTATGCTATCATTGGATAAGATTGCTATATTGAAGTGCTATTATATAAATATAGATATTACAATAACATAGGAAAATATGTATATATATATATATATATATATATATATATATATATATATATATATATATATATATATATATATATATATATATATATATATATATATATATATATATATATATATATATATATATATATATATATATATATATATATATATATATATATATACATATATATATACATATATATATATATATATATATATATATATATATATATATATATATATATATATATATATATATATATATATATATATATATATATATATATATATATATATATATATATATGTATATATATACAATTAATTACAATCCTTCAATACACATGACAGGTAAATGAGGGTATTATAAATTTTCTTAAACTACCTATAGCTTTCGCTCTTTATCTTTTTTGTTATAAATAATTTTTGAATCATAATATATTTTCAGAACTGTCTACTAAAACCTTCTAAGAATTAAAGCTACCAGTAAACGATAATAAGTGGCTATACGTGCGAATTCATAATGTAACAATAAATGTGTATATATTTGTTTGTTTGATTTCTCTTTATAAAGTTTGTTCAGCTAAAGTAAGATTATTTAATAAAGGCTCACATCTGTCATGGAACTAATTCCATAGGAGAACCGTTGCTTCTCTTCGCCTTTCATGCTATAAATGACATCACAAGATATATATTTTACTCAAAAATTTACTATAAAGTTTAATTTTGCCAAATATTTCTCAAAATACCAACATTAAAGATTAATAAATAAATTTATTTCAATTGATTTAGATAGACCATACCAAAAATGAATGTACTACTAGAAAAATTGTCTTGAACAAAATGGGAATTCATTATAGTTGTGTGTGAAGTAAAACATTTACCATGTATACTGTAAAGGTATAAGTTATTACTTTCAGCGTTATACCACGTTTACACGTAGCAAGGAGATTTTAGTGTCATTTCACTCTGCTTTCCGCGCAATTCAGAACACTGACAAATAAAGAAAATACAATACACTCCCTCTATTTGAGACCAATCTATGACCACATAGTAATGTTACAAAAACTATTATGATTAATTACGCACTGTTATTCTTTCATTTCTACTATTGAATATTCATCGATACTTTAACAACTGGAGTTTCATTATCTACATCGATTCCGATTGGACAGATGCAATTATCATATCAAAGAGAATATTTAACGTTCGCAAAATTGTATTTAAAATTTCATACATTTACACAGTAACAAATTGTGTACGATGGAATTGTGACACAGCGTGTGATATGACAATTAATTTTATTTTATATGAAAAATGGTATTATTTTTCTGGCCTCGCGCTTTATACCGCTAATAGCAGGGTGTTAGCGCACTTAGTCCCTCGCTTTCTCTATTTCGAGACTTTGCATGTTGAGTGGCGGAACCTAAAACCGCGTTTGCTCAATGAAATTGAAATAAACCATCCTCCCCGAGTGGGAATCGAACCCACAAAGTCACTTTCACAGGCAGACGCAGAGCCTTTGCGCCACAACTGTCCTAACGATTAAAATATAGTACTATGATTTCATATTTTAAAAAGGTTTAATACCTTAACATATAGCGTTTCGAATTCCACTGGATAGTGAAGATTGGAGTGTCTCAGCACAATTTTATGTTCACTCATATACAGTGAAGCTGTTAACTTTGCAAAATCGAAATATTATCAGCATTTAGGAGTAAACCCAAAGAAAAACTAACGTCATTGAGCTTTTACACGCTTTGGGCGGCACAGCGACGCTTAAAATTCCCGTTCAAATACAGAAGCGTCACGGCTAAAAACAGACCTTAATATAAATGGGTAAAAAACACAGACCCGAGTGTCGAGGCTGAGAGACGCAAACAGAATTATAGTAAAAGTTTTTGTGGCCATTCCGAAAGTTGCAGATTGTAAGTAATGATGCTGCTCGTCTACTATTAAGTTTGGTAACTCTGGGAAAGTTCGGGATCGATAAAAATAAAAGCAGTGAGCTTTAGACTTGAGAAACTAGGAGCGTGCTTGTATATTTATGATATAAGTTTTATACACTTCAAACTTACCTAGAATTCGATCTCTTCGATGAGTCATGTTTCTTCCCTCCTTGCAGGTTAGGCAGATCCTTTTGCCTTTTCTTGGTCTCTCTCCAAATCTTGTAATACAATATACACATAACTGTCACTGGCACATAAAACGCAGCAATGGCCGTCCCGAAAGTAATAAATTGATTGGTCTCTATGAACTGGATGTAACACTCGTGGGGGGGCACTTTCCTCTCGCCGTCTATGTACGGCCACGCGTATATCCACGGCGGCCACAACACTAGGCTGAAGCCCCACGCGCCGCCGATCATCACCGTCGCGCGACGTGTAGTCCTCTTAGCCCTGTACGTAAGCGGGCGTGTCACACTAAAATACCTATCAAAACTTATAATTAGGAGATTGAGAACTGACGCGTTGGATGCAAGGTAGTCTAATGCCAGCCACGTGTCACACACGTGCGGCCCGAGCGGCCAGTACCCGTAAATGGTGAACATCGTGAACAACGGCATCGATATCAATCCAACTGCGAAATCCGCTACGGCTAAAGAGAACAGGAAGTAGTTGCTTATTGTTTGAAGCTGCTTATCGATCTTGAAGCTTATCATGACCATGGAGTTGCCGACGACGGTGAGAACGGAGAGGACGCTGGCGATGATTGCGATGACGATCTTTTGGGCGAGGCTGAAGGGGCTGGCTGGGAGGTCGGGGCCGAGCGCCAGGTCAGACAGGTTGGCTGATTGGTTGAAAGCGATGAGCATGACGTCAACTCGAGCCCGCGGCCCCCGATCCGCCGCGGCTCGTTCGCCGACCGAGAGCGGATCCGTCTGGAACAAGTAACACTAAATTTAATATTAATAAGAAAAAATATGTTGTCTTAATATTCTAGCCTGCTTAACTATGTTACCAGCGGTATTTATAATGCCTACTGAAAACTGTTCATTTTGAAATGGTACATGAACTACTTGCAATTGATTTCAAACCAATCACTTGGATTTTATTTTTTATGTCTTCACGCGTTATCCCACACATGGCAAGGTAAGCAGAGGGATCTGCAGGAACCATAGGAACCTACTGTTAGGACACTCCGTTGCTTAGTCCTGTGCTTTCTCTGTCCCCGCTTTCCGCCTTTTTCCAGGCATTACATGTTGCGTGACGGAACTCAACGCCGCGCTTTGTGTAGTTTCCAGAGCGAAGAATTCATTTTCCCAATTGGGAATCGAACCCACAAACTGTCGTCGCATTTACAGATAGCCACTGCAGTCTCACTTGAATATTAATTGATAATAAGAAGATTCTAGAGATCTTGCAAGATCCAGTGACCTGTTAAATAACTTTTGTAAGACATGACTAATAGTCACTGACATAGTAATCACAATAGAAATAACTGCATTGACAATAACATATAATAAATTATATAAAATATATTTACACGTACACGAATATATCTTTAGGAAAATATACAAAAATAATTTTTTAACAAAAATGACAAAAATCATAACAACTTCCGAGAGCTCTTGTACAGAAGAGAGGAATAATTAAATTTTTTTTACCAACAACAAATCCACGTTCAGCTTTAATATTTCGCGAGATTACTTGACTAAATTATATAAACAAGTCGACACAGTGTTTACCGGTCGCGGTTTACAGCCGACCTCACTCAATGCAAATGAAGCAAGCAATATTGCATTTCTAATTCTATGTTGTAATATATCACATATATATGTATATGTATATGTGTATTGTATATATTATGAAGTTCATTAAGTAAGTTAAATAATAGTAAATTTGCTATGTACACTATGCATCTTCACATCTACATGAAATCATAAGTATATGTAAGCATTAGTAAGTATATTGTTGGTAAATATATAACATCTTTAGTTATTAAGTGGCTGCCACAGCCCTAAATAACTAAAGGAGCTATTTGCTGTTATTATATGTATATATATCAGAAATATATTTTATTTTATTTTCCGGCAATTAATACGTTTTACTTGTAATAGACCAATTGTGGCGTTGAGTTCCACCACTGAACACGCACTATGCCGAAAAATATTAAAAATTGAAGTTAAGAATGCTTTACTACTACCTCTTACACGTATACGTGTATACGACTACCCTCTTTTATTACTGATCCGTCAACCAGTTGATTGAATAACTCACGGCACATAGAAATTAGACTATTAAATTATTATTCTTTTAATTAAAACTATGTTACGCTTTTGCTGGGCATATTAAATATTTTGTCACTCTATATAGGTTAGTTACATATGATTTTGTTATACCCCTCTTGTATGACGACAGAAAATCGTTTGCTTGTAGATGAATTTTGTAAAAGCCCCGAAGCTGAGCGCTGGAAATTTAATAAATGCTTTACAATAATATTGATAATTTTATATTATAGAATACAATTATCTAAGTTTAATACAATTTTACAAGTCTAATTGAGGATAATTTTGCCGAAAAATATATCAATTTAAACATAACAATTTATATGTTATTTTTAATAACAATTTTTAATAATAGCAAGAGTGTTTGCTTTAAAATATTTATTTGTATTTTACGTCTCTCGAGCCTTATATTATCGATGATCACTGAGACCATGAGAGACCTGTACACATTGCTTGAAGATCATATCTAAGTCCCGCTCTGTCAGGCCTCTATCAGGCCTTTATTAAGTATGCGTACATCGCAGTACTGATCGTGATGAAGAATATTGGCGGAGGCTTGACTGTCTTTATTCTTCAGTCAGACACTTTCGTTTATAAAAATATACAAATCGTTGTTTTTTTTATAGCTTCACGCTTTATCCCGCATAAGACAGGGTAGGCAGAGGGAACCGCAGGAACCGTCGGAACCAAGTGTTAAGATACATTACTTTAAAAAAATCCTGTGTATGGATGTCGTTGCTTTATAAATACAAAGAATCAGACGCTAAATATTTAAAAGTACGCATTAAAAGAATGGTGTTATTCTTCTATCACAAAATTTGATGGAAAATATTGTATATTTAAATATATAATGTAGAAAATTTATTTATTGAACTTTGTAAGATTGATTTTAAGTTTGCGTATCATTATTTAACTTGTATTTTTCGTTTTAGTACTGAAGCATTTTACGCAATTTTTAATTTAACGTAACATGACCATTCATATACCTGGGATTTGAACTCATAACATCACTCCTTGTCTAGTTGTACTCACGTAATAAACAAAAGTAATCATTTACTATGTTTCTATAATAGCACTCTAACTGTGAACAAGTTAGATGTGAGTTCGAGTTTACAGAAAATGAAATATATTTGATTTCCGGTGAGACTAATTACGTAAGATAGCACGAATTGTCTCAGATTCTAATGGCAATTAAAAAACTCAGTGTCTTGGCACGGCTAGGTGTCGTCGCTAGGTTGACTAGAAGCGGACTAATATTTTTAGTACTATTTTTAGTCACATTTCATCCAGCCTATGCCTATCATATGCGGGATAAAACGTGAGCTGTACTAAGCTGAGGGATCCTAGTGCCAAGACGCATCGTTCTTCACCTTCCACCTTTCATGGAATCCACAATATGGAAACTAAACGCATGCAGTGTCTTGATAAAAAAGAAAAGTTAAAATAATTAACATGTTTACAATCCGACGCTTCTGTTGCACCGCAACGGCTCTATACAACTTAAGTATATATGCAGGATGCCAGTGACATTAGGTGACCTTAATTTCTTTTAAATTTATTTATTTTAAATAGTTTTATGAAAAAAATATTATTAATTAATTTTTTTTTTAGTTTCACGCTTTATCCCGCACATGACAGGATAGGCAGTGGGAACTGCAGGGGCCGTTTGAACCTAGTATTAAGACACTCCGTTGCTTAGACCCTGCTTTCTCCGTCCCCGCTTTCCGCCTTTTTCGAGGCATTGCATGTTAAGTGGCGGAACTCAACGCCACGCTTTGCCTAGTTTGCCAGAGCGAAGAAAATGGAAAATAGAAAAATCCATCTTCTCCGACTGGGGATCAAACACACAAACCGTCGCGTTACAGGCAGACGTTGCGCTTCTGCGTCGCGACGGTCCTCTAATTAAATTTAAAGTAAATAATGAAAGTTTGCAAGGACCGTCGTGGCGCAAAGGCATAGCCTGTAAACGTGAGGTTTTGTGAGTTCGATTTCCACTCGAGGAAGATGGAATTTTTCATTTCTATTATCATCGCACAGGCAAAAAGTCAAAGCGCGGCGTCGAGTTCCGCCACTCAACACGCAATGCCTTGAAAAAAACGCGGAAAGCGAGGAACTAATTGTCTTAACATTATTGTTTTTCCTGCGGTTCCCTCTGTCTACCCTGCATTTAACATAAATAACAAATCCATCCACTGAACTACGGGACAGATTTGACTTAATATTTTTTTTGGCTGTATAGGTATTAGTCCTGGCCAGAATTTAGGCAATCATTGATTTCGAAGCATGACTCGACTAATAAATGAACATAATAGTCCGTTCATAGGCCGTCGAGGCGAAACGGTACAGTGTCTGACTATAATGCAATGGCCATGAGTTGAGATGGTTTTTTCTTGACAAGTGTAGTATTTTAAAGTAAGAGTACAATCTCCTTTGTGTTTATACCGTGTAAATTGATTATAGAAAGAAGGTTTTTTTCTAACTAGTAAGTTATTTCCTTTCTTAGGTCTGGCAAGAAGACAACAGCGCGTTAAATTATGTGACGCAACACTCAAAAATTAGGCGGAATTTAGGGAACGAAGTGTCTTAATACTAGATTAGCTCTGCCTACCCTGCTATTTACGGGATAAAGCGTGAAATTATGGACGAAAAATAAAAATTCAAAGTTTGGTTTTATCTGATAAGGAACCGCAATAACGCTTTAGAAATAGTTGTTCAATGTAATAAATTTTCTTGTGATATTAGCAAAAGTTGCTTGGCATTTTTAAGTGACAAATGAAAATAATTATTGAAAATAGACTTGATAGGCTAGACTTTCTTTACACTGGTAGTGATTTCCATCTCCATTCAAAAGTATAAATATTTAGATTTTCTATTTATTCCAGTGATATAAAAAATATTAATATCTCGATGTGATGCGAAAAGTAGAGAGCTGCGTGTGGAACTCCGAATTTCTAGACCAATCGGCAGATTTCTCGACCTACTCTGCTATATTCGTTATTTAAAGCTATAGTTTCAAAGCTAAATTTTTGCATTAAAAAATATCCATAATAAAATTACGTATAAATACAAAAAAATCTAAATATATTAAAGGCAATGCGCGGCGTTAGGTTCCGCCACTTAACACGCAATTCCTCGAAGTCGCGGGGAACGGGAAGCGGGGACGGAGAAAATTAGTCCCTGACTAAGCAATGAAGTGTCTTAATTCTAGGTTCAGGTCCTGCAGTTCCCTCTGCTTACCCTGCAATATGCGGGATAAAGCGTGAAGCTACTAAAAAAACCTATCATAATTTTATAAAATCATATTTTAATGACGAATCTAAATTCTTACAGATCAGATCAGATCATAATAAAACTATGAACAAATAAAATTTGCAAGTTCTCCTTTAAACCTACACTGAATGATATTTGAAAAAGAAAGCAAAATAATCCCGCTCGGAGCACAAAGACAATTTATGCAGCTTGAAAACCTCGTAAAAAAACATACACATTTGTAAAACAAACTGAACATCAGTTATTTGAGAAGTTGGTTACGAAAATAGTTCAATATGATTGCATATCTTTGTGTTACTTTTAATATTCTCTGTGCTTTTTGCAAATTAAATTTTGGCAAATGGGTTGTGTTTTTGACAAGTTAGTATAGTACGAGTACAGTCTCCTTCGTGTTTTCTCCGTACGGCTAGATGCAAGGTGGTTTATTTAGTTATTATTAAAGAACTGAACTGCACTTAAGTAAAGGTGCCTAAGAGCTGAGAATCCCAAAATACATATTTAGACAAAGCAAAACACGCAATGCCTCGAAGTCTTCGCACTAGATTACCATGGTTCCTGCGGTTCCCTCTGCCTATTCAGCTATCAGCGTGATAAATCGTGAAGCTAAAAAAAAATTTATTAAATTTTTTTTAAAATAATAAATATATAAATATCAAACATAAAAGAAATTCAATTCAATTATCACATTATTTAATATTCATAAATGTATATAAAATTAAAGAACCAAAGAGAGCTATTTTAATCATAATCTAACAATATACAAAAAAGGCATATCTCGATCTTCAATCTCAATAACGCTTCAGCCCACGTATATAAAGGCTGTTCCTTTATTATGAATTAAATGAAACCATTGTTCATTTGACTTTCGCGAAAGATTAATCTTAAATGTAAAATGGTTTTTAATGAAAATTCTACTCTTAAGGCCCAATATAAACGCTTAACTCATACATACCTTGTAAGTTAATAGATGGACTAATTCTATAAACGTTTATTTACCACTTGTAGTAAGAATAACTGTTACAGTGATCAAATATAAAAAAACTGGTCAAGTGCGAGTTGAACTCACGTGGAAATGGTTCCGTACACAATATAGTGAAACATTTCCCCTGAAATCGTTTTTTCCCTAAAAACATTTTTTATCGAATTTTCTATTTTATTTTCAATTTATGAAATCCTTATAGGTTTTCCTGTAATCTACAAGCCATAAACTATATTCAGTAATTTTTTCAAATTTATCGGCCCAGTAGTTTCGGAGATTAGGGGGGGGGGGCGGGGGGGGGGGGGAATTGTCAATTTTCGGCTTTTTTCATGAATATCATCGAAACTATTTATTTCAAAAAAAAGCCTTTTCATTTCATATATGACTCAGTAAGGTTCGCAATTTTTTTTAATTACCTAATTTATCCCCCGAAAATTACCCTTATTTCCAAAAAATATTTTTACGTTACCCATCTGTATTCGGGTCAGAGCATTACACCATCCTGCCAAATTCCACCTGATTTGGTCTAGTACATTCAGAGAAAATTGGCTGTGACAGACGGACGGACAAGAACACGAGTGATTCTATAAGGGTTCCGTTTTTTTATTTTTGTACGGAACCCTAAAAACGATAATATACATATATAGATATAGTTATATATAATATGTAGTTATAAATTATAATTGTAATCTTTTATTTAAATAACGAAAATAAAGTACAGTGTGAAACATAACTATTATACGTGTTCGATTCCTACATTATCGCTTATCAAGAATAAGATTAATAAATTATTCTCATTTTTCCACTCTGATCAGTAAGTGTCATAATGAAAGAGACACTCGTACAATGAGTTCAGTCTTGACAAATCGAAAAGCCAAATAGAAAAAATGTTAATTATATTTTGTAAACTTATAAGCGGGGACGGAGAAAGCAGGGACTAAGCAACAGAGTGTCTTAACACTAGGTTCATATGGTTCCTGCAGTTCCCTCTGCCTACCCTGCAATATGCGGGATAAAGCGTGAAGCTACAAAAAAAACCTTACTAAAAATCCGAATAAATGTAAATTAATAAACTCTAATGCCTTTAACAAAATAGTGTGAACACAAAAACAAGTAATAAAATCCATCAAAAGCTAAATAAATATTGAAACTGACGAAAACTATTAAAAACTCAATCTCGTGATATTTCTTACGCCAGCTACAAAGGCAATAGCTGGCAAGCGGCCAACTTAGCCTTATAATTAACTATGGTTCGCACCAAAGCATCTGAACTGGCTAATGTAATTGCACCATATTGGCCTAATAAAATTAAAGTACTTTGATAAGCCCATTATTGAATTTCAACTTTAAGACGACCTTAAGATATGTGTAGGTAAAAAAATATGCTTCAAAAATATTTAATATTTTACTACTTTTACTATTTTTTAAATTAATTTTAAAAGGCGCGCAAAAAAGGCTTCAAGGGCCATAAAATAATGTTTTCAAATTCGTACCTAGAACAAAGAGTAGCTTTTCTCTATTAATTGTATATATGTCATAATATATATGACACTAGCTTTTCTCTAATATATAATTCTATTATATGTTTTTGAGACAACATAAAAAACAAAAATGTTTTGGTTGTAATTATTTAGTAATATATATATATATATATATATATATATATATATATATAATATATATATATATATATATATATATATATATATATATATATATATATATATATATATATATATATATATATATATATATATATATATATATATATATATATATATATATATATATATATATATATATGTATATATATATGTATATATATATATATATATATATATATATATATATATATATATATATATATATATATATATATATATATATATATATATATATATATATATATATATATATATATATATATATATACGTAAAATGTAATATATTCAGTGAGAACATTTCAACACATGTAGTGTATGTAGTGTAGTGTAATATGAAGCAAAAGTAAGCAACGAAGCTCCGTGCTATGAATGGGGCGAAGCAATTTTGGCCTTAATTATGAATTTCTGCGGTCGCACAGTACAGTGCAAGTGGTGTTATATAACTTGCTTCAAACTTATATCTTCAGTATATTATCTAAGAAGTTTTATTATAACATCTTATAGATATATCTTTTTTATTTTAAATAAGTTATTATTGGAGGACCGTCGTGGTGCAGAGGCGTAGCATCTACCTGCAAACGAGACGGTTTCTGGGTTCGATCCCCAGTCGAGGAAGATGGATTTTTCTATTTCCATTTTCTTCGCTCTGGTAAACTAGGCAAAGCGCGGCGTTGAGTTCCGCCACTCAACACGTAATGCCTCGAAAACGGCGGAAAGCGGGGACGGAGAAAGCAGGGACTAAACAACGGAGTGTCCTAACACTAGGTTCCCACGGTCCCTACAGTTCCCTCTGCCTACCCTGCCTAGTGCGGGATAAAGCGTGAAGCTAAAAAAAAAAAAAAAGAAGTTATTATTGTTAAGGACACGATGCCCTTAATAAGTTCAAAGTTTAAATATTATTCCATATTCTGATTTAAATTTGATTTTCATATAAAATATAAGTTTACAAGTTAAAAATAATAATTTATAAGAATCTATATTCAAGTATTTGAAATCAGGATTACAGCAAGATTTTTTACTTAATATAATATACATAATTATTATATATCATACATATTTACTTAAAATAGATAATTATTTTTACCTGTATGCATGACGGTCGTAGGTTTGATTCCCATTAAAAGAAATGAATTCATTAAAATTTTTAAATCCAAAATGTTCTTTCTGCCACCTATAATAATGGAAAAAGTAGTGGATAATAAAATAAATGTCAACTGTAAATAGATTGAAGAGCGGTACTTAATTTTTTATTCAATGATTACAGAATTTTCTATTCAATAATAATTTAAGGACATTCTATAAGAGCCTGAAGAAAGCTCGATGCAAAAGTTACTTCCACTTAGAGCTTTGACGCAGTCACATGCCAATACGAATGGCATTCGAACGGCATGCTACTGTCGGTCTGCATAACTTGCATTGCTGTCGTTACTATGTATCAATGTCTACCGCATATTATATACATACTGTTATATATATTTAATTTATTAGGCATAATATATAAACGTTTGAATTTTAATATATTGATTCTATATATTAAAAGTAATTTAATTAATATTGAGCATGAGATATAAAAATAACCATAAACTAATTATATTTTTTTCTCATGCATTAGTAAATTAATTAATTGGTAACACTTAGCAAAGGAACGGACAATATGTATGATATAATGTTCATTATTTTTTTTATAGCTTCACGCTTTTTCCCGCACACAATAAGATACGCAAAGGGGACTATAGGAATGGAGTATAATGGAGTATCTTCCATCATCTTGGTGGACGCCGCGCAAGGCCTTTGCCTCTTTGTCCGAACGAAGAAAATGGAAAAAAAAAATCCATCATCCCCAAATCGGAATCAAATCCAGAAATCATCGCGTTTACAGGCTGACACTATGCCGCTGCACCACAACGATCTATTTTATATTTCATTTAAAAAAATATATTTATTATTTAATTGTCATTATAATATGAATTAATAGTGACTGAGCTTACAGGTGAAAAAATATCTGAATAATTGAGTTATAAAATATTTTTTGTATGTTACTGTGATATATATATATATATATATATATATATATATATATATATATATATATATATATATATATATATATATATATATATATATATATATATATATATATATATATATATATATATATATATATATATATATATATATATATGTATATATATATATATATATATATATATATATATATATATATATATATATATATATATACATATATATATATATATATATATATATATATATATATATATATATATATATATATATATATATATATATATATATATATATATATATATATATATATATATATATATATATATATATATATATATATATATATATATATATATATATATATATATATATATATATATATATATATATATATGCTTATATCTTTTAATTAACACCGGATTAATAGTCCGGATAATTATGAATACGTACTAAACGAATACGTATACGTACTACAGGAAAAATGAGCTGGCCAACGCTAAATATAAATAATAATCCCTTACTCCTAATTTATATTTAATTGTAGGTAGATTAAACTATATACAAATATATATAAAATATATTTTTTTTTATAATTAAATGATAATGCTAATCGCGGCAACCGTAGGAACCCAGTGTTAAGGTAATCCCCGCCCGACGTTTGTCGCTTTGCACCTTTCGAAGCATTGTATGTCGATTGGCGGAAATCGATATCGCACTTGCCTAGAAGCTAGATCCCGTGAGGGATAAATCCCGCGCATATCAGAGTATGCAGACGAAACTATAGGGACCGAGGGTGCGTAGTGTTAAGACACTACATACCCACTTCACGCATTTCGTGGCTTTGAGTGTTTTGTGGTAGAACTCAATGCTTGCCTTGTTGCTTAAATGAAATAGAAATGAAATAAGCTATCCTTACAATCTAATCCCCACTTAGTCACAATCGAACCTACGAACTGTCGCGTTTACAGGCAAACACTGCACCTCTACGCTACGACGGTCATACATAATGGAATAAATAATAATAAAATATATAAGCAGATATAAGAGACACCTATTATTGAATACGTCTTCTCTATAGCCAGAGATATCTATTGTTCATACAAATTGTATTATGCGTGCAACGCAAGATTGACATTTCCTATTTTCAAAGTCGACAGCGCTTTGTGTCGTTTATAGCTTTTACTAAGGCTATAATGGCTTCATAGAATATTTAGGTTTATTTGCAATAAGACCTATAATATGATATATTTTAAAAAGCATATAAAACGTAAATTATGTGTATATATATATATACATTTAACTCTACAAAATGCAATTTCATATTAACATAATAAATTTAAAATGAAAAATGATACTTTGTTACTTAGCTAATAAATAGTTTACAATTAGGTTATAGTGACAGTACAAACCAGTGTATACACAATTCTTCTATGTCGTGCTATAGTAAACTGAATCTTATTTCATTAATTTAGGGTCGAAAACTGTAGATGAATAATGCAACGAGAACTTTAAAATAATTTTGCTTTCAAAGCACTGTTTGCTTATTCAATATTTCAATGATGAAATATTAATAACAACGAGGTTTATCATAACAATTTTGTAAAGGTATATTTGAAACAAATAGGTATTTTAGGGTTCATTGCCTCAAAAAAAAAACAAAACAAGTAGATTAATACAAATAAAGAAAATATTGGAAATTATACAAAATAAGAGCATAAATTAAAAGTTGTCAAATTGTAAGTTAGTAAATTTTAATAAATATTAAGTATATAAGTTATAGAATTGTAACGGAACCCTTTAAAGCGCAACTCAACTTGCATTTTATCGTATATTTATGCATCTGTAATTTGATTATTTTCTTCTAACATATGTTAAGCTCTACAGTTTCTTCATGTGAGCTTTTGCTACTAAATTGATATTTAGTAACAAAAGCTTAAGCTTGCTATACAACTTATATCCAGTAGTAGTAAATACTGCACATTAAACGTCAAAAACCTTAATATTTATGTTACTGAAAATATTCGTCATGCAAAGGAACCATTTCCTAGTTTGTTATAGCTCAGTGTCTTTCGCGGTCCTGCTTAAAACTATCTAGATATCGAATAAAAAAAATAATGTAATCCATCAATCTGACAAATAAAACATTAAATAGTAATATTTCGGCTTATGCATAAAAATATAAATAAAATATACATTTAAATACATAACTATTGTTATGATAATATTATCAATACCAATATTGTTTAAACGCGCTAATCTCTAAAACTACATAGTCCATCTATCGAAGAAGGTCTTATAAAATATAATATAATGTATAATAATAGCCCTGTTATTTATAATACAACAAGGCTATTAATATATATAATATAGCCTATAGGCTATGTCACGTTAAACGTTACGATGTCACCCTCTTTATCTAATCAAAGTTACCTCAGACGCATTAAACATGTCACGTGTCATAAAACTTGGGCTTTGCCCACACCACGTGGGCAAAACGCAACAAAATCTAGTTTTAAACATAAGTTATTATTTTAAAGCAAATAACTAATAATAATTTACGAATATTCAGGAGCTTTGGTAGTGAAATTAGGTCGGTGTGTCATGTTACGATGCCAAAGATCGATTAAGAGCATTAGCCCGGATAAAAATATAGATGGATATTCTATAAAGTATGTATTTAATAGTATAAAATTTTTACAATTTATTTCTAAGAAGATTTCAGCGCTTTTAGTGCAATGGTTTGGCATACAGTGTTAATATAAACGCAATGGAAGTGGATTCAATTCTAATTTTAAGAAATAAATTTTTATCACGTTTCCGCACTGGTTAGGTTTTTTATAGTATATTCAATAAAATGTAGAGATTTATTATATTATTTTCATAGCAAAACCTTTAAAAACTGTAAACCTTTAAGAAATGATCTGATTTGTACAGAAAATGTGTCATCCAGTAATTTATTTTACTAACTTAAAAACATATTTGTATGTATATCCCAACGCATTCAATGTGGCATATTTATAATTTGTACGAATATTTTTAACTTTGCATCTATTTAATAGGATTTTTAAATAAAAATATCATATAAATAGAAAATGTGAATGGTATATTCTGAGGCGGAAATTGGGTCGGCGTGTCGTGTTGTGCTGTCAAGATTAATCAAACTAATATTATACAATTTTATCAAAAAAGGTTATTTCTTAAAACATATATAATAAATACTTAAATATATAGCAAGAAAGTTTACATCTAACATTTCACCCTCGAGATTCAATGTCATGTTTTTCTGTGACAGATTACACGTTACAAGCGCCCTAGATAACACCGACTTCATATACAGTGTTATAAAATACAAATATTAGGTCGACTTTGTCGATTAACGTGATTTAGCCCAAGTGGATAAATGGACTATGCAACACAAAAATATCATTTTAATTATAACAAATGCTTCGTATAATTAGCAGGTTCAACCAACTAAATTCTACAGTTTTATAATATTTGTATATTAATATATTTGTTTTAATTATCTAATATAATATTTGAGTACCGTCGTGGCACAGAGGCGCATCATCTGCCAGTAGCGCGACGGTTTCTGGGTTCGATTCCCAAAGCGCGGCGTTGGGTTCCGCCACTCAACACGCAATGCCTCGAGAAAAGGCGGAAAGCGGGGACGGAGAAAGCAGGGACTAAGCAACAGAATATCTTAACACTAGGTTATTATGGTTCCTGCAGTTCACTTTGCCTACCCTGCAATGTGCGGGATAAAGCATGAAACTAAAAAAAAAAAAATAAATTCTATAACATTTGACTCATTTCACTATGATTTGCCATAATGATTGTTATTTTGCACTTGTAGACATTCATATATTATAAAAAAATATATATTTGTAAATAAGTCTACAAAGAATTCATTAACATAAACTAAAATATTAAATTGAATCAAAATTTTGTAACGAAAATTAATTTTATTGTTATAGTAGAGAATATCCAAGTAAAATTTTACCTTAAATCACGTAACTAAATGACCTGAATCGTGTTAGGAGTGCACTGTAGGCGTTACGCGCTACGTGCTACGACTTTCGTAGACTTCATAGCAGTTATGCGATTTATATTTACAAAAAATTTAGTATATTGTTGAAGTGACATATAGCGTTCGAAATTTGACTTTTTTTTATTTAAGTAAATTATATATATATATATATATATATATATATATATATATATATATATATATATATATATATATATATATATATATATATATATATATATATATATATATATATATATATATATATATATATATATATATATATATATATATATATATATATATATATATATATATATATATATATATATATATATATATATATATATATATATATATATATATATATATATATATATATATATATATATATATATATATACACAGCATACTACAGTTATTGGTGTTGTTTATTTTTTTAGTTCATTTCACTAAATTTTAGCAACTCTATGACAATACTGAGACATTTTTCTTTTAGAATTATAATATCGAAAGAGTCTTTGTTGCTAAAGCTTCTAAGTTATAAAAAATATTTAAATAATACATATAAATATTTCATCGCAGCGAGATTTGAACTCGCACCTCCTGAAAATCGTCCCAGGTCGTTTATTTAAGTATAAGTATTTTCTTTGTTATTATTTTAGATTAACTTTAAAAAATCATAAAAGCATTTTAAGTAAGTAAGATTAAACTGATAATTTCAATTATCGATATGATTAAATATAAATATTATTCTTGGAATTAACCGTTCGGTGATAAAAATAAAGTTTTCAATATTTTGTTTTACTGTCACAAGTAAATAAAAATGCCAAATATATAATATATAATTTGTTATAATTACTTTAAATAATATAAAATAAATAAAATTAGTTCATAAATATGAAATAACTTGTATAAGATAATTAATTTTATAATTTTATTAAAACACGTGTAATACATTTAGTACAGTAGACGATATGAATGAATATTGATTTAAATTAATACACTCAGATGCGTTGCCACTGCCGTGTTTATCTGACTGGATATATATATATATATATATATATATATATATATATATATATATATATATATATATAATATATATATATATATATATATATATATATATATATATATATATATATATATATATATATATATATATATATATATATATGGCTATTAATGTACCCTCATATTTTTTATCATAATCCTTAACTCAAGAGCTTGTTTAATCATTCTTTCCTTGTGAAAAAAAAGTTTAAAAAATTTCATTGTCCATTTTTCATCAGAACATTCTTTCGTTTACAAAATTCGAAGAGTTTGTCAATTACTTAAAAATGAGCCTATTAAGGGAGGCCATTAAATGCCGCGTGTAATGATAGCATTCATAAACGAATTTGATACAAAAGGATTGCTTCGATTCAGAAATTATAAAAGATTATTAATATTATTTTCTTTGTCAAGTTTTACATAGGTATGTCTTTAATTTATCAGGATGTCATATGTATATATGTGTTTTTTTTAAGCTTCACGCTTTATCCCGCTTATAGCATGGTAAGCCGAAGGATTCGCAGGAACCGTGGTAACCTAGTGTTAAGACACTCCGTTCCCGGTTTTCCGCCTTTTCGAGAAAATACATTTAACGTAACTCAACGCCGCTCCTCGCCTAGTTGCCAGAGCCAAAAAAAGAAAAATACGAAAACTCATCTTCCTCGAATGGGAATCAATCCCACTAACCGTCGCATTTACAAACACACGCTGCCCCTCTGCACCACGACGGTCTTCCATGGTGATTTATGTATCTATATTACATTACTAATTGAAATTTATACAAAATACGCTGTCATGTAACAAATTATAATACATAGACAGAAAGTTAGCAAAAAAATGATAAATGTCTCGAATCGCATCGTGACCTCGACCACCGTGACCCAATTTCCTGACGGGTATTCCCTAGGCGGTGCCGCGAGGTGCACACATGATTTGGCTGGCCGTGTTATGCTACTACTCACTTCTTTTGAAATTTAGGAAATCGACTGTAAAATGTCAGTTTTCGTTTCTGAAGGCTTCTGAAGGCTTTAAAAAAGGCTGTTTTGGTAGTTTTTTTTAATGTTCTTAGACTCTTTTATCTTTTTTTTGTTGATTTATAAATTTCATAACTAAACACAATTAATAAAAATAATTACTTAATTAAGTAATAATTATATAACAATAATAATTATAAGTAATATTTTATTTCAAATCAAACAGCATTTTCCTATTTAAAATATAAATTTGAAATTCAAAACGATATATTTCGGTTTTAGATTTGGCATCGGAAACTACTTTCACAGGCATTTGACCGAATCGTCGACCATTGTGACCTAATTTCCGAGCGGGCATTCCCCAGCGTGGTGCACACGTTGCGAGTCACAGCGACAGTTTGTAGTAGCGATAACATCTCGAGGGGGCTAAGTACAAAACCAAATTACGTTAATATTTCATATTGAACCTTGTATAGGGGATGGATTTCCGCTCTTAATACTGTCGCAGCACAGAAGCGTAGCGTCTGCCTGTAAACGCGACGGTTCGTGGATTTGATTTCCACTCGAGGATGATGGATTTTCTATTTCTATTTTCTTCGCTCTGGCGACTAGGCAAAGCACGTTGAGTTCTGCCAGTCAACACGCAGTAGAAGGCGGAAAGTAGAAGGCGGAGGACAACCTCCTACTTTCTAGGTTTCTTTCTAGGTTCCCATGGTTCCTGCGCTTTCCTCGGCCTACAATGCTATTGGCGGAACAAAAGCGTTAAGCTATAAAAAGAAACATATAATATATAAACTTGTTATAAATATTGACGCGCCCTCGCCCCTTACAAAAAATATTTAACACTTTTCTAACTTCAACTTTTCAAGGTGAAGGCTCTTCATAAAGACAAACGTTGTTAACGTTTCAATTAAGCGTTTACAATTAATTATATAAAAGAATACGTACTTTACTATATAAGAATTAAGAAACCTTTATATAACGTGATTATTTGCAAAACTAGAACAATTATAAGTTTGTCGCTGCGAATTAAACGCGAGTGAGCACTAAACCTTAGTTACTTATTAAAGACCTCGACAGCGTTCTCTGCGTTAAACAAAGTGCTCTCGTGTTAGAGTTACGTTAAGGCTTTTCTTTTGGATGTTTCTTTTTTTCATAACAATATTATGTAATTCGTTTTTTTTTAACAATTGTGTATAGTAATAAATTTAATAGTATTAATAATGACAGCTTATTTGTATTTAGAGTAATTCATGGTAATTGTAAGCAATTAAAATTTTTATTAAGCACAAATGGCACTAATATAGTGTTTTTTATGATCTCGCTGATATTACGCTATTATGTACATATGGTATGATTACTTGGTTATAGTGGTTGTGTGTTTATATACATTATTTTCTCGTCTCCGACTTGCAGAGTGTTTTTTAACATTTACTCAGTTCTTCTTCTTCCTATTCTTATCCCGCTAAAAAACGTTGTATTTACGTTTGTAGCTTTATACTGTTTTACATTCACATGTTAAATGCATTTGTAACATGCAAGCATTTTATTTGAAAGTCCCAAGAACTAATAAGTGATGTCCCATTTGCGTAGCGACACAGTATCTACCTATTACCGGATCGGCTCTCATTCTGGTACGTGTAATATAGCAGCGTTCCAATTTTGCAATTCAAATCACATTGTTTAAAAATTGGATAAAAAGCGTGAAACGTTAGTTTTTAACATAAATTTCTTTTGGATATAGGGTGAAGCGAAAAAAATACAACTATAATGTCAAATCAGTTACAACACCAACGCCAGTAAGTCGCAACCAGCTAATATAAAATAAATATAAAAGTTCAATTCGTTTCAATTTCGCACAATTCGTACCTCGGCGTTATTATTGTAAACAAAATCAATCACCCTCTTTATTACTCTTGTTTACTTCCAACTGCTATTGAAAGTATAAATCAAGAAGAGGAAAATGGTTATATATTACATGTTTTGACTGTATATATTTTTTTCAAACTTTTCCCGTACATTTTACTTTCAAGTTTCATACATTACAGTGAAAAAATTGTAAAAAATATGTTTTTGTTTCTAATAAGATCGGAAAACGGAAAATGGAGAGTCTTAACACTAGATTTTTTCAGTCAATCTAGATGTATATGAGATAAAGCTAAAAATAAAAAAACTAGCTGATATTACTAATTTTTTTAGTTGCACAATGAAAAATAATAATTAATGACAACGAAAACAAGAATAGAAAAAATAGAAAATGTGTCAATAATTTAGTAGCACGTCGCTCTACATACAAACATCTATACGTCGCTCTGACCTCTTGGACTCATACATCGTCAGCCGTAATTGAAAATTTAATCTCGTCCAGTGGCTGCCCCCTAGTGAATATTGCCTTTATGCGAAATATCTTGTGACAAGATGGAATTGTTACACGCCACGTACTGCTGGCACTGTTGGTTTATGAAATAACTAGTGTATTCATCTTTGTTTTATTTAACAACGCAGTATATTTTGTGATGAAAATTTCTATAGTAAATTGTTTTTATAACATGCTTCGAGTGCTCTTCTGTAATTTTGTTAAAAGCATATAATATAGTTTCATAAAACGGAAAAATGGAATTCTGTTAAAAATGTTCAAAAATCATTACGTTAAGGCAAAGTGCGGCGTTGAGTTTCGCCAATCAATATAAAATATCTCGAACTTTTGGGGGCAGAGTGTCTTAACACTGGGTTTCCTCTGCCTATTTGTAATTTTTTATCTATTACTACAAATTTCATAAAGTAACTTCAAAAAGACTTCGTTTGAAAAAATAAAGATTAAACGCTTGAAATACATTGCAAGCTGCATAGTACGAGCATATTTTGCATAAAAAAAAGGTGCCGACTATACCGATATCCAATTTCGTCGTCCTTTGAATGGTTCCATATTGTGTTTGACATATTACCACTATAAAACGGATTTTTATTGGTATTTAGAAAAAAGCATTTGTATACTTTTTGTTTTAAAGCATCTAACACTTTTGTTTAACTTAGACAAGCCACAATCTTTTTTGTTAAGACGAATAGTTTAATATGGGAAAGAACATATTCTTTTATTTAATTTATACTGTATCCTGCCCATAGCAGGGTAGGCAGAGGAAAAGGTTAATTTAAGGAACCATATATCAAGTCAATCTGTTCCCTGCTTTCTTTCAAGGCATTTCGTGATAGAGTCAATGCATCAATTTTTACATATATACTTCTTTTATTTTTTTGACGTGACAACGTCTTAAATTAGGTTGCGGCTCGGAGTCACATATGAAAAAGGTAACGTAACGATGTGTCAACTGTCACCGAACTATGATCGGTCCGCCGCGCGTATCACTTGACACAATGTTTTAGTAAACAAAATATATTTTCTATAGTTAAAATTTGTGCAATTTATATTATAATTATTAATCATATCAATAAATATTCTACCGAGAAAAAGACGTTGTCACGTAAAATTTTCGCCCGTAAACACACTTTACAGGCAACCATTTTTTTTTTCACTAGCTTTTAACCATGGCTTCGCTTGTTATCCAATAATCTAAATGTCCAAGGTGATTCTGGGCACAAGTTCAATATGTTACTTTGAAATGATTAATGTGAGGAAATATAGTCCATAATTTTCTATATAAATGAAATTTAAATCGAAACTTGATTCTGAGAATAACGCGTCCAATAAATAAAACTCTTTTTTATTATATTTGTACAGATGAGTACTTAGATAATGTTTAAACAAAGGAAAAAAAGTGAGAATCATATTATATATCTATAAAGAAACTTCAACATGAGCCCACAAACTGTGTGGGTTCGATTTCCACTCGGGGCAGATTTTTTAATTCCATTCTCTTCACTCCGACAACAAGGCAAAGCGCGGTGTTGAGTTCCGCCACCCAACATGCCATGCTTCGAAAAGGCTAAAAGCCGGAGTATCTTAACACTAGGTTCTCACTGTGCCTGCGGTACCCTCTGCCTACCCTGCTATGTGCAGGATAAAGCGTGACATTAGATAAAAATCTTCAATACTTACTGAGATTTACGGAACAGTTACCATGAATCTATTACGGACGCGACAGGATATTACATTTGTATCGCATCGGTACAATCCTGATCTAGTTTCCGATTCCGCTGCACTAAATTGATTGCAAGGAACCATTCATATTTCTATACACATAGATAGACTATAAATAAGTTGGTAAACGTTATTTCTGCTACCTTTCTGATAATATTATTAATACAAGCTTCACGCTGTAAACCACACATGTATAGAGTACGAGTATGTTCTATATATTCCATTTCTTCTGTAGGAGTTAAAACACTTCGCTCTCCACTTTCCGCCTCATGAATAGTGCGATTTCACAAATTCGTCATAGGGATATAAAAAAATATATTATCAAGATAAGTTTTGTAGTATATCTATACAAATAAAAATTGTCCTAAATTTTTAGTTACTGTTATCAATGTATTAACCAATCTAATGTACAATATCTTTTATATATATTTTTTAATTAAACACAATTTTGAAGTCTTAACAGTACTCTTGAGTTTTTATCCATTTCTACTCATTAGAACTACGGAGACTGGTGGAAACACGTTCTAGATCAAAGTACAAAAATAGACAAACAGATATACATTTAGCTTATTGCTGTTATTAGTCTTACGTGTTAAAAAAGCGTAGATCCATCAATAAGAACTTAAGAGCACTCTCAGCTTACACAATCGCTTATTAGATTTTGACACTTAAAAAGGATGACAGAGCTGTAGATCAAATTTCTAGAGACCGAAGCCTTCGCAATTAATGTAATTACAGTTCCGAGCGTTCCAATACTGAAACAAAAAAGTGGGTAGAATTTGAAAGATGTCCACTTTTAATTAAAATTTTTATACTGAGAGACTAGTGGTGTTAGTTTAAGTAGTGATTGGGTTCGATTTCTTCATTGTTGATGATTTTTCTCATCAAAAGATCTAGGGCTATTAAAATAACATATAAATTTAATATTAATTAAAAAAAATCAATGTATATAACACTATAATATTGTATATACATATTTTTATAATTTTCTTTATATTTCATAGACAATCGAAAAATTGTAAATCTTGCAATATCAAATTCCGAATGGCAAAATAAGAATGTCGACGACACGAACCTATAAGGTTTTCCCTTAACAAAAACTGATAAACGTAGCTAAACTTAAAAAATATCAATAATTCCAAAAATTTGCATTGTAATGTGTGAGATTTAACAAGTATACACTATAAAATATTATAAACGATTCACTGGTCACGAACCTGTGGGTGGGTTGTTAATCATATTTATGCAAAATGTATTTAAATTTATATTAAATTACTAAATCTATACATATAATTAAATTAAACCGTCTGTATGTCTGTAATTTTAAAATAACTTTGATTTTTTAAAACTTTTGTGTACATGTTTTCTGGTATAGCTAATCTATGCAAACTACCGCGCATTTAGTAGATGAGATATATAAACAACACAAATTTAAAACTTCACGCTATATTCGTAGCGAGGTAGGCAGAGGGAACCGCAGGAACCGTGGTAAGCCAGTGTTAAGACACTCCGTTCCCCGCTTTCCGCCTTTTCGAAGTATATTGAGTGGCGGAACTTAATTCAACGGAACATAATTTCGTTACGAAAGCAAAAGCGAAGCCGCAACCCGGTCGCTAGTATACTACAAAGGTATACTACATAATAAATATACATGTAAAACAGAATATTATATGAGTGGAGGCATTACGTTTGTTTGGGCAAGTTATTATACATTCAACTCGATGACGCGTCAGGTCGTAATTATTTAATGTATCGCATTAATGTGCTCAATGTTACCTAACTTGGATACGTGTATGATATATGTGTCAGCTATGTCAAAAACAACTTGATGGCTCTTTCTCTCTCTGTACCTCTCTCCCTCTCTCTCTCTCACACACTCACACACACACACACACTCTATCTAAATTTCTATTTCTCTCTCTTATATAAAAGTCTTGATGTTAAAAAGGACAAAAGAATTGGACTTAGATCCTTGCCATATTTAACAGATAATGAGTAAATGAATGAAATAATAGTTGTTATTTAAATGTAAACAATGATAATGCCAATCAAACTATGTCGTTCTACGCCGATTGGTGCCAATTATTACAAAAACACAGTATGGAAGATACTGGAGGAACGTAAAAAGCATGAGGAGTCTCCGGAGAGCGTGTATGAAGAGGCTAATGACAGTGGACGAGGCGACAGAGTTTGGCGATCCGTTCATGACGAGACGTGTATGTGTGCATGTAATATGTAATGAATATGTATATTTAAAAAACTAAATAAATCAACATATCTTCACAATATAACCTAAAAAGGAAACAAAATAGTTGAATTTTTCATCTAAATTCTAAATTTAGACACAAGCGGGATTGTAATTCGAAGTATATAGTGAATCACTTTGCTATTCCACTACCGTTCCAAGCTAAAGAAATCCATTTATAAACTGTGCGACGACGCGACGGTATCACTGGAATCCATGTAACACAATTTTATTTCTATCTATAAAAAACAGTGCCATCCCAGTTAGATCTCCCTCGGGAGAATGATTTATTTTCATTTTCTCGCTTTATATGGCAAAGAGTCTGATCACACAAATTTCGAATTCGGGCATGACTTGTAGAACCTGAGCTGTCGCCCCATATTGTACCTGTCTAGCCCAGTACAGAAAATAACAGTATTTGAAGCTGTATAAAATACTTACGTTATTATTTTCTAAAATTTTATTCATTAAGAATTCAATATATAACCCTAATTATAACTTAACTAGTGTGAGTAAAATGATATAATATATTAAAAATAAATGTCTTCCCATAAATTTCTCGTCGTTTCTAAACCTAAGCATAGCCATCGAAAGGGGAGGAACCGAAGTGTCTTAATAATTTTTATTAAAACACATGTATTGATTTAAAACTCCCATGCGTCACCACTGACGTGTTTATGTGAGTGGTTAAACTTTTTTTTTTTTTAGTTTCACGCTTTATCCCGCACATAGGCAGGGTAGGCAGAGGGAACTGCAGGGACCGTGGGAACCTAGTGTTAAGACACTCCGTTGCTTAGTCCCTGCTTTCTTCGTCTCCACTTTTCGCCTTTTTCGAGGCATTGCGTGTTGAGTGGCGGAACTCAACGGCGCGTTTTGCCTAGTTTGCCAGAGCGAAGAAAATGGAAATAGTAAAATCCATCTTCTTGGATTGGAGATCGAACCCAGAAACCGTCACGTTGCAAGACATACGTTGCGCCTCTGCGCCACGACGGTCTTCAAACGGTGGATAAATCTATTATATCAAATATCACTACTACTATATATATATATATATATATATATATATATATATATATATATATATATATATATATATATATATATATATATATATATATATATATATATATATATATATATATATATATATATATATATATATATATAAAGAAGGCTATAAAAAATATAACATAATAATATATAAGTAATCTTAAGTCAAGTCCCATTTGACGGCCCTGACAAATAAACAAACCGAGTCAGTAGAATGTTAGAGATCAGTTGTATGTAGTTGTATTCAGTCGACAAATAGCCTGGCGGGTTGGATCAATATAATCTCAATGGTTTTGTTCTATTCATATAACACGTGTATAGAAGTAACAGTGTTCTGGCATTTTCACATTGTTTTTGTCACTACAAATTATAACATTTGCTGATTTCATATATTACTTTGGTATATTAAGTATTTGTGTGTCCCAAATATGCTAGGTGGTTATTCTTTTAGATAGAAAGCTTATTTTTTCAATAAAGACATATAAGTAGTTTGGACATTTTATATGCTTGTCATAATTTCTACATGGATGGATTGTTTTGGAACTTTTAGCTTTATTTGCAAAAAAGTTTTAATATAAGATTTGCTAAATTGGAGCTTATTTCATTTTACCTATCTTATTTATAAGTTAGGAAAGTTACAATATAAGCTTTTACTTTATGATCTGATCGTTACGATATGTCTATTATATACATAATATTTATACGATGTTATATCCACATTAGTATTAGAAAGTTCCAATTAAAAAAAAACTTTATTATGTTTTATTTCATTAATTATAAAACGCTAATCTTTTCAATGGAACCTACTATACCTGCGGTTAGAGTTGCCTCGAGCTTTTAAAATTTGACACACATTAAACTCGAACTACTCTTACTTCTTGTCACCACCACAGAGACGAAGCGGCAGATTTTTTTTAGCTTCACGCTTTATCCCGCACATGGCAGGGTAGGCAGAGGGAACTGCAGGAACCATACGAACCTAGTGTTAAGACACTCCGTTGCTTAGTCCCTCTCCGTCCCCGTGGGGGCGGCAGATTAAAAGTTTTTTATAACAAAGAAGTTTAAAAAAAACCATATATAAATATTTTGACTGACGCCTATTACTGTATTTTTCGTAACATTATAGTCTCTTAAAAGTCATGAATCTTATGCCTGTATATACTATACTTATACCTACACTCTACTGTCACTATATGTTAGCGGAAGACATCATTCTCCCCAAATTTGTTTGAGTAATGCGCGTGTTTACTGAACTATATCATATTCGTATTTATTTTCTTCTGAAAATTTTATCAAACTCCAGTAAAATATTAATGTAATAAGATTTTTTTAAGTAACTAATTCTCTCGCTTAAAGTAGTAAAAGACAAAGAACAGTATATAAGAGTGTATATTATATAAAGAGATCGGCTTTTATAGAATCTAGTGACAAATGAACGATGACAAAAAATACAGGTACAGGCACCATTTTTGAATTTATTTCAAAAGATTAAAGAAAAATAAGAAGGTAAGTGTTGAGGAAAAGTGCTATGTAGGTATGTATATTATAAATAATCGTTTTTCTTGTTTGCACATAACGGAGTAGGCAGTAGCACCTAACATAAAGACACTATTCAATCCATTTCCCTTTGACAACTTTCGAAATATTGCGTGTTGAATGGTGTATCTCAGCGTTTTATCTTGTTCCCGAATGAAGAAACTTAATTTCATTCATTTCGCCATTGTAGACTGCAACGCAACTTACTAACCGTCACGTTTACAGGCAGACGCTGCATCATGACAGTCCTCTATAAATCGAGACGTGTTCAAATAGCGTTAAGCTAAATTCAATGTTTGTGGTTTGTTTGTTCGAAACCTATTCAGTGGAATGAATTACATTTGGATAATAATTCGCCTTAAGAATGAAAAGAATTAATATGTGTACAATATATATATATATATATATATATATATATATATATATATATATATATATATATATATATATATATATATATATATATATATATATATATATATATATATATATATATATATATATATATATATACCATAAATAATAATTTAGAAAAAGAAATTTCATGTATTTTCATTATTATTTCAACTCGTATGACTATCTAATATAAAATAAGATATCTATAAAAACATATATCAATTTAAAGTGACGTAAACGCTAATTGCTATTTCTGTGTGAGAACTACTCATATGACTAAATTTAGACTTTTAGAACAGAACAGAATTAACAACAATCTTATACCATTTTAAACCTATAAGTAACAAATACTTCGTCTGCGATTCAGTAAACGTACTGAAATGCATTTACTTTCGATTTCTAGCATTAAATGTATCCCTAGAGTGTATGTTTCTATCAGTAAAGTATTTGCTATATGTACAAACAAATATATATACATATTTTTTACTTCACAAAAGGACCACAATCGTTTATGTACTTTAAAAATAGATTTAACTTGCTACACAACTGCTACAGCTATCCGCTACGAGCGTAGTAGAAATAAAACTTTGAAGTGTTAGACTTTTTTAATATGAATTTCAAAAAGCATTCATTTTTTCTAACAACTGTCTGTTATTCTTGATATTCAGTAACTAGGGCGCTCGGAGTACTCTCTAAGCCAATATTGAAATATTGCACTCAGCTGGTCCCATAGTTGCTTGTAAAATCATAAATTGTATGATTGAAAGCACGTGTATGCTAGTTTACATGTTTCTTTTTATATGGTTTTGTTTAAAATTTGAATTTAAAGTGATGATTTTCAGTTTGAATCTGTAATCTGTGTGTGTAAATGCGGCGTTAAGTTGCGCCACTTATTACAAATTGTCTTTAAAGAGTTTACTTTAATAGTAATAGGTTCAAATTCCGGTACGTTCAAATTTATATATGATTTCTTTAAGTATATATGGGCGCATATCAATATACATTTTATGATTTTATTGTTAGAAAGTATTTAGTATTGAAATTAATATTTAATTATTCAAGTAAGTAAAACCTATTTGTAATGATAAGTTCTTTATGATATTAATTTTGAATATTGAACAGAAAATGTCAGCTGTAAAATAAAAAGGTCTGAATTATGTATTGCCAATCTCTTCTGTATTAACTACTGTACGAGAATAAACCAATTGCTACCACTAATTTTATTATGAAAAATGGACTATGAACAACGAAACCCTGGCTTAGCGCCGACATATACTTTCTACACTTAACACTTAAATAATCTTAAAATTATTATGACACCAGGTTGTTTCTATATATCCTTCGGGCAAAGATGTAAGCTCTAAAAATTATATTTTAACACTAACATATCATTACATTTATCTTTCCAGAAATATTCTAAATAATTCTTTTTTTTTTATTATGGCTTGATTTTGCGGAGTCAGACGCAAAATATTCAGCCAGTGTCACGTATAGTAGTCAAAACACGAATACAGAGTATAAATAAATTTTGTAGAATAATATGAATGAAATGAAACACAACAGATGATAAATAATCTGGAACAAACAATAAAACAAATTTAAGAAAAATATCATTAAAATTAGACGAGAAGATTAAAAATTGAAATTGAAAAATAAAAACATAATGATATCTAATATACAATGATAATAGAAAATCAACTACAATTTACTGTCAAATGATTCTTTATAACAATTTCAATTAGCCAACTGTCTTATTTAAAAGATAATAAACGTGTACTTGTCATAATCAATACATGACAGACGCAGATTTACAAAGCAATCTCAAGAACATTAAGTACAAGGAGTTACTATAACAGACCTAAATCAAATCAATGCGACAAATTTCCCCTAGGACTCCTGTTACAACGTGGGACAACCCTTACATTTCTATTATATATATATTTAGTTGACAAGTAGTATGATTAAAATGTAGTTTTATTTTTAATGTACTGCATAATATTGCTATTTAGAAGAAAATAATGAAAAATTAATAGTTTATAAAGTACATTGTAATAAATAAATAAATAATATTTTTATTTCTCATTTTATTTTTTGCACAAATACTAAGTATTCATATCGCAACTTAGTTCTAACAATTAAGACAAAAACAATATTAAAATAAGAGTTTATGATTAATAATAATTATTAATATATATATTTTATATTCTATATTTTGACAGTAATATAATTAATATTTATGATATGACCATATAGCATAAGTTAAAAAGGGTTATTAATCAAGTGTAGTGTTAAATATATATTTATATGAGGACCGTCGTGGCGCAGAGGCGTTAGCATCTGCTTATAAACGCGACGGTTCGTGAATTCGATTCCCACTCGGGGAAGATGAATTCTTCTATTTACATTTTCTTCGCTAGTTTCCAACTAGGCAAAGCGCGGCGTTGAGTTCCTCCAGTCAACACGTAATGCCTCGAAAAAGGCGGAAAGCGGGGACGGAGAAAGCAGAGACTAAGCAACGGAATGTCTGAACACTAGGCTCATATAGTTCCTGCAGTTCCCTCTACCTACCCTGCAATATGCGTAATATATATAATAATATAAAAAATTACACTATTTGTACAAAATGTAGTGTGTTAGCTTTGCAGTTCAAACTGTAAATGAAAATAATTCATAAAACAACTGACTTTCCCTTTTACTATCAGACGGTGCCTCACTATGGCGTTTCACTATAAACATTTCTTAGAACTGCCTCAATTTCAAGTAGTAAAAATTTTTGTAATTATTTCATGATCATGAATTGAGAAAGAATTTTATACGAAACGAGATACATTCTGAATGTTTAACTCGGACCATTAGTGCCTATAGCCCTCATAGTCTACAGCCCTGTTAGCCTATAGTCCTAATAGCCTAGCCTAACGGACCTATATGGACAATTTTGCACAAAAAGTCTATTTTAATTTCGTAGTAAAAAACGTCTTAAAAATCTATTAAAACTACAAAATATTGCAAAATGAAGACGAATATATTAGTCTTAAATAAAGGAATACAAAGATCGATTATGTGATAAAACATAGTGTGGGTGGTTTTTAAGTAATACTGTGGAGTGTGGGCGTATAGGCCAAGAGCCAATGCTGACATAAAATTTTATTCAAATGGTGTAAAATAACTATTGTCAATTAATTACTTTTCTAATAGAGTAATAAACTTTTTTTAAGAGAATTTAAAATATTTTTAAGAGGATTGGCGAAATATTTTTAGGAAGCTTCACTCTGTACATTAGATTCCTTAAGTATTATTAATTAAATAAAAATATTCATAATTATACGTAGTATTTATAATTTATGAATCAATATTTAAGAAATTTAAATGTAAGTTATTATTAGCTCATTATTTTTATTTTGTGTGAGTGTGTGTAAGAAAGATAATATCCTTGTAATATATTCTAATAATTAGGGACGGACTCAGGAGAGTATGGTTACGTTACGTAGCAAAATTTTGACGTGGGAGGATAGGCTGGGAATTGAATGACATGTCCAAAATATGTTATTTCTCATAAAATTAACAATTAATGTTAATATATAACTAAGAAAGCAAATAAGCTGTGTGTTCAAAAATAATAATACTCTATCGTATCGTGGAATTACGATACATACATATATATACATTTCGGTATCAATTTATTTTTAAAATCGTCATTTAGTTATCGTCACTTCGGGATAATTTTGAATAATAATGTGATCTTATAGTATAGAACTATAAGAGAATATCTTCTCAGTGATTTAGCGAAATTACTGTTGAAAGGATGTAGGGCTTACACTTTATATTTTTTATGGGAAAGAGATTAATTATTAAAGGAAAATTCATCAATATATCTAAAATCTAGCTTTAAGCCCCGCAATATCATCGTCAAATGTTAACAGCACTTTAAAATTTCAATTACATACCTAATTTACCCACCGGCTCTCGTACTACAATGTAAATGAGAGGCGCGTGTACCGATTTTAATTAAATTCCTCAATCAATTCCGGCATTATGACGTGTATTTTGCAGTTTTACGGTCGGCCATTATCTGAGTGACCTTATATTTATGGTTATGTCAGGGTTTATTATAGGTTGTATTACAGCCTTCAAGATGATATGCAAGGATGTAAGGATATTGCTTTATATTGTACTTCAAATTGCTTTATATTTAGGAATATTTGTGGTGTTACTTTCTTTGTCAATGAAAATAACACCACAAATATTCCTAAATATAAAGCAATTTGAAGTTTAACATGAAAAATTATAATCAGACTGTGTTTTAAACGCATTTAAAGGTATGATGTTATATATACAAGATGTATACTACTCTACAGAAGTATCTGTAATACACATGTAGACTTATAAATCTTTTGTGGTACACAACATACAATAAAATGTCAAAATAGATAGTGTCAAGACATTCTGTTCTCCGCTTCCGCTTCAATTTGTGACGTTCAGAGGCAAATATTAACATCACGTTTTCGAAGCGCAGACGTGGAAATAACTTAATATCTTGTGTGTAAATCGAATCTTATCTTCAATTCAAACATTTAATAAATTTACTTTTAGTTACTTTACATTCCCTCGTACCACGTAAATGGAATATTCTTCGTGTATATGTAAATAATGATCTGTGAAAAATGAGGAATATATATATATATATATATATATATATATATATATATATATATATATATATATATATATATATATATATATATATATATATATATATATATATATATATATATATATATATAATATATATATATATATATATATATATATATATATATATATATATATATATATATATATATGTATATATATATATATATATATATATATATATATATATATATATATATATATATATATATATATATATATATATATATATATATATATATATTATATATATTTATATATATATATATATATATATATATATATATATATATATATATATATATATATATATATATATATATATATATATATATATATATATATATATATATATGTGTGTGTGTGTGTGTGTTTGTACAATGTTCGTAAAGATATTACGTAATGTACAATTCATCTATCGGTCCATGAAGAGGCAATACGGCGTCGTAAATAGTCTGTGCCGTAAATGGCGGTCAAAGTTTACGAGATCTTATTGAGTGATTGATATTGGAATTGATACTGGTTTAGTTACACGATTGGTTCTTACAGCTTTTAAGATCAATAATATTTATTTTTAGTTCTTTGTATTGACTTGACATGGGATCGTTTTAGAAATAATATAAATATCTTATAATTTAAATATCAACTTTATAAATGTCTAGGAGACCAGTACAAGAAAAACATTATAATGTTCAGTCACAAACTTAAATTGCAAAAACAATTAATAATCCTAAGTAATAATAACATAAAAACAATTTGAAATTGGTACGGACCGAGTTTATATAGAATAAAAAATACCAAAAACATCGAACCTACACTCAATATATAATAGGTTCGATTCAGTCATTCAGGTAGTCAACCGACTACGGAAGCCCAATTAAACCAAACTTTGCATCGAAGCAAAATCATTTAAAAATATCTGTATACTTAAAAATTTCATTTTATATTAATATTATTGGTAATGCAAATATTTTTCTCGTAAATTTCGTGCCGCGTCTATTCAGAGCTTCAAGGCTTGCTATTGGAAAATTGGATTTCAACTGTCTCAACTGAAACTCGAGCTAAAGAATTACCTACACCTTCATTTTTCATCCTTTTATATGGAACAGATATAAAATAAAATACGCTTCGTTTTAGCAAAGCGCTAGAAATGTACTTTTAAAATAGTCTATTAAAAAATCTTGTTAATTATATATTGATTATGTGATGTGATTGACAAGCTCAAGGATTTGTTGAGTTTGATTTTTTTTTAGCTTCACGCTTTATCCCGCACATAGTAGGGGTAGACAGAGGGAACTACAGGGACCGTGGGAACCTAGTGTTAAGGCTCTCCGGTGCTTAGTCCCTGCTTTCTCCGTCCCCGCATAATTATTCTTCATAATTATTATAATACATAGCTGAAGAGTTTGGATTTTTTTACGTTTTATCCCGTTTACAGGGTAGTAGACAGAGAGTACCGCAGGAGCCGTGAGAACCTAATATGAATTTCGAGGCATTGCGTGTTGAGTGGCGGAACTCAACGCCGCGCTTTGCCTAGTTGCCAGAGCGAAGAAAGTGGAAATGAAAAATCTATCTTCCGCGAGTGGGAATCGAATCCACAAACTTGTGCTAACAGGCAGGCGCTGCACCTCTGGGCCACTATAGTCCGATGGTATATTTTTTGAGTAGCAATAAAAAATGTGCTATAGAGCTTACCTTGCGTGCGCTGATAAAAGTTACAAAAAATGCATAAACTTCAAAACTATTTCCATTTGCAGTTCTAAAAATAAAGTCCGGGACAGCATATGTCCAACTTTTAACGTTGTCTCAGTATAAAGATATTTAATGGAAGTCAAAATAGTTCTATATAGTTGTAGCGGGAACGGAGAAAGCAGGGACTAAGCAACGGAGCGTCTTAATACTAGGTTCCCACGGTTCCTGCAGTTACATCTGCCTACCCTGCCATGTGCGGGATAAAGCGTGAAGCTAAAAAAAAATGTTCTAAAATTATATATTTAGTGTTTTAATATAGTTGAGTTCAATTTTAGTTAGTAGTTTTTAGTTGCATTGAGTTTGTAGCTTCGATTCGATGGATTTTTTCATTTCCATTATCATCGCTCTGGACTACTAGGCGGAAAGCGGGGAACTGGAGTGTCTTAACACTAAGTTCCCACGGATCCTGTGGTTTTCTCTATGTTGCTACGCTCGGGATAAAGCGTGCAGCTAAAAAAATATATAATCAAAATGAATAAGTTATTTATCACAGGCTATTTATCTTAGTACGTAGTGTTATACTAAGAAATAATTTATTAACATTCCACCTCTAAGGATTATGCAGTTCGCAAGTTCGGTGACTAAAAACTAATGTCTACGCGAACGAAGCGCTTGTAAGTTGTCAAGTTTATGAGTTATTTAAATCTCGCTTTAATTTTCAATCTTCCACACAAAAAGCATAACGTTATAGTACAGTATATACGCACAATATGAACACAATGTAAAAAGGATATCGCTAACAAAATTTATTTGAAAAAAAAAAATAACCACCTTTACCGAAGTAAACATTAATATTAATAGTTCCAACAAAACTATTAAAACCGACCTAACTAATCTTATCGGCTTAATCTTGTTAAGGAAAAAATTAATTTAATAAAAAATAAAATAACCCCAATTAGAATCGAACTTGTGACCATCGTTATGTTCAGATGTCTCACTGTGCCATATGGATCACAAATAATATTCTCCATTATTGTAGGACGTTGTGCCTAATTTCCTATCATCATAATATATCTATCGTCACTCTGTTACACTCTAATTAATTGCAATAGAATTATGTACAGCTTTAGTGTTATGCTTCTGCGGAGTTGTGTAATTGCACATACATTATGCTTCAATATGTAAATGAAATTAGAGCGTAGCTTAATAGTAAACAGTGCAAGATGATAAAATTTATATCTATAGACAGGAATTTCTTTTGTGTAGACTATGAATTGTGAATTCTGTGATATTTTTATTTTCCTCTTTGACTTTTGGCATATTATTTCTCCCTTGGACTGTCAATTCTACCGTATACTTACCAAATATCAAATATTATATTAACAATGTATAGATGTTATATTGTCAATGAACTGAATTAGAACCAGAAGTTATATATTACTAAGTCCATAACTTACTGGTTATTAAATGTTTTAAATTACATATATTTACTCATATATTATTACTCATATTCATATATTTATGTCTTAAATTACATATATTTACTCATAGTGTCTTATAAGTATAAGTAAAAATAATAAAAATACAAAGTACAACAAAACGCTGCAAACATAAATTGCTGTCTTGATAATCCTTGCAGCGCCCACTTGCTACACGTGTCATGCGATTGCACGTTCCTAGCAGTATAATTTGAGCTTCCTTTAAGCTTATAAAGTCTATTTTATTTTATTCTTTCTCACAAAAAAACATATAATCTAAGTTATTTAAGTGATTTTCTTCGTCCTAGTTACAAGATGGATCATGGCGATGTGTTCCGCCACTCAACACGCACTGTCTCAAAAAGTGGAAATCGGGAAAAGAGTGTCTTAACACTCTGCCACCTATACTATAATGGAAAATGCTGTATAAATAATAAAAAAGGATTAAGAACTCACAACCGTCGTTGTTATAATCGGTTACCACTATTTTACTGCTCCAGGATGGTCTCACGACATAACATAAGTCAAACGTTGTACCCAAATATTCCATACAAGAACAAAAGATACAAAACAAACGTATACTGAATGAGATTTAAATTATCATAATAATATAGAATGGAGGCATAGGGCCGCTAAGTATCCATTTCCATAATAAAAGCAACGATAAAGGTCACTTAGGTTAGATATACTTTATGGCTGTTATTTTGCAACGCTTTATATATCTTAAATTTGTCTTACTAAACAAATTCTTTTCTTACATAGAATAATTGTGCTTATGGTGTTAAATTTATTGAGGACCGTCGTGGCGTAGCATCTGCCTGTAAACCTGACGGATTATGGGTTCGATTCCTACTCGGGGAAGATGGATGTTGCCATTTCCAATATCTTCGCTCTAGTGTTGAGTTCCGCCACTCAAGACATAATGCCTTGATAAGGCGGAAAGCAGGGAACGTATCTTAACACTTGGTTCTTACGGTTTCTGCAGTTCCTTCTGCCTAACCTGCTATATAAAGCGTAACGCTATTAAAAAAATTTAGTTACGCTGTGGACAAAATACATGGAAAAACTTTAAATATTTGACATTTAAAAAATGTCCAGTATATACAACTAATATCTAGTGGCATTGTCAAAAAAAATATATCGCGAAACACTAGCGCCTCCGTTTCATACACCTGTCATTAATCTCTTCACACATCCTTTCTAGGACTTTGTACGTGACCTCACGCCAGTGTCATCGATATGTTCTCGTAGGTCAAGCGAGGTCTCTTACCTCTCCTTGTACTCCTCAATCATTTTTAAATTTTACATCTTTATAGATCTATAGCCTACAATTTGCTAACCAACACACATTGTCAAGAGTTTGAGCTAAAAACGAAGTGAAATAACTCTATGTTTTTTCTATTAGTGGTAAAAATATAGAGTTATTTCTCTCACACTCTCCTACTAATTAGTAAACATATAATCTATAAAAATACAATTATTTATTATGTAATTAATCATATAAAATCTATTTTATATATGTAACGAACGCTCTAAATTTATTTACCTACATAATATTATAATATGACATAATTTTCCGTAAAAAAATTACGCCTTTTTTACGACTTTGACAGCGAGTTTATTTTAAAAAAATCACGCACCCTTCCAATTTAAAAATAAATTGCTTACGTCCACAAGTTAGTCGCAGCTAACCCGCCTATGTCCTACTTACCTGTCCGTGATAGGTCGCTTATATATAGAAACTCAATGGTTATATTAATATGGAATTAAAATAGTACATTGCTATATCTCATCGTAAATTATATATGGAAATTACTTAATAATAATCGTTTACTTGTATTATTTTTAATTTAAGGCGGTTGACTTTTACGCCTTTGAAATGCTACTAAAATAGGTAAGATTGTGTCTTAATACTATGCTTTCAACTACCCTTACTCTACTTTTAAACATTGAGGACCGTCGTGGCGCAGAGGCACAACGTCTGCCTGTAACGCGACAGTTTTTCGGTTCGATCCCCAGTCGGAGAAGATGGATTTTTCTATTTCCATTTTCCTCGCTCTGGCAACTAGGCAAAGCGCGGTGTTGTTGAGTGGCGGAACTCAATGCCGCGCTTTGCCTAGTTGAAAAAAGCGGAAAGCGGGGGCGGAGAAAGCAGGGACTAAGCAACGGAGTGTCTTAACACTAGGTTCCCACGGTCCCCGCAGTTCCCTTGTGCCTACCTCTGCCTATGTGCGGGATAAAGCGTGAAGCTAAAGAAAAATATATTTTAAAAGATTTTTTCCTGTTTCCTGTTGTAAAAGAAATGTAGCTTTAAATTTGAAATCCAAACATATTAGTAGGTATTCAAATTTGGTTGAATATATTTGACAGAAGTTGACGTTACGAGTTGCCATGCCATGAGTATGCAGTTACAGTGTCGATATTTGATTGACATAAATGAAATTATGTCAAAAGCTTTGCATCGGCTCTCTCTGAACTTGTATTTTGTTTAGTGAAATTTGCTTAATGGATTATATATATATATATATATATATATATATATATATATATATATATATATATATATATATATATATATATATATATATATATATATATATATATATATATATATATATATATATATATATATATATATATATATATATATATATATATATATATATATATATATATATATATATATATATATATATATATATATATATATATATATATATATATATATATATATATATATATATATATATATATATATATATATATATATATATATATATATATATATATATATATATATATATAAATATATAATATATAATATATATATATATATATATATATATATATATATATATATATATATATATATATATATATATATATATATATATATATATATATATATATATATATATATATATATATATATATGTATGTATATATATATATATATATATATATATATATATATATATATATATATATATATATATATATATATATATATATATATATATATATATATATATATAATTTAGACTTTGGTTAAGTAGTTTCTTCTGTCCGCCATTTTGAAAAATTTCAATATGCCATGCAGTACTAAAAACTAGTCTTTTTCTACAACGAAAGCCCAATAACGTTAAAATTTGAGATTTATCTAAAAAATTGAAGTATAAGGGTAGGTATGTCCCATATATATCGCGTAATACGGTGCATGAAGGTGCAAAAAAATAAAAAAGTCTATATCGTCCTTACGGTGGCAATTAGTTATAACAAAAGAATTTAAATATTAATTAAGTCAAGTTGCATAATTGCATTCACTATTCTCTATTCGAGAACAAGACGCGGCACCCAAGAAAATGTAATGTAAATGAATTACTAAGCTAAAGAAATTCTCCTTTTTGTTCCTACAAAGAAAGGCTTTCATTAAACGAAGTTTCGTTCTCTACCCTTCAATTTAATTATATGAGGTTTTCGTCAACGTCCTAATTGGAACTCAAATTGATGACCAATGCCTGTTTCGACTGTGAGCAGCCTAATGCCATGAAAAAATGAACTTTTAACGATGTACTTACCAATTCCCTTATTTACAAGGCAAATTGGATTTTATCTCTTAAACAAGAAGGTGCTAAACCGTACTCGCTTTATTGTTAGCTGTAAATAATATTACGGCACCACAAAGAATACTCTGATAGCGGCATGATTCAAAAAGGCTATATAATTTTTAATGGAAATAAGAGAATTTAATTTGAAATTTGTGATGTCTTCCCCGTTGCCTCGTTTCGTAGATCCCTATTCGTGAAGGTGATCTGATCATTTCGTTAAATAAATTCTATTATATTAACGTCTCGTCTTACACTTACACTTGTAAAAGTTTGTTACGTTATCTGTATCAAATTATAGTATCAAAATGATTATAAAACGGTTTAAGATATATGTAATGCAAGAGTCAGTAATAAGAGAAATAATAGAACTCGATAGGCCTTCTGGAACTGGCAAATGGTTATGTAAAAAAAAAAGAAGACAGAGGGCATATATGAAGAGCTAAGACACTGGACATGGCGAAATAGGTAACCATAGAGATTGACACTCCTTTTTCTTTAGCTACCCAGCGTGAAATTACTAATAAGTATTTTTTAAATTTTGTACATCACATATCATATTATAATCGTGAATCCAACCACAGTATATTAAATCGAAACTATTGTTCGATGATTTTTCTTGAAATATATAGCTACGTAAATATTTCGGACGCTCATTAAGAATTTATATGAAAATTTATAATTTACAAACAAAATTTGAATACTTTTCAAGATTACATTTTTCAGTTATATTAATTCATCTAATTATATCATAGTTACAGTATAAAGTAACATATCTTAAGTACTCATTAAATTACGAAGGAATTTGTTTTAGTATATTAAAATTAACTAAGTCATATAAATTTTTACTTATTCGTATTTCCGAAGCCTATGTTATCACAAAAATATACTGTAACATGCTACTTATATACAAACAAAAAAAATAGAAAAAAATTTATCGATTAACAGCAAAAGCTTTAGTTGCTTACTTGCACAAGAAACAGATTAAATCGTGTCAATCACAGTTTTTTAAAAACACATTACGCAATACGCATACGCAGGATCGTCGTGGCGCAGATGCGTAAGCGTCTGCCTGTAAACGCGACGGTTTGAGGGTTCGAGTCCCACTTGGGGAAGATAGATTTTTCTATTTCCATTTTCTTCATTCAACACGAAATTCAACACGAAATGCCTCGAAAAAAGGCGGAAAGCGGGGACGGAGAAAGCAGGAAATAAGTAACGGAACTAAATATATATATATATATATATATATATATATATATATATATATATATATATATATATATATATATATATATATATATATATATATATATATATATATATATATATATATATATATATATATATATATATATATATATATATATATATATATATATATATGTGCATTTGTAAACAAAAACCTTTTTTCTTGGATATTTAATGTAATATATTTATACATTTCGGGAAAATGATATGGAAATTGGGTTAGTTATTTTGGGTTGAGGGAATAATAAAATATGTTTTAATATAGTAAATGTGCGTTTAAAAGAAATTAGTTTGTAACGGTTATAAAATATGTTTCTTCGAAAAAATATTGTTATATTATATATTGTTATTAATATATTGTTGATATATATATTGTTCGCAAAAAAGTATAAATATGTAAAAAGTAGTAGTAAGAAGGGTAGACGGACTTCGTTGATAATACCAATCACTTCAAAGTCGTTATGTGATGAGAATCCTCAATATATATATATATATATATATATATATATATATATATATATATATATATATATATATATATATATATATATATATATATATATATATATATATATATATATATATATATATTAGAATTTTAGTCGTTACCACCTATATAGCACATAAATTTTACAATTCCTTCACATATATGAGAGCATGGCTTATATTAGTTTATAAATAACTACCACTTTACTTTAAAAGTTTTACTTATGGTGTATTTTCAACTTTAAGTTCAGCCACAAGTTATCACATGTATAACTCCCTTTGGTTAAAGTAATATTACTTATGAAACCAATTAAACTTTATCTAAATTCGAAGGTTGATAAATTACCTTATACGTATGAATATATGTATATCAAATATATACAGTTCTTAATATGAAATATATCTTTAATGTTTATTGTCTCATATTACATTGAAAACAGAAAGAACTTAACGTTAAAACTCTCTATTCTCCGCTTTCCTTTAATGTTCAAGGCCCAAAAATGTTATTTATACTAAAATTAATATTAGTATCATAAGCCTGATTATTGTGGGATTGTGGTTCGATGCTCAATTAGAGCTATTAATAATTTTTATTTCTCCACAAAACGCTACTACTCGCTTGTAGCATGGTAGCCAGATGTAGAAGTAGAGAAAGGACACTTCATTCTTCATTTAAATTTTGAAACATTATGTTGATTTGTATATATATATATATATATATATATATATATATATATATATATATATATATATATATATATATATATATATATATATATATATATATATATATATATATATATATATATATATATATATATATATATATATATATATATATATATATGTATGTATGTATATATATATATATATGTATGTATATATATATATATATATATATATATATATACATATATATATATATATATATATATATATATATATATATATATATATATATATATATATATATATATATATATATATATATATATATATATATATATATATATATATATATATATATATTTCTCAATAGACTATTAAAAAGATTATCATAAATCCTTTAAATATAAATAATTAAACATTTTTTTACTATTTTTTTGCGTGAAGACATAAAAAAAAATAATAAAAAACATATAAATAACTCAGTACGGGGAAAATAATATATGTATCAAAGTAAGGAAGACCGCACAAAGGGCTCTCATGGAATATTCAAGATCTAATTCATACGAATTTACATTTAAATGTATATATATATATATATATATATATATATATATATATATATATATATATATATATATATATATATATATATATATATATATATATATATATATATATATATATATATATATATATATATATATATATATATATATATATATATATATATATATATATATATATATATATATATATATATATATATATATATATATATATATATATATATATATATATATATATATATATATATATATATATATATATATATATATATATATATATATATATATATATATATATATATATATATATATATATATATATATATATATATATATATATATATATATATATATATATATATATATATATATATATATATAAAAACCAAATTAAATTATGGGGTATCTAGAAATAGGTTAACAGCAAGTAATATATTTAATTTAATTACACATGATATATACACACGCTTTGATTTAACAGGTAATCTCATACTAAATTTAACTGCACTGAGCTCGTTTATCAAACGACATTATGTAGAGTAGGGGTGTCCAAGCTGCGATAGTAATTTAATCAAATTACCAAAATCAGCGCAAAATTTTAAGCTCTAAAAGCTTTTGATACTAAAACTAAATATATTAATATAATATTATGTTAGCTTTTTAAAGTTAAGTACTTTGGTCAAGTTTTGGTAAAAATATTGTAAAGGTATTAAATTTCGCACATAATGTTATAGTCCGAGTAAGCTTTTCAGCTTTTTTTCAATTTTTACAAGATTAAATAAAAAAAAATGTGTTGTGTTTTTGTGTCACAATCTAAAGATTGAGAATCTGTGAACTGTAAAGTTATACTAGTAATTTATTACGTTAATTGATTACTAGGTTTGATTTCTACATAAGATAAAGTTTATGTAATTTATTTATTTATAACTTTTCCACTTAGAATCAATAAGATGATCATACGTGTACGTCAGATAGAGCGGACGGAGGAGTGTCAAAGGAGCCCAATTCGATAATAAATATCGAATTGAGCCGCTCTGAAACCTACATACACCACGACTTAAAACTAAAGTTACGAGGGTTCCAAGCGCGGCCTGGTGAGAAGAGCCCACAACAAACTCAACCAGGTTTCCCTAAACCTATTGTGATCACGTCACAAACGTAACTTACGTAATTAAATATTAACTAATATCATAATAACTTATCATATTATATATTATACAATTTGTCCACTATATGGCCTGTATGAAGATCATCTGTTAGTAAAACGCGACGGTTTGTGGGTTCAATTCCCACTCGGGAAAGATGGATTTTTCTATTTCCATTTTCTTCGCTCTGGCAACTAGGCTCAATCGCGGCGTTGAGATCCTTCACTCAACACACAATGCCTTGAACCCTGATTCCCATGGTTCCTGCGGTTCTATGAGCGAGATGAAACGTGAAGCTATCAAAAAAATGTGGCTATCAAGAAAGTCGAATTTTTAAAAGTTTATTTTCTTCTATTTTGTTATTTCTCTCTAAAATATAGATGGCCAGCAACATAAAGTGCATTTAATGAAAATTTTGATTGAAAAGTATTCGTACAAAGTAAAGACTTACACTGACTCAGTCACAGTGTCATACAAATCTATTACAAACCATCCGCCTACAGATATATTATATTTAAACACATAACTTTTATTTAAATCACTTTAACAACAAATCATAATCTGACAAAAGCATTATTATCATCTACCCCACCTTAATGTCAATTTTATTATAAAAGTAAAGTAAGTTGTAGGTACTGTTTAAAAACTTGAAGAAAAATATAATTAATCATACATAACAAGATACAATAAATATTTTGAAAAACCTGAAAATATGTAATAATATTTCTTAATAGACTATTAAAAAGATTTAAATATCATAAATCCTTTAAATATCGATAATTAAACATTTTTTTACTATTATTTTTTGCAGGATAAAGCGTGAAGACATAAAAAAAATTAAATAAAAAAACATATAAATAACTCAGTACGGGGAAAATAATATATGTATCAAAGTAACGAAGACCGCACAAAAGGCTCTCATGGAATATTCAAGATCTAACTCATACGAATTTACATTTAATTTCAAGCAACAACATGGCAGCTTCGAGCGCGGTCAGCAGATACTAATGGAATTTGTTAAATATATATATATATATATATATATATATATATATATATATAATATATATATATATATATATATATATATATATATATATATATATATATATATATATATATATATATATATATATATATATATATATATATATATATATATATATATATATATATATATATAAGAGATCAGTGTGTATTTTTGTTACAATACTTTAAGCAACATTTATAATAAAGTTTTAACTTTTTAGCTGATCTTAGGACACTCCCATTTAATTTCAAGCAACAACATGGCAGCTTCGAGCGCGGTCAGCAGATACTAAAGGAATTTGTTAAATATATATATTTATACATATATATATATATATATATTATATATATATATATATATATATATATATATATATATATATATATATATATATATATATATATATATATATATATATATATATATATATATATATATATATATATATATATATATAAGAGATCAGTGTGTATTTTTGTTACAATACTTTAAGCAACATTTATAATAAAGTTTTAACTTTTTAGCTGATCTTAGGACACTCCCTTCTGCTATTTTTGTCTTTTTCAGGCTTTGAGTGTTTTCGGTGTAACTCAACGCCGCTTACCTAGTTGCCAGAGCGTAGAAAATGGAAATGAAATCATTCGTCCTTCTCCAGGTGGGAATCGCTGCGCTTCTGCGCCATAACGGTTCATAATTTCTGTAATTAGGCTACAGAAAAGTTATGTACAATATATTAACAGGTTGTTAAATAATAATAATTATAAAGTAATTGAACCACTTCGGGTGAACCACTCCAACGAGTGATTTAAATATTTTCAATTCCTCGCTTTGATAACAACACTAAACGTGACGTTGAGTTACAATTTCTCGACTATCACAACTTTGAAAGCGGATTAGAGTGTCTTAACACTAGCCGTGTACCAACTAGGGGATTGGCCTTATATACTGGAATACAGGTAACTAGTCTAGTTAGTGCTATATTTTTAGCCTATTGTTTACAAAACCAAAAACTTTTATAAAATACTATGAAGTTCTAAAATTTTAAAAAGTTTTCAGACATTGATTGACTTATATGCGGCACATATAAAGTAATATACAAATCAACTCCAAACACTGCTCTAAAATAATCTTTTCTTATCAGTTTAAACAGCTTTACTATACCTATTGTAGTTTACGAGTCGAGTGTACAGTGTCTCAGATACGGCTGTCGGCTGCCTCGCGAACCGTATCGTACAGTGCAAAGCTACTTACTGCTTTTACTATCTTTTTACAACTTTACAATAAAATGACTATAATACTGAAGTTATTGTGCTTTATCGTCCAAAGTGTCTTCATTTTTTTGTATTATTCAACCAATAAATATATATTAAGATCGTCTTTTTAATAGTTGTTTTAGTGTCTTACGTTTTTAGTGCCTAGATTTACTGAAAAAATGTTTTTAATGTATAAGAATTACGTTGTAGTTTAATGGAAATTGATTAAATTTAATTGGTGGATTTGATTGATTTCTAAGAGGTGTAGGTTCGAGTCTTGTCAGGTTTAAAATTTAGATAGAATACACTGGTATCCTTTAAATTGATATACCTAAAGCTTTACGCATCTCATAAATTGTAAGAAATTTACAAAATCACACCATTGTAAGTTAATTTTTATATATTTAAATAAACACAATGTGTGTCCAAATCTCGTCTGAGAACATTTACTTAATAATATGTTTTTTTCCAAATTTGAGAGAATGTCGAGATTTTGCTAAATCGTAAATTGTATAGTCGATATTAGTAGGATAATTTCAATATGGTCGCTGAGAAAGGAGCTTGAACAGTGAAAGTTAGTGTTAAATTTAAAATATAATATAAAAAATATAATGAAATTTACATTTATAAAATATTAATTTTTAACGAAAACTAAGATTTTTTAAAACCGAAACTTAAGAAATAGCTATGAAAATTTAATATGCGTGCATACTCGTTTCTACTGCCTTAACTACAGTTATAAAGCTTCGCGTAGGTATATATTTCATATTTTAGTATTTAAGTCATGTAGGTTTCTAAAAATTATTGTTTTTTTTTAGCTTCACGCTTTATCCCGCACATGGCAGGGTAAGCTGAGGGAACTGCAGGGACCGTGGAAACCTAATGTTAAGACACTCCGTTGCTTAGTCCCTGCTTTCTCCGTCCCCGCTTTCCGCCTTTTTCGAGGCATTGTATGTTGAGTGGCGGAACTCAACGCCGTTTTTATAGTGTTAGAGCAAAAAAATATATAGATTAAATAATAAGCCTTCGTACAGACGCAATGGTTTATGTAAATGGTGAGTAATTTTCATTATTTCTTTCTCATATAACAAGTATGGCGTTAAGTTGACAGACCAAGTTTAAAAACCAACGGTTGACCAAAAGTATACAACGAAGTTTATTATTTTAAATTACATTTCTTTTTTTTAGCTTCACGCTTTATCCCGCATATTGCAGGATAGACAGAGGGAACTGCAGGCACAAGAATGAAAGGAACTATATGAACCTAGTGTTAAGATACTCTGTTGCTTAGTTTCTGCTTTCTCCGTCCCTACTTTCCGCCTTTTTGAAACATTGCGTGTTGAGTGGCGGAACTCAACGCCGCGCTTTGCCTAGTTTCCAGAGCAAAGAAAATAGATATAGAAAAATCCATCTTCTCTAAGTGAGAATCGAACCCTCAAACCGTCACGTTTACAGGCAGACACTTACACCTCTGCGCCACGACGGCCCTCAAATAACATTTCCTGTGTCTAAAATGCATTAAGTGGCTGAAACAAATCAGTCAATGAAATTGTGAATACGACCAGTCCAAGGCAGCATAATTTTGAAATTTTGGAAAAACTTGCTCTACGATAAGAGTGGTAAGTGCAGTGTAGCTAATAAGCGATACTAGTTTCACATATATATATATATATATATATATATATATATATATATATATATATATATATATATATATATATATATATATATATATATATATATATAAAAATTTTATAAAATGGTTACCTTGAAATCATTTGTAATTTTACAGACTTTCTATTTTGTTTTTATTTTAAAACTAACAATGCTACCAAAAAGTCAATAAGTGCTTCGTTTCCAATTAAAACAAATATATTGTCATTCGCTTGGGAGATGTCACGAACACTTTTGTTGTATAATTAACACAACTGACAGATATATCTAGATATTTTTTTTCAAATTCAATACTTTTCATTAATTTCCATTATATGGAGAATGAATTTCAAAATATGTAAAATTAAAATTTAACCTTACCTAAATTAAAATTAAAATTTACCTTTTTAAATTCATTTCAGTTCATCAAAAACAGATCAAATCAATCAAAATATTACAGGCTATAAACGTTCTTTGAGCATTTATTAGTGGGTCCGATTCCTACTTGGAGAAAATATTTTTTTTGTCGAAATAGGGAGAAATTCGGTAACAGAGAGTCTTAACACTAGATTTTCCTTCATATGCCCTGGATATGAGCGAGTAAATAGTGTAAAGCTATTTTTTTTTTAAAAAAAGCACGATAGTTGCAGGTTCAATACTTCGCTCGCTAATTTCAAAAACTAATAACTGTTAATATCAATATCTGCCAGTCAATACCTTTAATGTGCGTTGCGAAAGATGCGTTATTAAAAAAAAGTATTAAATAAAAAATACTTTTTAAAAAATAACAGTATTTTCATTGGGTTTCATAAAAAAATAGTACAACCCACATCGTATTGTTACAAAGCAATTGAAATATAAAAAAAATATAAAAATGCTCGATCAACAGATCACACAGCTATTCTGAAATGCAAAATCGACAAAAGTTCCCATATGGTAACTTTAATAAAAGTTTTTGATGAATATGTTGAACATATTGTCGGATTGGGAAATTGTCATTTTCTATTTAAATGATTTATTTTATATTGTGATCTAAAAAAATATGTCTTCACGCTTTTTTATGTCTTCACGCTTTATCCCGCACATAGCAGGGTACGAGAGAGAACTTCAGGAAGCGTAGGAACGTAATATTAAGACACTCTATTACCAAAGCGGGGAAAATCATAAAAATATATTATGTACATTTTTATGATTTTTAAAATTTTAAATCATACTAAATAATATTTAAAAATACTTAAAAAAATCATATAGTAATTCGAGCGCAGCAGGATTTGAACCTGGGTTTCTTCGAAACCGTCCAAGCGCTCTGCCTACTAAGCTATACGTTATCACGATGCATAGACATTCTTATATGCTTAATACATTCTTTAAGACACTTTGAAGTTTAAATTATAATAAAAGCGGGGACGGAGAAAGCAAGGACTAAGCAACGGAGTGTCTTAACACTAGGTTCCCACGGTCCCTGCAGTTCCCTCTGCCTACCCTGCCATGTGCGAGATAAAGGGTGAAGCTAGTTAAAATAAAAAAAACGTATTAAAGAATTTACCAAAATGTTACAAATTATCTAACAAAATATACAAACTAGGTTAGTTTCATGCCAAACAATAGTATAAAAAAGGACGACTAGGTCTAGGCCGCTGGAACCGTGGGAACGTAGTGTTAAAACACTCCGTTCCCCAATATCTGCCTTTTGGAGCCAATGTGTGTTGAGTGGAGTGATGTATGTATATATAAAATAGAAATTCAGTAGTATTTCACTGCTCACCGTGGTATTAGTAGTCGTGCAGAAAATGACTCTTAGCGGTCATCCAGGCTTTTTATTTTATTTTATTATTTTAAACAAAATTGCTTTGTCGCAGGCTATTGTTTGTTTTTTTTTATTTTTTTATTTTTTTTTTTTTTTTAGCTTCACGCTTTATCCCGCACATGGCAGGGTAGGCAGAGGGAACTGCAGGAACTATTAGAACCTAGTGTTAAGACACTCCGTTACTTAGTCCCTGCTTACTCCGTCCCCACTTTCCGCCGCTTTCGAGGCATTGCGTGTTGAGTGGCGGAACTCAACGCCGCGCTTTGCCTTAGTTGCCAGAGCGAAGAAAATGGAAATAGAAAAATCCATCTTCCCCGACTGGGGATCGAACCCAGAAACCGTCGCGTTACAGGCAGACGTGGCACCTCTGCGCCATGACAGTCCTCATTTTTGTTGTTTGTTGTTTCTTGTAATTTGTAAAGACGTAAAAGATTATATTATTTTTAGTATTAGTTAGAAATAACAAAAATAAACTTTACTTAGATAAGCGAAATATTTATGTTACGTATATTTTAGAAGTACAGAACTGTCAGAGAACCTAGTGTTAAGTTACTCCGCTCTCCACTTTCTGTCCACAATAAAGTTCCGCCAGCTAATATGTCGTCTATGTTAGCTGACGGAACACAACGTCTCAATCCTCAATGTCAAGGGTTCAAATCCAAACCTTTGCATTACAATCAAACTCTCTCCTATTACACCACAATAACCTTATTACATACATCGTTAGTAAATAAAAGCTCCAAAAGCTTCCCTAAGTAAAAGCTCCAAAAAGGTTACATTTTAACGAAATCCACTATTCAAGCTACATTAAAATTAGTCGAACTCAAACACAACTAAACTTCATCAACGTTTAGTTTGTTCAGTTAGAATAACGAACGGTGATTAATTTTCGGGAGTTATAGGCTTAGGATTGAAGTGACCTCAATGGAAAAGTTTTAAATCGATCGATTTATTGAAAAAAGTTCTTATTCTTAAATATCTAGGATCGTAAAACTTTTAAGCTTTTACTCTTAAAGCTCTCTAAATCATGGAATAGTAAAAAATGTATTGTTAATACTTTTTCTAAGACCAACAGGCGTTTTAGTGGATAGTGCTGTGAATTGGTCTTCCGCCTTTTATAACTATTCGCCACGTTTTAAGTGGAGAAGTACTCTCATAGGTACTCTTTACTGTATTAGGCGTTCGGTGTTTTTTGGGTTAATTACTTCCATTTGAGTTTTTCACAGTGTTTTAAGGCGTCAATAACATTAGTGGATTTCCTTATGATGGCACATTTTTTCTTGTCTTTTCTCTTTATGTTCAGTATGCTGCGCTCCATTGAGCGTTAACATACCTCTATTTTCCTTTGTGTTTGGTTATTGAAAATCCATGTTTGACATGCGTAAGTAAGACATGGTAATAGGCATGAGTCTAGAACTTTTTTCTTGATTTTTATTGGGGCGTTTGATTTAAGTATTTCATTGAAGCTCCGGAATTTGTTCCATGTTATGTTTATTCGCCTATTTATTTCGTCCATATGTCTAGTTTTTGCAAACGATATCAACTTACCCAAATATACATACTCTTGTACATAATCCAGTGTTGAGTTGTTGAGGATGATAGGTCTTATATCTGAGTTAGTCATGATTTTTGTTTTAGATGTATTTAATTCTAAGCCGATTTCACTGCATCATGTAACTCGTTGACCATGTAACTCGTTGACCATGTAACTCGTTGATTATTACATTCAATTGGGTTGCTGATTCTGAGAAAAGTATGATATCGTAAAGAGGCAAATACGAGGCGAAAGAGGTATACAGAGACTACTACTTACTACTCTCCTGGGCATAGGAGAAAGTAAATGTATTAATAATTATATATGAAAGACTTTCTTATTGTATATAGGTCTAATTTCTTTAGTTACATATTAATTTAAGAATAGAGTTTCAACCAACCAAATAGCGTTCAAAAGGTACAACCATACGATTTATCACATCGTATAGTGTAAATTTAAGCTTTGTAAGACTCGTAGTTTAACATTTGTACCTCATTATAACTTTACTGACATGTGTAACTTTAAGTCGTAACTACAGTTTGGGTCCGGTTCTAGGAAATATACATTAACACTGCAAAGCTATCTCAAATGAATTTCCGTAAGTTCCATTGACCTAACTTTTAATTAAGGGAAAATGCATTCAAATATTTGTTTTTACAAACTCTACCTACCTAGCTTGTTTAGTAAGTTATGAAAATTTATTACTTCATTTACTACTAAATAATTATACTTAAATATAGGTATTGGCAAAACAAAGTAAGTTGAATATATTTTATTATATATTAAATTTATTATATATATATATATATATATATATATATATATATATATATATATATATATATATATATATATATATATATATATATATATATATATATATATATATATATATATATATATATATATATATATATATATAACATAACTCAAAATGTATTATCATTACAAACGATAGCTTGTAAGTGGCGTCATTTTCAAATGAAATATGCAGTTTAAAAATAAAATGTAAATTTATTTACTTACATACATATATTATTCATAAACCAAAATATATATGTAAGAAAATAAAAATTAAAATAATTAAGAAAAAAGGAATGAATTTGTTGTACTGAAACTGTTTTATGTAATTAAATTGGAACTACATATATATGTCATTCATATATGTATGCAAATATACGTAAATGTGTGCAAAGCGCGGCGTTGAGTTCCGCCACTTAACACACAATGCCTCGAAAAAGGCAGAAGGCAAAGTCGGAGAAAGCAGGGACGATGAAACGGAGTGTCTTAACACTAAGTTCCTATGGTTTTCACAGATCCCCTTGCCTACCCTGCGTGACTACATACATATATGTCAGAAAGTCAGCATAAATTCTAAATATCCAAAAATATACACACACAATAAACATCATCAGCTGTGGATCGCTTAATCTTGTCAGTGATTAATGACCACTAAGAGCATCTATTAGAATCTTTTTGACTATTAAGAGTTTTACTTTAAATTATATTATTTTTTTATACTTAGTCTTGCCATAAATATTGTTATAAAGAAAAGCACGATTTTTTTTATACGTAACATTTATTCCTTTCATAGTGAGTTAGTTTAATACATCAATATATAACTATTAAAAATATACAATGTTTATTCGAAGTGGTCCCCATTGGCTGCAATACAGTCTTTTAAACGTTGAGGCCAGTTATCAATAGCAGCACGAACTCTTTCTAGAGGAAAATTCTTCACTGCCAACCGAATGGATCGTTTTAGGGACTCCAAATTATCATGGCGTTTAGAGCAAGCCGTACTCTCTAAAACTGACCATAAATCATAATCCAATGGATTTAGGTCAGGACTTGACGACGGCCAGTTTTCAGTGCTGATAAAGTCCGGAACGTTAGTTTTCAACCAAGATTGGGTGGATCGAGCTCTATGACCCGGTGCCGAGTCTTGTTGAAAGCACCATTCTTTGTTATTGAACATGGTGTTAGTTAAAGACTTAACTACCGTCTCAAGAATGGTATTTTGATAAACTTGTGCCGACGTTTTAATACCTTTTTCACAAAAATATGGCTCAGTCACCCCTTCATAGCTAACACCCCACCAAACCATCACTGAAGTGGGATAATGCCCACGTTGTACTCTGTTTACTAATTGCGAAGCTTCTTTAGAGCTTCCAGCATAAATACGATCATTTTGTTTATTAAAATATTGCTCAATTGTAAAAATTTTCTCATCCGTAAACAAAATTTTTTTGTGACCTCCCTTTGCGTACCGCTTAAGTAGTTGTTTGGATTTTACCACCCTATTCTTCTTTAAATTATCAGTTAAGGTTAAGAAGTGACCAGTACGTCTCTTATAGGCTGCAAGTCCTAAGTCATCTTTTAATATACGCGACATGGTTCTAGGAGCTATCTTCATCTCCCGAGATAAAATCTTTTGCTTACGGACAGGATTTCTTCGAATTCTTTCCCTAACTGCTTTAATCACCTTTTTCACACGAACGGTACGTGGACGGCCAGATCTTTTTCTGTCACAAACAGAGGAGGTATCATTGTACCTATCAATAGCCCGGTAAACAAACATTTGACTAATACCAAGCGGGTGGAGGGTTTTAAAAATTGCACTTTTCTCCATACCTACTTTATGTAAGGCAATCACAGCGATTCGGTTCTCTTTATCACCCCACTCTATTTTAATATAACAAAATATTTAACAATATAATGGCGCGAAAATAAGAAAACACATCAAGCAATCATATAAAAATGACAGATTCCAAATTCAAACGTAATATTTTCTTTTTTTGAATAGTAACAGTATTTATGGCCAGACTAAGTACATATTATAACTTGCAGATTAGAACATATTAAAACAGTAGGTATATAAATCATATATATTTTAAATATTTTTATATACTTAGTGAGGAGTTAAACCTTAAAAATAACAAACATTATATATGTATATTATATAAACAGAGTGTCTTAACACTAGGTTCATCAGGTTCCCTCTGCCTACGCTGCAAAGTGCGGGATAAAGCGTGAAGCTATATTCTATATGTTAAATATTTCATGCATATATTTTTTGTTAATACATTCTGTATTATAGTATTTCAAGACATTTTAGATGTCTATATAAAAAGGGAGTGTGGTGCAGAGGCGTAAGCGTCTGCCTGGAAACGCGACAGTTTGAGAGTTCGATTCCCACTCGGGGAAGATGGATTTTTCTATTTCCATTTTCTTCGCTCTGGAAACTAGGCAAAGCACGGCGTTGAGTTCCGCCACTCAACAAGCAATGCCTCGAAAAAGGCGGAAAGTGGGGACGGAGAAAGCAGGAACTAAGTAACGGAGTGTCTTAACACTAGGTTCATATGGTTCCTACAGTTCCCCCTGCCTACCCTGCAATATGCGGGATAAAGCGTGAAGCTGAAATAAAAAAAAAAGGGAACACTCCTATCGTATACAAAAACATGATTTTAATATTTGATTTTCATAACAATTAAGTACAGTACAACGAAAAAGATTATGTTATACGTTTACTAGTAAAGTATAATTAATAATTATTTTTTTATGTAGGCACATGTTTAGATTATATTTATATGAGAAACTACTTTTCTCCCGCAATTTCACCACCATAATTAAATGGAAATAACTAAGAGTTGTGTCTGACAGATTCTAAGCGGCTGTGATAAATCTGATCGCGGTTGCAGTGAAAGTATTATCTTTATATAATGTAGATTATAGTCTAGACTATAGCCTATAGCCTTTCTTGGACTATCTCATAAATGGACTATCTTATACTTAAAGAGTAAGATTAACCAAACAAGCCTAAGCCCAATCTTTAATTTAATACCTCAGTTTATTTATAATTCGAGTTTTAGATTATTATAGCATAAAAAATAAAATATAATTTTTCACAAAGGTCAGAAAACAATGTCATAATAATTACATATGTAACAAACACGTGGGCTATAGAGTGGGTAGACTATCATGCTCCACTTGAGCCAACCGATTGAAAGGATATACTAAATATCCTGGAGGCTGTCGTGGGCGGACTAGTAACCTTACTTAAAGAAAAAATTTACAAATCTTTATTTATGGCCGACAGTATCCTTTAAATGCCACTTCTGCCTACCTGTAAATTTTATAGTTATTTATATTTTTTCATGAATTATTATAGATATTTCCTATTTTGCATCGACATTTCTACCGTACGTATCACAAATGTATTTAATACAAACTTTTGATGTACGATAGAAATATATTCATTAAATAAACATAATTCTAAATAAATTTAATAGAAGTTCACTCAGCGACACCAGCTGGTTATAACAACCTAAGTTGTGTGTTTCGATGTTCACTGGGGAGTGTCAATTGTTTTTATATTTAAATTCTAGCAATACAGGGCGGCGTTGAGTTCCGGAATTCATACAATAACTTAAAATTGTGTAGAAAATAGTACCTCCACACTAATTTACCTACATCCAAAGTCTAAGAAAGGAAAAAAAGTATATATTTAAAAATATCTCTCTAAATTCGCCTTAAAAAATTTCATCAACCCTTGTTTGAATGAGGCCAATCGAGCCCATGTTTATGCTACGCTGACTACATAAGCAGGCAAGTTTATATATTTCCAGAAGAAATACTCTTAAAATACCGAAATACGGCACTTCTTTCTTGATGATGCTGATTACTTTATATAGGGACAAATATTGAAATATCTTTGTAAGCTACCTTCGTTTTGACTTGATGAAATTGAAAAATCCATAAAGTTTTGAAAATTACGTTTGATATAGGTGAAAAAGATGGAAGGAGGAATTTTACGTATTTAATGTAATGAATTAAAGTTAAACATTATTAATTCTTGGAGTTGGTATCAAATTTAAAACAATCTATGTTCCATTCAGTCGTAGTCACAACCTATTTCCCTATTTACAATACTTCAGTTCATTCAAAATTGATTATAAGAAGGATTTTAAAATATTTTCACCAAAAAAGGCCACAAAAGCCAAGAAAAATAGAGATTTATCACATTCAGTAGATTGTACACACGAATGACAACAGATTGTAAATATAAGTACCTACTTCATCAAGAGCCGTAAAGTCCACGCTTACAAAATTTCGCACGATCACTAATTAATCATAGTTCGTAAATAATCGTAAAACAAAAACACAACACAACTCTAAAATTACATAACAAGATGGCGTGCCAAAATGACGTTTGGCATTACCTCACTATGTATCCTAATATTCGGCATTCCGCCAATCGATTGTTAGATACTTACCGATGTGTAAGTATCTAACAAACAATATGTATGTACGTGAAGAAAGGAAAATTTTAATTTTAAAGTGCAAATATTTCATTTTATTCGATTAAGATATATCGATTTCAAATTTTTAATTACATCGATTTTCGAGAAAACCGAGAACATAGTGTCTCATCACTAAAATGGGCTGTATAGTCTTAGGCCTTTCGAATCAATTCGAAGCATATAAAGGAAAAAGTTTAGTTTTATATAGTTTAGACATTTCTTCGGTTGAAGAAACAAATAACTAAGCCGAGTTCCAACACCCAATCCCTTACCAAAATGGACAAAATATAAAAAATAGGCGAAGTGTTGGAAAACATCCGAGCGAAAAGCCGAAAGTAAATGTGACGGATAGCGGCGTAATTTTGTTTATTAAACAAAATTTAATTAACATGTTATAAATGGGGGTTGAGTACAATCCGTTACCTGCAGGTTCTCTAGCTACAAACTTTGTAATTTATCTAACAGATAAATTAAATTAGCTTCGGTTTACGAAACCGGTGGTTGTACTGAAAGCGATAATCTTGAACTCAAATACATTTTTTTATTTATTTTATGCAACACTAGCGAGTCTCTCACGGCTTTGTTCGTGTTTTTTTTATTTTGTCTTTTGAGATCTTCTCGCAATAAAAGTAAAATTTCATCTCATCATCAATAAAAGTAAAGTTTCATCTCATCTTCATTTTAAATAACAAGTTATTTTTAGCTTTACATTTTCTTCCTCATATTGTTAAGACACTCCGTTTAGTGAGGACCGTCGTGGCGCGGATACGTAAGCGTAAGGTAAACGCGATTGTTTATGGGTTCAATTCCCACTCGGGGAAAATGGATTTTTTTATTTCCATTTTCTTCGTTCTGGAAACTAGGCAAAGTGCGGCGTTGGTTTCCGCCACTCAACACGTAATGCCTCGAGAAAGGCGGAAAGCGGGGACGGAGAACGCAAGTAACAAGTTACTTTTTGAAATTAATATTTTTTTATAATTTAATTACTCTTTTAGCGTGAATTTTCAAAAATTCTTTTTTAGAGAGTAAATATGTATGTATGTCAGTCGTCTTACTGTTATATATATGTATATACATGCATATGCGTACATGAACATGTATAGGTATATATGTAAAATTTTCCTACAAAAAAAGTTCTCTTACTAAATTCTATAATACATTAATATATTTTTAAATATTAAATATTTTCTATATAGGATTGTTATATTTTAATTATTTCAAATTTTGCTTCAGAGGTTGCCTGCAAGGTACCTACTTCTTAAAGCGTTAAGGACGTCTTTGTATACATTTTTATTGTCATTAATGTGATGTATCGATATATCTACAAATGTAATATTTATTTCGTATTTTACAATTTACTATACAATGTACAATAGGCCCGTATTAAAATAGCAGAGGCACAGCATCTGCCTGTAACCGTGACAGTTTGTGGGTTCAATTCCCACTCGGGGAGGATAGATTATTTTATTTCTATTATCTACGTGCTGACAATTAGTCAAAGTAAAGCGTTAAGATCCACTGGACGACAGAGTATCTAAATACTAGCTTCCAAAGGTTCCTACGATTCCCTCTGCCAAATCTCCCAAGCGCGGGATATTCACATCGTATCCCTTAGTAAATATAATATATATATATATATATATATATATATATATATATATATATATATATATATATATATATATATATATATATATATATATATATATATATATATATATATATATATATATATATATATATATATATATATATATATATATATATATATATATATATATATATATATATATATATATATATATATATATATATATATATATATATATATATATATATATATATATATATATATATATATATATATATATATATATATCACGATTTAGTTTAGTGTTAGGCTGCTACTTGCAGACTTAAGACATATTTCTATAGGTGTATCACTAATCTGGAGTCAGAACGCGAAAGTCTTATAAGGAAAATTAAATATAACCGTGATTTAAATATGACAATAATTTATTAACGATCGTATTTAATTCACATTTAATTTCTATCAGCATGCAGGGTGGGCACAACAAATCATTACCCCGAGCGGGAAATGAACCTAAACCATCGCACTAAGACGCTGTTCCATTCTGCCATTATAATCACGTCACGACAGCTAACTAATTAATAATTAAAATACTTTATACTAAAACACTTCATTATGTTTATGTTTTTTCTCTCAATTTGATTTTTGATATGTATTATAGTTATTGTAGACATAATATTGTATTTAAATATTTTTGTATAGATATGGTATTGTATTTAAATTTAAGCCACTTATTAAATTTACATTTATCTTAAATATACCTGTAATTTGAAAACAATAAAAAACGTAGCGTACAGGGCGCGGTAATAATCTTTTCGTAATCACATAATCATTTTATATCAAAAATATCTCCTCAAAAAAACGAAATAATAACATTACTTCGACAAACTAGAACACACAGTAAAAAATCTAACAAATAAACCACAAAAACCGACCAAAAACACATGTGGCCATCAATAACGACGAAATCCATTCAAAATACAATACATTTACATGAAAAACGGAGAGAGAAATCACTTGAAAATGTTCACTAAACACTAGAAAAGACAATGTGACCTTGTCAACTCACCTATAGCTTCGCACATGGTTTTTAGCCGGGCTCAGGAGAGCTCTTCGCCCTCTCGTCTCAGCATCATCACTGTAACACTGTTGTACGTAAACGTGTGGACCCCCTAAGGTCTATCCATTCACTGCCCGGGCGTGTACGGTTTGCGCAAGTCCGGCTGGAATGACGGCAGAGACATCTAGGATCTGCCACTTGCTGTTTGGGCGGTAGAGGTCACAGGGTCGTCGGTACTAAGTTTGAGTTCAACCTATTGTTAATATCAGGTAGTTTGTTTTAAAGTTTGTTAATATATTGTTTTATGTTATATTATATATTAGTATGTTTTCAGTAATTGGTTGATAAAAAAAGGAAATATTACTTTGTAGAAATATTAAAAAAAAAAATTGTGTCGTATATACATATTTGTATACTGCGAAAATATTGTGCTAAGCTTAAGCTTATATTTTTATTTTTGAAAAAAGACTGATGCTATAGTTGCCATTACAATATCTGTGTACTTCATTTAAATGTTAATTAAAAATAATTGTCAAGCGCGAGCTGAACTCGCCTACCGAGGGTTCTGTATATATTTTGTGTGAATTCTATTTGTAACGTTAGAAAAATTTCTGACGATGAAAGTGATTTATACAGTGGAAATCATATTCAAAAATGTTTACCTACTACATGTGAAAAATAATTGTATTTTTTAAAAACAAATCTCTTCAATGCATAAGTAATCTTGCAAGCTCTTCATTTAAGTGTACGTTTTCTACTATTTTAATTTACAACCAGCGACCCGTGGGATCGATGTTTCTGGCTTTCCTCTAGTATATGCTTGTATTGTATACAAATGTTTTTATATTTTTACATTTGAAATCACCTTTGTCTATGAAAAATATTAAAAAATATATGTATATAAATATAATTATCTTTTTCTATTCAACATTTCGCATTTAGGACACTCACAAGTGCCAAGGGAATTCCACGACAAAAAACATGTCTAAAATTTGCTGCACGAACACTATCTTCCCCTTTATAATATCAGTACTAAATATAATATACATCGGCTTATCTGTTCCGGAGATTATCACAAACAAACACAACAACATACAGACAAAAAAATTACAAGTATTCGTTGGTTTACTTACAAGTATTGGTCTATTTGACTTTATAAAATTTAGATACAAGTTTAAATTTTAGAAACAAGGAAGACACTTTCTTACTAACAATATATTTGTAATTTCCTAATAATACATTAAATATAACGTATTTATAATATTTGTGTACGTATACATAACACTAGGTGCCTAAGGTTCCCTCAGCCTATTCTCCTAAAAAACACGATAACCGTTACAATCTTTACTTGATTGATTTGATTTCAGACAAAATTTCTTACAAACTTGCCTAATAATATGCAAATTATAGATCTTCGAAGTGTCTTATATTAATAAATTACAGCGTTACCGAGTATTTTCCTTTTATCTTTGAAGAAAAGTCAAAATTGAAGAAGGTTTAAAAGCTTAATAAAAAATTTCGATAAAATAAAAAATTTAAATATAATAATAGCTTTTATCAATTTCCAACAAATCTTGAAACCAATGAATGCCAGATTTTATTTAAATTTTTATTTCTTTCAGCTTTTTGCACATGAAGGATAGGCAGAGGGAATCGTAGTTTTAAGGAATATATAAGAGAATGAGAACTAGTTGTTGAGACCTCACGCCCCCCACTCTCCGCCTTTCAAGGCATCGTGACTTTTACTAAAAAGCCTTTTTGTTTTCTAATTATTATTTTGTTAGTTCAGTTGTACAGTACTAATGTCCCCTAGATTTTTAATGACATATGTCATTATTATAATTATATTACTCCCAATTATTTAAACTCTCGATCTCGAAGCTTTAAGCTCTCGACAGCTCCGATATCAAAGCTTGAACAATCACTGTTTTAAATTTTGTATGCATTATTTTACAAAAATATAGCGTGTGTCACACGAACAAGTTTATATCGTAGTCAAAGAAATTGATAGGGATGGAACCATATCGATAAACATAACACGATAACAGACTGATTTTTTTTTACTTTTACCGATTATTTTTGTAGAAATTTATGAATTAATATTAAGTAACCTGCCGTGGTGGTTTGGGAGGTCGGAATGAATATAACACACTGCATTAGACAGCTGTCACTCAAACAACATGGCCGCAATCAGCTATCAAAGTTCAAGCGCCCCTATTGGAAAACCCTATATATTTTCGTTACATGATATTTTTGTAAACGTATTAACTCTTGATTGTGATACTGCCACCTTCGTTAAAATTTTCTAAGCTCTTGATAGGTAGTTATAGATGGATACTTAACAATTAAACTAAAAAAATATATAACGATAGGCAATTTTTACTTTTTTATTACTTATGTGGTTACTACACTAAAATTCAAATCAAACTCAACTACCTCAACTATAAACTCTCGATAACTAACTGTATAGTTGTTAACAGCTTAAAGAATTGAAAATGGTTTAAATATAATTTACAATTTTTTATATAATTTAAATAAAGTACAATATAATACATATTGCAGTTTAATATTCAAATAATGATTTTGAGAGTAATTGTCACCATAGCAAATATTATACTAATGGCATTTAGTTCCTTTAGCAAAGTGAGGCTGCGAACCGACAATCAGAGGCAGTCCCCCTGTACAATAATAGTAAACAATCTTAATTTTAATCTTTTAGATGTGTGCTGGCACAGATTTTTATTCCTTTTCTTCAATTTTTGCTTCTCTTGTTTTAATTTTACGAAAATATTCAAGAAAACAGTGTAAGCATATAGATACTTTTTTTACTTAAATAAATATTAACATATTTAAGTAAAAAAAGTATCTATATGCTTACACTGTTTTCTTGAATATTTTCGTAAAATTAAAACAAGAGAAGCAAAAATTGAAGAAAAGGAATAAAAATCTGTGCCAGCACACACCTTTTCCTACCCACTAATTCTTTCAATATTTGTATTAACAAAATTCAATAAAGAATGATGCTAGGTTATAAATAAAATAATATATAGTTTTATTTAAAAAATAATAAGATGGTGTATATTTAGCGACACTAAAATACTAAGTTTAATAAACAAATTGACTTATAAAACGACATTTTTAATCTATATAATATGTTTATTATTTGCATGGTAACATTAGCAAATAGTCATGTCAGTGTGTTTATAATCTGTATGTCTTTTTAACTCGATTCTTTGCCGTGTCGTTTCGGGTACGTTGAATTAATCCGTTAAAATCTTCGTTAGCTGCACATATTGATATAGTTGAAAGTTTTTAAAATATCCTTTAAAGATGTTTTCTCTGGAACATAAATATATTTCTCAGTTATTACATTATTGTGAATTAAAAAACCGCCTCGGCAACTTGACGTTTAGCACACATAGCAATAACCTATTGTATTTCGAACAGTGAATTAAAGCGTGCTTATTTTCGGTTTACAGTGAAGACTACCAGTATGAAGTACAATAGGCTGGTAACGTCCTCCAGGAGGAAAAACAGGAAGAGGCATTTTAGCGCCCCTTCGCACATCAGAAGAGTCTTGATGTCATCTCCTCTTTCCAAGGAGTTGAGACAAAAATTCAATGTTAAATCTATGCCTATCCGCAAAGACGATGAAGTTCAGGTAATTATTCTAAATAATATAAAATTTTGGGTACCTACACATGGATAGTTTTTGTTTTCAAACTTGTAAAAAGAGAATTTTGTAGGTTGTCTTCTTGTCTCACTTATTGGTAATAATGATAATATTCTGAATGAAATTCTTGACAATTATAGTGATTTGGCAATTTTAAAGTTTAAAATACTAATTTTTGTTTATTTGTAATTACTTGGTACTGAAAATGTGGTGGTCGAGTACATGTGGTTATGTTGTATATAAAAATCTGCATTCAAATCTTTGATACTTTAATTTGTTAATTTACCATAAGTTACCACATTTGAAAAAATAACTTAAAATAACAATGAAATTTCGATAAATTTTTGTAATGTGATCAAGCTATTAAGCACTCTATATAAGTAGGTATATAAGGTAATTCACATGATGATTACAAACCATTCACAGACTGCAGATGTTGCTACCACTGAAAGAGAACTCGGCAGGTTTTCTGTAGAGCTTTCCGGATGAGGCAGTGATTCTGTACCATGGTTCAAAATATGGCTCTGATTTATTAACTTTACAGTCTAAAATATAATACTTAATTGTAAAATTACCAAAATTATTGAATAAAACTGTAATTTTAGGTAGTTCGTGGACATTACAAAGGCCAGCAAGTCGGCAAAGTAGTCCAAGTGTACCGTAAGAAGTTTGTTGTTTACATTGAGAGGATTCAAAGGGAGAAGGCTAATGGCGCCAGTGCATATGTTGGCATCCACCCCTCTAAGGTAAATATTGAAACATTTATGTTCATAACCAAAAATTTTAGAATATTTATTAAATTGCATGTGTCAAATAGTAAAATAAATATTTTAAAACATGAATTTTGTAACTCATTATTCTTTTATAATTTAATATGAATGTGGATATTTAATTCCAACTTTAGGTTGCCAGTATTAAAATATTCCTAGTTTTGTTAAACAAATAAAATGTATAGCTACATAGAAGTTATAAGGTTCAAAAATGAAAAAGGTTTTCTTGCTAAGCTAGTACAAGAAAGACGGAAATACTTCACATGATAAAAATCAATAATTAAATAATATTCTTTCTAAAATGATGATAACTTTTTACTTAGATTATGTCATTGTAACATTGCATAGACTTTGTTATAGACATAATCACTGCTGAAACACTTCCATGGCTCTGAAATTCCCCCAATTTAGATAAAATACAAACAAAAAAGAACCAAATTAACAAATAAAATTATTATTTTCAGTGTGTTATTGTGAAACTAAAGATGAACAAGGACCGTAAGGACATCTTGGTAAGACGCGCTAAGGGCAGACACGCGGCTCTTGGTTTGGAGAAGGGCAAATACACTGAGGAGACCGCCACCGCTATGGAAGCCTCGTGAACATAGATTTAAGATTAATAAAATTATAAAAAAACCTATATTTCTGTTTCATTTAAATTCTTGAGGACCGTCGTGGCGCAGAGGCGCAACGTGTGCTTGTAACGCGGCTAACGCGACGGTTTCTGGGTTCGGTCCCCAGTCGGGGATGATGGATTTTTCTATTTCCATTTTCTTCGCTCTGGCAACTAAGGCAAAGCGCGGCGTTGAGTTCCGCCACTCAACACGCAATGCCTCGAAAACGGCAGAAAGTGAGGACGGAGTAAGCAGAGACTAAGTAACGGAGTGTCTTAACACTAGTTTCGTATGGTTCCTGCAGTTCCCTCTGCCTACCCTGCCATGTGCGGGATAAAGCGTGAAGCTAAAAAAAAAAATTAAAACTATCTGGATCTAGTAAAATGTGTTGGTGTTATAATTTTGAATAGGTAGGGTTTCAATTTAAAGTTAATTATACGACTCTGTACATATCATTTATATGTACAATAAAACTAAAGTATTTAGCTTATTTCTTGTAAGATTGGCCGAAGACACTAGTTCAAGATATAAATTTCCAATAAATGTTCAAATTTATATTCATTTTATTTTTAGTATTATAATTTCTGAAATATACTAGGTACCGTAGTTGTCTTTTAAAAATAAAATCAACATAAGAATGTCTAATATCAAATGGAATTTAATTTTAGCGAAATATAGACCTAATTTGGTGTACACGTGTTTTAAATTTTTAAAACAATTTTTTTACTTTTTAACGATTATTTTCACATAGAAATAAAGAAACGAGCTATTTATAAAAGATTCAAATAACACTTTTAATAACGCTAGTTTTTACTTTTATTCACCACCTTTCACGTTTGTGGGATACAATTTCACAAGAATATTTTGTATACTCCCAAACCTCAGCAAGGCATGCTTCGTTATAAACAAGTATTTTTTTTTATAAGGTATCGAACAAAGAAATTGAGCCAAAACTAGATCGCACGACTATGTCCAATATATCCACAAACGTGACGTACAAAAATAATCGCTTTTATAGCACTACTATAAGTACTGCAATCGTTCCCAATAATATATTTAAACGGTAAAACATTTCACTTTTAATTTATTAAATAATATATTGTCTGATATATATTATAACCACAATACCCCATAAATGAATTCTTCTCCGGATAGGATAAAAGGGCACTAAGCTGTAATGTCACATTTTGGCGGGAAGTGTCTAAGCCCCAAGCTTTTTTACCTTGTCTTGGCATTAAAAGCAATGTAATATATAAAAGCCTAACATGAGAAACCTAACACTTAGATTCATCTGTATCGAAACTCAAAATTACACTATTTTTAAAGAATTTATAAAATAATAAAAAAAAATTATTTATACCCATAAAAAGTAATTTAGTAGTTTCTATACACACCCTACAGGGCAACAATAAAAACACTCATATGTCCTTAAATTATTAATATTTATTTCTGAATTGCATATAAATTTGTGGACTTTCTGTTACAATAGTACTCTTAAATGATATTTTCTTTTAGTATAAAAACGCTACCGCTATTGTACCAGAGGACCAAACAGCATTCGTCCCAAACAGAAAATGCACACAATAATTTAAACTAATCTTACTTTTTAGAAATTAACCCTAAAATATAATCTAGATTTAGGTACTTAGACGACCTAAGTTGCACACACACTCATACAACAATGTCAGACCCGCAAGGATCTACAACACGAACAAAATACTTGTTATTTATATTTAACAAAATGTGCGTAGATGCTAGAACTTGGCTATGTTAAATAGAATCGAGTTTTTTAAGTGTACTATAAATCAATTTGTAAATTATAAGTTTTACCGCTTAAATTATTTAAACATTAAGTTGTACTTGGATGTTGTATACCTCACTAATACCAACTAAAGTAAACTAGAAATATATATATAGCTTGAGAAATATATTTTAGGTATATTAAATACATAAACCGAAAACACCACCAGATTCTATTTAACACAACTTCATGTAATTATTGTACAAACATACAAACTGATATAATAGATGGATTTTTTTAATTTCGACATTCTTTATCTATGTATGAAATTCACTATTAAAGAAAAAGTATATATAATACACTATGTATTTGTATATCAATAATGTAAAATTTTCAAATTTTTATTAGTTCAACAGAAATAGATATAAAAACTATCGAAATTCCCAAAAAAAAAGTACCAAAATTACCAAAAAGACGCTGCATTAACCACCTAAAAACCTTGTAATTTACAATACAGGCAGTTACAGTAACTTGTGAGTACTACACAAGTGAGTACTAGAACAATTGGTCCAGAATATGATTCCATTACTGCGTTTTAAAATATCCTAATTAAAAAATAAAGTATCAAAATAATATCCTTAAGCGATTACTTTTTATTTTTCATAAAATTTAAACAATTTAGATGCTTTGTACTAATATACAATTCTTCGCACTAAATTTGAAATCTAGAAAAGTTTTTTTTAAATCTTATACAAAAATCAAACTTATTCAATCTATTGCTTAACGTTAGAGGTAAAAAACCTCAATATAACTCCTTATTTGGACTACGGAGTGACCACATTCAGCCGTACAAAGGCATTTTGGTGAATGCGGCAGAATGTAGTATCTCCTTCGCCCAATATTTATTATATAATAATAATAATTATAATATGATATTTTTTTGTTAATTTTTAAATATTTACATTGACTGTTTAATAATCTGTTAGAAAAAATAATTATAAACCAACCATATATGTTCACATATAATATAAGTTAATAAATTTGTGATGTCAAAAGTCTTCGTCAGTTAAAAGTTCGATGTTTCAACATTTTATACCTATACAGTATCCATACTATGTGGGGTTCCGCATTTTCTTAACATTTGTGATACAAAATTGACAGGCTCTATTTATTCTATAATTTTCAAAATGTAATATACAGAACCCATAACAATATGAAATTGTAAACTATATATAATTTTTTTTAAACATATACTTGTTGAGTGGTTAGACTTGATTCTATCAAAATGTGTACCTAAAAAGATTTTTAAAACAGCTATGTAAGACATAACTTAAAATAATTGTAAAATTTTCTAATACAACACAAAGCAACAAAATTTGAATATAAGGAAAAAAGTATTTCACACATTACATAAAATAATGTAAGCAAATATACATTTTAATTAATCCAGTTAAATTATTTTATTTAAAATGTTCCAATATATGGTTATTGAAGGTCCTATTAAATATTTCATATCCTGAAACTGTAGCTATCTTTTTTAAACACTTGTATTTTTTATTATCTACTTTAGGACCTCTGATTTAAAGAGAATGAAAACAAAAATAAATAAAACACTAAACAAATACTACAAAGGGAACCATTTTGACATAACCAAGATTCTTAACCACTGTACCAACCTTCACAAAAATCACAACGTAAGAAACAATAAGGCAACATTTAAAAAACATAAAAATCCTTGTTATTTTCTCAGTGAATGTTAAGTATTAAATATAATGTTGCCATTTGTTGTCCATAGACGAATGTACAGACGTTTTTTAATTAATATTTAAATATATATATAAAACTCCACCTTATGTTGCAATAACAATAAATGATGTCGAACAGAGAGCTTTTCTCTAATAAAAAAAGGTAGTGTGTTAAAAATTGTGTAACATTATAATATAATTTTGTCAACAAAGTTTGAAATGTTCACTTTTTTTTAACAAAAGATAGAACTATTTCTATACTATGATCACAATTGACTGTGGGTCCTAACACACTAACTGTCAATTAAAAGTTGTAAAGATTTCTTTTAATTCAATACACATTTAACGATCAATGGATTCATACATACTGTTTTAAATAAAAAATAATAATATTATGCATAAAAAATTGAAATAAGTGTGTGTAGACCCCCATTAAAATTAAAAATTAAATGTAATGTGTAATGAGAAAATTTGTTTTTTAGTGAAAATGCTGTTACAAAAATGTTGTAATAATCAATTTTATTTTAATAAAAAATTTCGGGCCACATTTTATTATTGAAATTAATATTTTATTTAATTATTTACTTTATGATATTTTATTTGTTAGACAAAACATACATTTAATTTATAAATCAATTTATTCAGCGTGAAAATTATATATGTGTCATTATGAGGACACATTTCATACTTTGCAATAATCTGTGTACATTAAATATTATTTGTAGCCATTTCAATTGGTAGTATTTGAATTTTCTTTGAATTTAAGTAGACCTTGTTATTATTTAATTGAATTGAATCAAAATAGACCTTGATATGGAATTGTCATTTTTCTTTGAAATTTACTAGACTTTAAAGTAAACTCTCATTACACACGACATTTATTAACAAAAAGTGACAAAATGAATGTTAGCTGTACAAAAGTTCTCTGTCGACGTGGACGCGTGTGCGTTGACGTTATTTCTTTATGGGGCGGCGCGTACGACTCGTCTTGCCGGTGGACGTGGACGGCGTCGGCGCGGGCGACGGCTTGTTCTCTGGAAATATATAAATAATAATTAATTAACAATTAATTTGTATAATATATATTAATGAATCAAAGTAATATTTATTGAGGACCGCTGTGGTGCAGAGGCGTAGCGTCTGCCTGTAAACGCGACGGTTTGTGGGTTCGATTCCTACTCAGGGAAGATGGTTTTTTTTTCATTTCTATTTTCTTCGTTCTGGCAACTAAGCAAAGCGCGGCGTTGAGTTCCGCTATTTAACACGCGGGGCCACGAAAAAAGGCGATGAGCGGGGACGGAGAAAGCAGGGACTAAGCAACGGAGTGTCTTAACACTAGGTTCATGAGGCAGTGCATGCAGTTCCCTCTGCCTACCCTGCAATATGCGGGACAAAGCGTGAAGCTAAAAAAAATATTAAACATCAAAATTTGAACGCAGCAAAATTGTTATGTTCTTCTTTTAGCACTTTTCTATCCTTAGTGTAGATTAACTTTAAAAATCATAAAAATATTATGTTTATTACTTATTTGGTATATATTATAAATGTGAGTAGGTTTGTTAATGAATCACGCCAAAATTGCTGACGAGATCTGAACGAAATTTAGAATAGGGGTAAATTGATATGTTATACGATAACATTTTGAGTCACGTGAATAGGAGCTTTTGATGCCATATTATTGTAAAACAAAGTTTGCGGGAAAAAGTATTTATTGATATATAAAATTATGGAACAATTAGAATGTTCCCTAGTTATGGAAATACATGTTACTACGGTACTTTACATTACTACGGTATCCAAGGATAAAGCAACGTTCATGGCTTTTAAACCAAAATTGTATTAATTTTTTTGTTGTGTTGGTTTAATAAAGAATTAATAAATAAATGTACCTTTAGCTGCTCGTCTTCCTTTCCTGGGCGTAGACACGGGGGTCTCCACTTTAGTCGGCTTGTTTGGGGTTCTCTTTGCTGGTGTTTTAGCTTTAGCCTTCTCCGACAAGGCTGTGGCCGTCTGAAAACATTTGTTTATTGAAATATCTTGCTGATATTTTGTTTTCTTTTATTTTACACGCAAAATTTACTGTAATTATAATTCACAATTGTTTTTTATATTCATCTAATTTCATTTTTATTTGTGTCTATATTTCTTTTCGAATAAAAATTAGTAAAGGAAATTAATTTCCCTGGTTATGTTAACTTTACATATCACATAGATTATAAATCGATAGAAACACATACAATTCTAATCAATTTAATGTTTAAGGAAACAATTTTTAGTTTCAAATCGTGCAATTTTCAATTAGTAATATTAGTATTATTAGTGTTTCTATATAAAAAAAAAACCTTTTTAAATTCGGCATGCAATAGTTACATGCTCAAATAAAATAAAAATATACAAATATATTATATTATATAAATTAAAAAAATTGCAAATCACCAACTTAAAATATATATAAAACACAAAAAGCAAGCGATGATAGATGAAGATGAAGAAAGAAAGGTGAGGAATAGTATTATTATGTTATATTATTATTTTTTTTTAGCATTTCTTGTAGCAAGTATGAAAAGTCATTGAAAGTCATATTTTTAAACTTCATGATTATAATGAAAATGATATGCAATGGTTGGTGGAGTAATAGAAAAAAAAATTATACCTCGACCCAATCAACTTGCAATCCATAACATCCGTACTATGCATGCATATACGATAAATACTTTCACATCACTCCACTAAAAACTCTCAAAATTGACTCATGCTTTTTAATTTAAAAAAATCAATTCAATATTTTTTGATTATAGATTAAAAAAAAATAGTTAATATTTTTTGTTTTTTTTTTTTTTTTTTGATATATATAATCAAAGAAAAATAATATAAATACATCAAACATTCATACAATAACATGCATTTATAAATAAAACAATCATATTCTTTCAAATCCCATACGTTCAGTTTTAAGTCAGTCTTTGTCCATATATTTAAAAAAAAAACTTTATTTGTATGTTTAAAAGATAATTCCATTATTGATTTACTTTATTTGTATGTTTAAAAGATAATTCCATTATTGATTTATAATAAGAAATATTACTAAATTTGAATTTATCATTAATCTCAGCAACTAAATATAGTAGGGTTATATATATTTTTTAAAAAATCCAAAACTTACTCAGTCTTGGAAATTACTATTAGAGGAGATTTTTCTTTTCTTGCTCTCGTGAATATAGATAACGGAGGGCTCTTTTGTTCTCTTAACGAAGGGAGAGAATTATTTATTTCTATACATTTTTTTAATGTTTACATACAACTCGTTGTTACCAAGCGTCAGTCATGGCACTCGCAGACGTCGCCTCGCACATGCACTCGTCCAAACAAAGCTCACGTGTTAAATAGGATGTCAGCAGATACGTACATTTCTATATATCCGTCGTACTATGCCTACCTTGCTAGCGGGCGCCACATTGGCCGTACTACCTTGCCGCTTGGCCTTGCCGCTGCGGCGCGCGGCGGGGCGCGGCGGGCGCGGGGAGCGCGCGCGCCGCGGCGGCGCCGCCGGGCTGGCACGCGGGGCCTGCGGAGCCACGCGGGTTGGCCAGTTCGATATTTAATGTGTCATTTGAATAAGGAACGCTACGACACTACTAGGGTATTTGGAAAAGGAATATTTTTCAATGAAAATATTAAAAAAAGAACACTACAAAGGATATTTGAAAAAAGGAATAGTTTATAATAAAAATATTAAAGAAGGAGTTTTACAAGGATATTTGAAAAAAGAATAGTTTACAATAAAAATTAAAAAAAAAAACACCACAAGGATATTTGAAAAAGGAATAGGCAGTTTACAATTTAAAAAAAAAAGAAAAATAAACGTATATTTAAGTTTTAAATTGAATAGATTTTAGATTTAAATTTGGAATCTGTTAAAATCTTTTAGCGATGATTCATAAATTAAATAATATTTAAACTATATATTTAGGACCGCTATGGTAGAGGCGGAATTTTAACATAAGCAGCATAGATAAACTAACAAACCCACAGTCCCGAACTAGATACTAATGTACCATTTTATGTAATATTATTTTGAAGTAATGACTGCATGATGAATTATTAATTATGTGCCCATTATAATTATATACAACTTCACACGGCAAACAGCAGAGAAGGCAGTGTTAAGTTCAAAGCCGCATTTTAACTTGCAAGTGCTAAACGATTTACACATTGAATAGCATTTAATGTAACTATTTATGTATATATATTTGTAATACCGCAGCGTCGCCTGCGTCCGCGTCCTTCGGACTTTTCGAAGCTGTTACGTTTACGCGACTTCTTTTCTAACTGCGACTCAGTCCGTGTACAGCGACAGGTCCACTGCGAACAATAGACATAATAGATAAAGAAAACATATAACAAATGAATTATACAATAGATATAATTTTTTTAATAATCTTTTAAGATATCAAATCCAAAAGAAAACTACTAAAAGAAAACACATAATAAAAATTTCGACGGACGCGAGCTCAAATCCCGTTGCGTTAAAATTTTATTATTGCATGTTTTTTAATATGAATTATTAATAAATTTAAAACTATGTTAAGAGAATATCTAGCAAAAGTGACTATTTTTAGAGAAACAAATAATCCCTTTAAGCGCAATATAAGTGACTCACATCCGTCGGGGTGCTCCTCGGTGAGCTGCAGACAGTTGGCGCCGCTCTGCTCGGCGCGCAGCGCGCGCTGCAGTATGGAGTGTGCGCGCGCGCGCTCCGCCGCCCGCAGCAGCTGCGCGCCGCCCGCGCCGCGCGACAGCGACAGTGTCGTCAGCACGCACTCCATGTCTGTGCAGGGAGACAAGTTGTTTTTATCACACATACAGACACACACACATCACCCTCCATCCCTAGCGGGGTAGTCAGAGGGAACGGAGCGCCAAACGCTGCGGCCCCTGCATACCTCTCCCTCCTCGTCCACTGCCATTAGCTTTTTCATAAATGCTCTCCAGGGAGTCCTTATGCTTTTAAAACTAGGGACGATTAACTTGACAAATGGTTATCCTGGTTTTCGTAAAGAATATTACGGTACGTTACAATGGGGAGTGGGGTCATCAAAATTCTTCAAAAATTGAGTTACGTAATACTTGGGCGATGAAAATGAAAATAATCCATCCTCCTCGAGTGGGAATTGAATTTGCAAAATTAATATTTATATCTTTTCATATACATATGTAAAAAAAATTACCTGTCACATCATAAAAGTCAGGTTTATAAGTCTCCCCGGAAGAATCCGATTTGTCTTGCGACAACCAACGTATTTTTATTTTACGAGTGGTTCTGTACACGTTCTGTACAGCTTGGCACACGTAGAAACCTCCTTCCGCATTACGTACCGCTAAATACTCGTTTCTGTGAACAAAAAACAATATTTATACCAAAACATATACCATAAAAATAATTATCAATCTAATAAGCTGTTATTAAATTATATACAAAAATGGTTCGCAGGAGGGCGCGGGTTCGAGTCCCGCTGCGTTTAAATTTTTATATGTTTTCTTTAAGTATTTTTTCTATCCTCAGTGTGGATTAACACTTTAAAAATCATAAAAATATTTAATAAAAATAGCATTCTCTCTCGCCAAACGATTGCTCTTTGTAATGGTCTTTGGATAGCGGAAATTTGTAAAAATCTCCCTACAGAGATGCTAACAACGATATAAGTTGTATAAAAGCATATAAGAATTTCAACGCGGCGTGATGTAGAACGCATGGCTCAGTGGTGAGAGCGCCTGCACGGTTCGCAGGAGGGCGCGGGTTCGAGTCCCGCTGCGTTCAAATTTTTATGTTTTCTTTAAGTAAAAATGGTATGTTCAAAAAATTCATTATAATAAAAAAATCGATGTGTAGTACAAAAAAATTACGAAATTAAATATTGTAAAGGGCAAATGATTATTATTATTATTAATAATAAAATAAAATTATAAACAAATACTTTACTTGTAAAAAACAATAAGCTTGTCATCGTTCGGTTTAGTCGGCGTAGACCTTCCCGCTGACGCCGAGAGTTTCGTCGCCATCGCTATTTCCGGTGTTGGAGACTGATATAGTTGTACCTGGAAATAAAAATATATCAAATTTAAACTTTACTTCTTATATCACTAATAAACTTGTAAAGTCACAAGTTTTAAGGATACGGAAAAATTTTGTTTTAAAAATATTAACACGGTATAAGTTTCAAAATATTATGACTTAGAAGCCGCTTAGGCGATGGTTTGACGCTGTCAAAGTGGTTATAGTATCGTACTATAGTATCTTTAAAGCACGTCAGAGCTTGAAAGCAACAAAACAACATGGGAGTTTATTATGTCGACTGCACTTTGTTTCATATATTATTTATTAAATTATTAATAAAGGCATTTTTAAATGTAATTTTAAATTAAGTCAAGAATTTAGGTAAAGTGCTCAATGTCCACAAAATCAGTTTAAAATCCTTTTACTCTTCGTAAAACTATCTCCGTTAGTCACGTATTCACTGCGTCACTGTGACGCCTTGAACAAATTCCTTTACAACAGTGCTTTTCAAAGTTTATGAAAATCTCCTCTATACTATACCCTACAGACTGGACATATCTTTTTAATAGATATATATCTATCTATTCAAAACTTTTATCGGCACATTTATTGGATTTCTGATAAAAAAATACCGTAAAATACTGTTAATGCTTATATGTCCTAATAAAGGTTAAAAAAAAACGTGTCCTGTATACTAATAAAGGGCTGTCTTTGGATTCTATTAATTTCGCCGTTATTTTAGTGATCAGGACATTTACTTAACATGACGCAAAAAACAAAATAGTTTGAGAACTACTTGTTTTACATTTACTCTAGAACATTTTAAAGTATTGTATTAAAATAATGACTTCTTTCAGAAAATAAGTAACAAAAAAACAAATTTAAGTTACATTGTCATATTTCTACCTATAAAATAATATAAAACCATTTAAAATCCTAATTTTCGAATGCATGATTTGGTAATAAATATTTAACTACTCAAAAGTATTTTTATCAATAAAGGTACATTTCTATAATAAAATCTATAAAAAATACTACGCTTTACGACTTTCAAAATCGCAGTATAAATATATATTGAACACAAATGAAAATCTAAAACCTTACATCATATTTACGATCGTTAAAGTCTAATGAATTAGATATCTACGTATGTCACTTTTTTTGTCGTTTTTTCATCAGTTTATTATTTAATATTAATTATATAGGTATATAAAAATGAGGATCACTGAGGATTTTCCAAAATTCAAACACTAACAAAAAAGAGAGATAAAGCGTGAAAGTATAAAAAAAATAAAAAAGCGTTTTCACGTTTACTAGTAGGTGCTAAGACTTACTTAACTATAATTTAATAATATTGTATTCACTTAGAGAGAAAACACCAACTATATTTTTTATTACTTCTATAATAAACGTTAAAAAATAACATATATGTTTTAAATATATTATTAATTACAAGGTACATAACGCTTAATGTATCTCAATTTTTTAAGTGGTTTTGGATCTTATTGTAATGAAATTAAAGTTCTATTTCCTATGTAAAATTAAACTAGTAAAAGTAAAAATGCATGTATTGTAAAAATGTAATAAATAGAGATGGGTGGGTGTACTGGGACAGACTACCTTATGGATATTTTCCTCTATGATGTTGCTAGTTAAATAACAGAATTTAGCTCTTTGTTTTGAACAGACCAAAATATTATAACCAAGAAGTCCTGAGTAAGAATGAATTTTGAACTTTCAACTTTAACATAAGACATTATTAACATTACAATACTCTAATTAATAAAAATATCAAATATTGGTAGTCAATCACTTTAATTGAATAAAGCCCACTTGAATGTTAATTAGAATTAAAAAATATATATAATTTAACTACAATTAAAATTAAACTAAATATTTTTGTAGCTTCACACTTTATCTAAGATAATATGGTAGGTAGTTTTCTCCAATTTTCGAATAAGAGAGTTATTCAACCTAGTGGCAAAATTAAAATAATCTGTCAGTGGAAGAAGTCTCTTGGATATTAATGCCAAGAAATGAAGAAGAAACTGTCAGATGCAGTTGTGTATAGATTGATGAATTAATTATATTTAATTATTGTTTGTAAATTATCTAACTATATTTATAGATTTACTTTATATATTCAAAGGTTAAATTAGAAGTTTTATTTATGCAAGTTATATATAGTCTCCTTTAAGAATAATTGCTGTTTTCTCTTTGTCAATGACACAAAGTAAAACAAGTGTAGTTTGCTGACAATGCAAATTACTTTGTTGTAGACATAATTGAAATTACTTTTTTAGTTAAGTCACAAATAATTACACTATCAGAAACCTAATTAAAAAACTACAACTTGACACAACACTGAAAATTTATATTAAATTGAACAAAATATTTCTTTCTCATAGTAAAAAAGTTAGTGCATAAATATAAGTTAGTTACATATGGTTAGATAATTATTTATGATAAGGGTAGAAAAAGAGAAAATAACAAATATTTACCTTTGTTCTGTTCCTTTTAGTTCTTGTATCAGGTGTAACATCAATCTCAGGTTGCCTTTTAGCTGGAGTTGGACCATCCACTTTTTCCGAAGCCTGTCTTCTTTTCCTCATTGGAGGTGTCACCGTCGCCAACTTTAAAGTAGATTTAGGTGTTGCCTTAGATTCTGTTTTAGCTGGAGTTTTAACTTCTGCTTTTTTATCTTCTACTTTTACTTCTTCTTTCTGTGGTTCCTGTTCTTCTTGTTTGGGAGACTCTTCTTTTACTTCTTTTTCTTTCTTTTCTTCTGGTGGTTGCTGTGCTGGCTTCTCCACCACTTCTGGCTTATTTTCTTTTTCTTCAACTTTCACATTTTCCACAGGCTCTTTCTGTGGAGAAGGTTTCTCTTGATTTTGATTATCGTTAGCCGACTCAGGTACAGGTTTGCTATCGCTTTGTGTGGGTGCTACATCTGCATCAGGTGCTGGTTTCGGTTCTGTGGGTTTTGAAGGTGATTTTTCTGGTACTTCATTAGCTGTCGCTACTTTAGGCTGTGCAGGACTTTCGGCTTGGCTAACAGAATTTGAAGTCTCTGGCTTTTGAGGAGTAGAAGGAGTGCTAGCTGCCTTTTCAGGAGGCTTTGGAGTGCTTGGTGAAGTTTTAGCAATATCTTGCTTGTCCTGTTTTGATTCAGGATTTTGAGGTTTTAGCGTTGCAGGTGCATTTGGTCCAGATTTTGGTGACTCAACAGTGCCATTGGCAGGGCCTGTCGAGTCAGGTTCTTTTTTCTCGGGTGTTCTAGTTAAAGCTAAGGGCTGTGATGTGGTTGACACTTTGTCTTGAACTAAGCTGAGAGGCGCACTCGTGCTTGCGCTTTTACTAGGGCTAGCAGCTACATTTGCTGGAGTAATTGAATTTTGTGTAATGTGTGACAAGTTTCCGTGGTGGCTCATGTTTTGTGCCATCTGGGCCATGTTAGCGGACACGGGAGCCATGGACGGCACCGCGTGGGACGGCAGCGGAGGTATATTTACGGGGTGGTGTGTAAGGTTCTGCCCGACTAGATTGTTGGAGCCGTGGTGTAGAGAGTTCTGAGCGCCCTGCGGCAGCCCTACTGCGTGATTCGCGCTCGCGACGTTCCCCTTGGCAGGACTCGCTTGGCCGCCAGGCTGAGGCACCCCCGGCTGGGGTAGCACTGGTTTTAAAGCAGAGTTCATATCAACTTAAAACTCACTTGCTTCACCGTGAAATAGCTGAAACATAAAGATTGTACACTGTTGTTGTTGATTCAGAACACCGAGATGTCTTTGACCCAAAACAATAATTCATACATAATAGTTGTCTATGTATAGGCGTACGCGCGTAAGAACGCCGCCGAGGTAACTATGCCCGCGTTTATTACTTTTATGGAAAACAGTGGAGTAAAAGCTGGAAATAACGTTTAAAAGTTACCACTAGCAAAACTGGTGATAAATGCTTATGAAACTGATGTGTAGCGAGCGCGGCAGATATAGCCGCAAAAAAATATGCGTTGCTATAGCTAAGAAACTTCCGCAAGATCGAGACCCCGCCGTCGGCACTGATTGGAATAATACAATCATCAAACGCTGCACATATACACTTGACCTCACTCGCGGCACAATAATTCCATGATTAACGTTTTTTATCACGAATTAGCGTACACTAATATCACATAAGTCATCGAAATCTTTCAACAAGTATTATGCACAGAAGTTTAGAGATGGCGTCGGCCTAACGCGCATGCGCCACCCTCTTTTTTCCCTCCTCCAATCGAGTCATAGATTAACACGAAATTTGTACGAAGTGATCCGAGAATGTTTTGTCCCTTTTTTATATAAATATTTTCACTATCTTTGTCTCATCTAACGACTATGTTGTATATTGGTATAAAAAATATAAGAAGAATACGTTTATTTTTTGGCTATACTCTAATTCTTTATAATTTTAAGCTTAATATTTTTCATTTTCATTTAGATCTCTCACAGTAAATTATAATTTTCTTACACAATTTTGCTTGCTTAAAAATTACTTAATTAATTCTGAATATCGTATTATAATTATTTTTCCTAAAGTACAAAAACAAATCATAGAAAGCCACTTGCAATGTAACAATAACAGTTACAATATATAAAACAGTTGTTTTTATTTTCTTATTATACTTTAAGCTTGCATTTGGTTTAATTGAAACAAAAATGTATGCTTCATTGTGGTTTTTTTAAATTGTAATAAAGGGATAAATTACGTTGAGTTCTCATAATATTTTTCACCAAATTGATATCCACAAATATTAAATAAAATAAAATTAACATTAAAACCAAAGTACACTCACAAATAAAATAAGAAAAATAATCAAAATATCTCATCTTAAAAAAATCAAAGTGAATGTTATATATTTAAACCAAATATTTGTTGGTTGTAACAATTTCAATGAGTACCATATCTTTATTTAATAATTAATGTATTATCTTGTCATAATTATTAACTGGTATAGATAATCTATGCCATTTTGTCAAACAAGTTGTATTTTAAATGTATTGTCTGTTCTCCACCTGACGGCTGTTTTCAGGTGCATTTGATTTTTACTAGATCGTGTTCAATTTTCTAAAATAACGCTATATAAGTATTACTTATTATAACTTACGCCGGTGAAGTTGTTATTGTATAGTTCAATCACTTTATAAGATAATTAACAATGGCAAGTACATACAGTTATAGTAAAATCTTAGCATACATAAGTTATATTATGCGATACTATAATTTTATGTATTTCAGGATGTCCTGACAAGACCTGCTGAGGAATTTGGTAATGACGAGACCCTTGAGCACTTGTGGGCTGCCAGAGCGATGGAGCACAGTGATATTTATTTTAATGTTGGTTACAATTTGATAACCTAATTCTGGCTTAACCAAAACTTTTTTCATATGTTTTTTTCTCTTACAGGTGCTCTGTTCAGTAGATACGAGATGGCTTCGATTAACCCCTCATGATGATTTAATATACACACATTTTAGACAAGATTTTCCAGATTTAAATGTTTCGTATATAAAAGAAGCAGAAATAAAAAATAATGTTAATAAAGCCAAATGGCGTATATATTGTGAAAAATTTAAAACTATTGTAGAAGATTACAGTTTTGGAACCTTGCTTCGTGCAGATACTAAAGGTGATTACTCAGAACAAAATACCATATTAGTGCCAAGAGTTCAGTTCTATGCCATAGAAATTGCAAGAAATCGTGAGGGATTAAATAATGAAGTAAAAAAACATTACAAATGTGCGTCCAAAGCTAACATGGAGGAACAAAACAATCCACAAGAAGTTGCAGCATAATCTGTCCCAAATTTTTTACTTTCAAAAAAGTAAACAGCTAAGTTCTTTATAGCATTAATCAATTCTGTATAATCTAATGATGAATACAATTTATTGAAATGTCATTTTGATATTATTTATTTTAATTATGTCCAACATTATTGAAATATATAGTCAATATTTTAAAATACACAGCATTTGTAATTAGAGTAGTTGCCATATTAACAATGTCCAATAGCTTAAACGCAAACTAGTAGGTTATTTCTAATTTTAATATTATATAGTACCTAAGATTATATAGAAACTAAGGGCATAGCTTTTTTACATGATAAAATTATAGAATGTCACAGAAATATCTACACAGAAATTCTGTGATGGGACATTGAGGCAATAATATTTCACATTAAATATTTGTACATTAAACTAATTCATTATCCTCGCCATATTCTGTAATCCATTTTAAAGTAAGTGTTATAAAATTGATCCTAATTGTAAGATTCTCTTATATGTATAAGTACTTTAGACATTGGGTTATTTGAACAAAATATATTTGTAGCAAAAAATCTATAATTATACAGATTTTTTTGATATTTTGAGAATAAACCAATGCCTATTCATAACATTCTCAAAGCTATTATATATATAAATAATAACCTGCCATTATAATTGATATTGTATATGTAGTAACTCACTTATTTTAAGCTTGGTTGATCATTTAGCTAAAAAAATGAATGGGGTGCTCAATTTCTCATACATTTTTTGATAATAAACTTTTTACTATAGAATGTGTTTTTTTATTCTACGGATATAATAGAATAACTAACCAATTTTTATAAATAAATAATTTATATTTGGTCACATTATCTGTTTGTCTTTGTATTTCAACTTTGCAAATATTTTTTTTATAATGTGTTGCTTTTATATTTATTAACTACATGAAACAATTAGTTGATGATTTAGAGGGTTGAGCTAATCTTTTATGTATAATTTAAATTGTTTTCATGAGTATGGAATTAAATAAACTATTTTTATCAAAAATAATTGTGATCTTAAACTATGCATAAGTAATAATGTGTTTAATATAAATATGAAAATAACCCCCAGTGACTTATTGATTTCTAAAAGTTATTAAAATTATTAATAAAGTGATATGAAGTAAAATAAAAACATTTATAATATGTTAAATTTTTAATCGTCATCTATGTTTTCTAAAGGATATTCAGTCATAATTAAACCTCGGCTCCACAAAGCATCTGCAATTTGTATTTTATCAGATTCATTTGGTACATCTAAATTTTCCACAGATACATATTCTGGATATGAAGTTATTAAGGTCTCAATAGCGGGAGCCATGTCTTCTTCAATTTCTAAATATGGAAGCTCACTTCCATGGTATTCTAGAGAGTTCTCTGCATAATAATATAATCTTATGCGGTCTTCAGACACCATTCTTAATATATTTTTACGCAATAATCTTATTCTAGTGTCTAAACCTATTTCTACTCTGTTAGTAACTTTACCATTTTCAATCATCACATCTGTGTCCCCATACACAGTAACTGCCTTTTCCAAATCATTTAAAACTGGAGGTAATGCATCTTGTTGGTATTTCTTGCTCATTTGGTCAACAGCTTCATCAATGGGTAAGTAATTTTTTATTTTATCGAACAAGTTTTTGATTGTATTTTCAATTTCTTTTTTACGTGGAGTATTGGCATCTGAATGCACAAGACCAAAATTCTCATAAATATCAAATGGTAAGCCATGTCGCAGTTCAATATTTTCATTAATTGCAATTTGTAATGCAGCAGGGATCATTTTTTCAAATAAATCTGCCCAAGAGTGTTTTTGGTACATGCTAATTGTCACATGTAGAGAATGTTCTCCATCTATAGTAACACCCTGGTGTATGTATCCTCGAGGGAAATAAAGCATATCACCAGCTTCTAATGTGACTTCCAAAATTGGTTCTCCAATTTCATCATCTGAAAAATTTTTTGATGAAGTTCTTGGCAATACTTCACTATCATCTCTGGGTTTATAAATTCTCCAATGCTTTTTTCCCTTCTGTTTGCAAAATAAATGCTTCAATGTCATCATAGTGAGGAGCAAAACCTTGACTGTTTGGAGGTGTGAGGTATGCATTTGCACCCACAAAGGAATTAAAAAACTCTTGTAGTGTTGCATTTAATAAATGTAGCCGAGAAATATAAGTTTGGGGATTTAACAGTCTAATACTGCAACCATTTAAGTAAAAGTCCCAAACTAAATGAGGATGAGCTCTGCCTTCTGGATTATGAGTTTCTCTAACCCCATCTACATATGAAGTGATGTCTATATTTTTTGTAAATTGAATATTATCTGTCCTCAGCATTGTATCAATTGCAGGAGTTGAAATAATATCATTGTAATAGAGTGGTTTTTTTCTAGCAATATGTAATGGCTTTTTTTCCCAAATTTCTTTAAGGAAATCTTCAGGGCTAAACGGAGCAATCATCCATTTAAACACTTTTAAACCTTCTTCTGTGCTATCTGTTTGGACTGGAGTAAATTCAAAACTGCCATTACTAGAATTTAATGATGCCTTATCATCTTCATAAATAATCTGTTTTTGTTTCTTTTCGATTTTAGGTACAGATGCAAATTGTGCTCGGTTATTATCGATCTCAGAAGATTTATTTTTAACATTTGTAACCTTAGATTGATCATTTACTTTCTTAGGGACTTTTTTTGTTTTTTTCTTTTTATGTAATTTCTTCTTTGTAATATTTTTGGATTCTTTAAGTTTCTGATGTTTATGTTTAAGTTTTAATCCGATTTCCTTCATTATATTTTCACCAATTTCTTTTACATTGCCGTTAACAGCAGTCGGCGGTACTTTTTTGTTAGTGTTATTTCTAAGTTTTCGTTGTTTCTTTTTCATTTCATTTTGTTGTTTTTTAGATTTATACATAGCAAACGCTGAGACTGGTGTATCCATGCTTCTTTTAAGTATAATATAGTTTAAAATAGTAAAATATTAGGCACGTAATCTCATGCAAGATGGAACGAAATATTTGTGAAAATTCAAATTTTATTAATATATTTACTTATATTAATAGCTATAATAAATCATTTATTTAATAAAGACTAAACTTGCTAATCAAAATATAATATGTATATTGTATAATTTTAAGGTTATTGAATGTTATTTTTTAGAAACACTGACTAGCCGGCTGCCGCCACAGATGGCAGATGGTAAACCAACGTTTTGAATTTAAACCACAGACTAAACACAAAATCATACTCATTAAAATACAAAACAGAGAATTTGATTTTAAATATTTTCAGCTTGGTAACAAAGACATATTACTAATGTATTAAATAGAATTGCTAATAACTGTAGAAAAATGTACATGTTTGTTTAATTATAATTTTTGTTTCAGCATTTTTGCATGTGAGGTGTTTATAAAAGAATTGTAGATCTGTAACTTGTATACAGTTTTTGAAACCGAAGACGTTAAATAACGCTCGTCTACAACCATAGATGATACACTCGTGTAGACAACATAGATGACACAATATATTAAGTTTTAAGTAAGCGACAGCCTTAAAATAATTTATGTAATAATCACAATTTCTTGTTGGTAAAACATTTTCTCGATATATTTAAGTAATTAATATACTTCATATAAATATATATGGCCTTTTCTTTTATATTTTAAAAATAAAAATGCTACAAAATCGTAATTATATTGAATTAGTGGTTTTTAGTATATACCACTTTTCAACTAACAAATATTGCCTTTTTTGTTGAGTTTATTATACGGAATGTCTTTTCTTACTCAGTATTGTTCCTTTGAAAATTGATAAAATAATGAAATTATTCTAAAAACACACTATAAGGAATTAAATAAATTATATCACAATCAAATGTCAATTATATATTTTAATAATTTATAAAAAGGTCAACATAAACGCGATAGAGGAGAAGTTCTAGTGGAAATAAAAATACTAATATCACCTTTATTACTTTATTCAGATTTGCATCAAATACAATACACGACTTCTGCGACTTACCAGTAAAGGCAATCAGTGTTTTCGCAATAATTATGTAAACTAGTTTCTATATTTGCATTTACTATATATTTAAATAAGTGATTAATTTTATTTAAATGATAGAATATGCTTTACTTATCTACTAATTCAACACATTCAGCTAAATAGTTAAAGGTTAATTTTCAATGTTAAACACATATAATTCTATGATTTATCATTAGGTACATTAATTATCTATAGTGGAATTTTCCCTGTAAGTATGAATAGATCGCTAAAGATTATTTAAACATTTGTGACACTTATTTTAACGCAGTATAATTGTTTAAGTGGGTAACACGTATATATTGTACACAATTTAAATCAATTCATTTTAATTGAATTGAAAAATATTTAACAGGGAATATAAATCTTCTTAAATTGATAAATATAAGGAACATATCTATAGGTTTAATGTCATGGAAAGTATGTAGTATATTCTACTTTAGTCTTACTAAAAGTAGTGATATAGATGTATTTATTGAAGTAAATATATAATATGTTTTTGCGTAAGCTACATATTGTCATAGATTTCGATTGAATTGATTGAGGTTAAGAAAAATATTTTTAGAATATAATTTACATACATCTTATGCTTGTCACAGCCACAGTATTTGAAATAAAATTTCAATATTTGCCTCGCCAAAAATTAAAGAATAATTACAACAAAATTCTCAAAGTTATTTTAATATGACGTTTTCATAAACTTGAAAATCAGTTTTAAAATTTTTTTGACCAAATAAATGGTTGGCTTGCGTAGTGTAGGTACATATTTTATATAGTGACAATGACATTTAACTGGTTGTAATATATTTTTTTTCATTAAATTTCTCTGATACATAAGCTTGGATATTTATGTAATTTTTAATGTTGAAAATTCCAAAAATGTTTACAATAGTCATTTATCTTTAACGACAATATAATTTAACTGAATATTCTGTAAATTGTTTATAAAATGTATTCTAAATATATGATATGCCACCGATTGGAATGGTTTTTTGATATTTTCACGTATACAATACAGACTAAAAAGTTTAGGATAGCTTCTTCAGTCTGTTTTTTTTTTATAAAATTTTATGAAATTCGTATTTATATATTTAGCTTTATATTTTACGTTTTGACGTAGAAAAGTGAGAAAAATTTAAACCCTCCTCAGTCTTTTTCGTGAACTAAGTTCGATATATTAAACAAAAAAGGGTGTGCAGTAAATTTCTAGAAGGATTTATTTTTAAATATACGAGTGAAGGACGGTTGCCAACGAAGCGACAGTCAATGATTTTATACGGCTTACAAATTATGAACTAAAAGGTAATAAAATCATCTAAATTAATATATTAATTCATTACATTTTATAGAAATATTTTATATTCTATGCGTCTCTAACATTTATTTTATATAAATGAGAATAATATTATGAATTCAAGCAAACACACGAATAGATATACGCATATTTCTTATCTGTAATACAAATGACATCTAACATATATTTTTTTATTGTAAACATTAATTAGACACACAGATAATTGAGAACTCTAACATATATACTAATAATATTAATTTTAACAAAACTACGTAGCGCAAAAACTCTAAGACAAACATAAAGCCAACAACTAACAAAGTTATGCCATTAAAGTAAATAATGTACTATATTTTAAAAGAACAAATCTATTTAAATGTAATGTGACAATTCAATTATTTTGCATCGCATTTAATGTACTCGGATATCGCGAGCGTGAACTGGCGTAGTGTCCTCAGGACTGGGACTGTCATCTAGATGAGGTCTAATATGAACAACTGAGCGTCGTTGATCGTGATGGTAGTCATCTCTCATAACCAATCCTCCAATACCATACCCTGGCCCCATAACTCCTGAACCACTAAGCCGCATCTTCTCTGGATCTTCGTCGAGTTTCATTGAAGAGAACACGGTACTCAAATTCAGTTGTGGTATATCGTAGAAGACGGTTAATGTTAGCATCAAGAATGTGAGGCCGGCGATCAAATAGCCTGAAAGCGAAATTAGTCAATATTTTAGGTAAATTACAGAAAATTATTATTACAATGACATACGGCAATACGTATTTAACATATTAATATAAACCAGATTATTTTGAAGCTTAAAAGACAACTGTAAATGTATTAAAATTTTCTTTCTTTAAAAAGTGATTAAAGATACCCAATCTTTAAAATTTTTATATATATTTAGTAGAAGACAAGCAAATTTAATTTACACACGACTCTGTTCTGATTTATACAGTATCATAGTAGATAATGAGTGTAATAATACATAATGAATTGTATTACATCAGGTAGTAAAGTTTTCATTGTTATCAGAATTCGATTATTTATATAAAAAAGTTATACTTACAAGTAGCAGCCACTTTGTAAATAGGTCGGTAAGGCTGCCCCGGGTAGTCACCCGGAATATAATCTCCCAAGCCAATAGTCGTAAGGGAAATGAAGCAATAGTAGAACGAATCCAGGTAGTCCCATTCCGGTTCCATCGCGTCAAAGACAGCCGCTGGCACCAGCAGGAAGAATACTACTAGGATTGTTACTGGAAAAAAATACAATAAAAATATATATACGATATAAAAAAAGCTAAAATTTTATATATTTTATATAAAAACTGTTCATTGTTGGTTAACTATGATTTTCTTTTTTTTTTTTTTTTTAGCTTCACGCTTTATCCCGCACATGGCAGGGTAGGCAGAGGGAACTGCAGGAACCATAAGAACCTAGTGTTAAGACACTCCGTTACTTAGTCCATGCTTACTACGTCCCCACTTTCCGCCGTTTTCGAGGCATTGCGTGTTGAGTGGCGGAACTCAACGCCGCGCTTTGCCTTAGATGCCAGAGCGAAGAAAATGGAAATAGAAAAATCCATCTTCTCCGACTGGGGATCGAACCCAGTAACCGTCGCGTTACAGGCAGACGTTGCACCTCTGCGCCACGACGGTCCTCATTTTTTTACTTTAAATATTTTTGAAATCAGCCTCATCTTGGGTCATTACCTTTTTTATTTTTATCTTTATTGTTTTAATTTAAAAATCATAAGATTTTTTATTAAAATGATACTACTCCATAACAAAATAATATGTGATAAAATATACAACAAAACGAATGAATATACTTTAAATATAACCTTATGATTAGAAGGGAAATTGACACTAAGTTAAAATATTCTTCCAGACTAATTATTTCAACATAAAAATGTCAATATACAAGAAGCAACAACTCACCAATAATCATTAGATGTACCAAACGTATAGTGAACGGTCGGTACAAATGTCCCAATGCAGCATTCAATGACCTCAAAAGAGCTGTAGCCGGCAACAAAAGGCGTTCTACGAGCGCCGATAACAGCACCAAAGTAAGAGGAATGCCGAGCAGGGCATATACCATGCAAAACATCTTTCCTGGCTTCGATAGTGGTGTCACATGACCGTAACCTGGAAAAATATAAGGCAAACAACATCAAAAATAGATTTAAGTGCTAAGTAACTCTATAATCTATAATTATAATAATATTAATATTTCATGTTAAATATAAAACTTAATGCTTATAATGACGTCTTGACACAAGACACAAAGAAATATAAATTTACAAAGAAGTGAACTGCAACATTATTAACACCGTCGTAGCACAGTGGAATATATGGAATATATGCACATGGACTGATATCGTAAAGCTTGTGAGTTCAGTCAACATTCGGGAGCATTATTTACTTTTATTACTTGCTCTCTCAATACATATCGTCTCGAATTCAAGTGTAAACCGAAGACAGTTCTTAATTATCATACTGTTCTTTTTAAGAAACCCGTTTATTAAATGTAAATCCAGAATTTAAACTGTCAATCCAGTACTGTCAAATTCAGTATTGATAAGATAATGAAGGAAGGCCACGTAAAAAGCTTGAAGATCTACGGAGAGCATATAAAAAGGTTAATGACAGTGGAAGAGGCGAAAGAGGTGTGCGGGTGCTCTCTGAATACCCCGCTAGGGATAAAGAGTGAAGCTATATATATGTGTGTACATGTATACAGTATGTGTGTATGTATATTATAGTGAAATAATGCATGATTGATATTGACGAAAAGATCAAAAAAGATATTTTCAAAAAATGTTAACAAAAATAAAAATAAACAAAACCAAATAAAAAATTAATATTAAGTACTCAGATAATCCAATAGAAAGCTCTTAATTAAGATTGACGACGGGCTGTCCCTAGGGACACGGCGCGTATAGTGAACTAGCAAAAGAAAGGGACGGGTATATATAATAAAATCTGAATCAATTAGAGGTGACACTGTCGTTTATTCTATTACATCTTATTAGTAGTATCTTTTGTTATTCTTATATTCTTTTTTAAGTACAATATTTGAAAAAAGATGGAGTATTTTTAGTAGCACTTTTATTAATCTTTTTTATAAATTGCATCTATAGCAAGGTAAAATGATATTACATTATTATAGGTTGCTTTTCATTTTACTGGAATAGATCAACAAAATAAGTCATTCCGACTGCGGCACGATGACATAGCCCTAGCCTTAGCCTAGTAGACCCAGTAGTAATCATACTAGTTAAATTGTAATCATACTAGATCGTAGTAATCATACTATATGTAAATGTTTTAACAGTTGAGCGATTTCTAACTATATTATATATACATATGTAAGGTTTCATTGACTTAATCTCAGTTAAACGGTAACTAGCATTTATGAGTACTGTACTAATATCAAAAAAATCCTTAAAAAAATCCTTACCAATAGTAGTGACAACGGTGGATGAGAAAAACAACGACTGTCCAAAGCTCCAATTAGGCCCTCCTGTTACATTCTTAGACGCAGACACCCCGCGGTTACTTGCACGTACTATTTCATCCAGTAGGGTCTCTAAATCGTCACCTGTAAGAAAAAAGGATTCTGTAAGTTGTGCGGTTATAAATTGTTATAGAAAGCCAATTACAAAGCCATTTTCAAAGGTTTTGAATTGTGAACATGAATGTATTTGTAGCATATGTATATATATATATATATATATATATATATATATATATATATATATATATATATATATATATATATATATATATATATATATATATATATATATATATATATAATATATATATATATACTATATATATATATATATATAATATATATATATATATATATATATATATATATATATATATATATATATATATATATATATATATATATATATATATATATATATATATATATATATATATATATATATATATATATATATATATATATATATATATATATATATATATATATATATATATATATATATATATATATATATATATATATATATATATATATATATATATATATATATATATATATATATATATATATATATATATATATATATATATATATATATATATATATATATAAACATATTTCAACGCACAATGCCGCGGAAAGTGAAGAACATAGTTTCTTACAACAAAAAACAAAAAAAAAAGGCAACATAGAGCAATACTTCCACCAGTAGAAGGGTTAAAAACAATGTTTACTATAAAAATAATAATAGTATTTTATATAATTTTATATGTAAAATAGTTACCAAAACCTGTATAAGTAGCAAGTTCTCCTTGGACAATTCATAGCAATTCCTAGTTTAATGGAATGGCTGAGTATGGTTAGATCTTTAAAACTTTATAACGGATATTAATGCGGCTTTTGAATAGATATGAAAAGGCTTACATATTTAAGTCATGCGCTTCACAGTAGAGGAACACTGTCCTTTTTAAAGGTTTCTAACGTCAAAATATCTTTCACATGGCTCGCTTATATATCGCTTATATATCGCTCTTTAAAGAATAACTTCTACAGAAAATATCCATATTGTGACAAAACTAAAAATAAAGTGAAAATAAATCTAATTTAATTTAAAAGCAATCCTGTTATTTAAATTTTATTTATCAATTTTTTATAATATTAAAAAATATAATAAACTCATAAAAGTTAATGGGCTCTTTCACTTATGCAAATTGGCGTCACGAACGAGAAAACTGAATAAACAACCTTAAAACAACTTCGGATGAGCTTCAAAAATAATATTTATTTACGTTAGGGATTGCGACTTGTGCCCTTTATAAGCCCTAATTTGTGGAGGCAACTTTCATGAAATGAAAATTACCTGAGTTAATAAATAAATATTACGTATACCTATAATATTGCAATATATATCTAGTAGAGTGCATAGTATTAAACTATAGAATATTGACGTAGCCCGATAACAACGTATGATTTCGTTTTTTTTAGCTTCACGCTTTGTCTCGCATATTGTAGTTTAGGCAGAGGAAACTGCAGGAACCATATGTACCTAGTGTCAAGACACTCCGTTGCTTTAGTCCCTGCTTTCTCCGTCCCCGCTTTCAGCCTTTTACGAGGCATTGCGTGTTAAGTGGCGGAACCCAACGTCGCGCTTTGCCTAGTTGCTAGAGCGAAGATAATGGAAATAGAAAAATCCATCTTCTCCGAGTGGAAATCGAACCCAGAAAGCGTCGCGTTTACAGGCAGACGCTTACGCGCCTGCGCTACGATGGTTTAATAGGTATTTGTCTCCTTGTTGTGAGGACCGTCATGACGTAGAGGCGTAGCGTTTGCCTGTAAGCGTGACGGTTTGTGGGTTCGATTCCCACTCAGAAATTTTCCCATTTCCATTTACTTTGATCTGGTAAAGCGCGGCGTTAGGTTCCGCCACTGATCACGCAATGCCTAGAAAAATGCGGAAAGCAGGGAATGGAGAGTTTTGACAGTTTCCTGTGGTCCCTGCGGTTCCCTCTGACTGACCTGCCATGTGCGTGAAGGTAATAAAAAAACATTATCTCCTTCAAAAATCGACATGCAAAGTTAAATCGTAATATTGACAACAGATTCATTTATGATGATTATGTTTACGATATCGAAGAAATAAATGTCAAAACCGTCGTAGCGCAGAGGAGCAACGTCTGCCTGTAACGCGACGGTTTCTGGGTTCGATCCCCAGTCGGAGAAGATGGATTTTTCTATTTCCATTTTCTTCGCTCTGGTAAACTAGGCAAAGCGCGGCGTTGAGTTCTGGGTTCGATCCCCAGTCAAAGAAGATGGATTTTTCTATTTCCATTTTCTTCGCTCTGGTAAACTAGGCATAGCGCGGCGTTGAGTTCCGCCACTCAACACGCAATGCCTCCAAAATGGCGGAAAGCCGACGGATAAAAGCAGGGACTAAGCAACAGAGTGTCTTAACACTAGGTTCCTAGTTCCTGCAGTTCCTTCTGCCTAGCCTGCCGATGTGCGGGATACAGCGTGAAGCTAAAAAAAAATAAAAAAAACGAACGTAGCTTAAGCGGCAATTCTATTATATTCTATGACCGACCTGGGCTGATGGTGGAGTTAGGATCTGAGTAATAAATATTTTTTTAGCTCTACGCTTTATTCCGCTTATTGTAGGGTAGGGAGAGGGAACTGCAGGGACAATATCAACCTAAATTATTATACATGATTAGACAATATTGGCGAATCGATGTACCGTTTTCATATTTTGTTTCGGAAAAGATTACAAAATTATACTATTTTTTGTATAATAAACACACTCAACTTCGTAATCACATTATCAGTCTTCATTATATCTCATGTCTGTACATTAAATATCTTTACAAAGCAGTTAGTTTGTTTGCACACGATAATCTCAGGAACTCACTGGACGGATTTCGATGATTTTTTTTGTTATTAGTACTCGCTAACACATAGGCTTCATTTTTTTGAAAATTCGCTCTTTAAGGAGGTAAAAAGTGGGGTGGGGGTAAGTTTATACGAAACTTGGTCAGTTTTGAAGCTAATTCGATTAATTTTAATATTTGGCTATTTGATTAGAAATTAAGAATAACACAATATGGATTTTTGGAAATTTTGCCTTAACGGGAGTAAAAAGGGAGTAAAAGTTTCTATGAAACTTTTATGTAACGACGCAACGGACACTCCAAGTGCTATCTTGTAATAATTAGCGCGCAATGTTAAAAAGTGTCATTCGTAATATCACATATATATATATATATATATATATATATATATATATATATATATATATATATATATATATATATATATATATATATATATATATATATATATATATATATATATATATATATATATATATATATATATATATATATATATATATATATATATATATATATATATATATATATATATATATATATATATATATATATATATATATATATATACTTGGTATTATAGTTCACGCTGTTTCTGTCTTCAAGTAATATTTAAAGCCAAGCCAATTATTACAAGAAATAGTTAATTAATTGTTACCTGGCCACTGCACAGTAAAATGACAGAAGGCATTAACCTAAGTTAGAGGTGAATGGACACACGAATTATTTTGAAATAGAAATAAGAATGACATTTCATGTGTTTTTTACTCTCAAAATATAATAAATAAAGCAATATGTTAATGAAATTGTTTATCGTTATTTTATTTAGAATAAAACAATATTTAAGGTAATAAAACAATATTTAAGGTATATATATATATATATATATATATATATATATATATATATATATATATATATATATATATATATATATATATATATATATATATATATATATATATATATATATATATATATATATAAATATATATATATATATATATATATATATATATATATATATATATATATATATATATATATATATATATATATATATATATATATATATATATATATATATATATATATATATATATATATATATATATATATATATATATATATATGTGTGGGTGTGTGTGTGTGTGTGTGTGTGTGTACGTGTATATACATATATGACTTTGAAAAAGACTAAACAATATCCTGACAGTTATACTTTAACGCAACCCTTACTCAGAATATTGCAAGACCGCAGACCGTTTCCTATTACCTATACTTTCCTATCAAATGTCGCTTTCCCTCATATTTTGCGGAAACCACAATTGTTATTAAAAGTATTATATTATTTCTAAGGGTTTTATAAAATGCAGTCTTTTTTAAAATGTGTTTTTATTCACTACTGAAGTTAATTGTTGAACTAAAACTATCTTTGAATAATAGACCGTGCTCAAATTTAAATATATGAAGTTATTGTTAGTTCTGATTCCTTAGCTGGAGTATAATAAAAGTAGAATTTGCTATTCTAGTGGTTAAATCAAAATTACGACAGTGGTTTCCGACCGGCATGGAAATTGTAGATTCCATGCCGTGCTCAAGGATCATTAAATCAACACAAATTTTAAATAAAAATATTTAGATTTAAATACTTCTGACGTTACTAAACAGAGTAATTAGAGAGATTTTAGTGTTCGGACTCTCTGTTATTCGGCCAAATTCGACACCTTGTGTGATTAGTGGCAGAACTCAATGCTAAATTCTCAATTTGAAATTCCAGAGCTGTGAAAAAAACGTAATTAATTTTCTCGGATCAGTAAAGAACGATAGACTAATTTATTTATAAAACATAAAAAAAGTAAAAATCTAAATCCATACAATTCCAAGGAATTGTAGAGGAAGAAATGTGTCGAGACACATCACAGATAGATATTTGAAAATAATCACAGACTATAAATTGTCATTATCTATGTCCGGCTCGATCACAGATATTAAATTAATTAAATATTCATAATGCAATTCCCACGCTCGATTACTTTAATGTCAGACACTGATTATCTTAGTTTATTTTTAGTTTATCGAGATCACTCGTTTCTGTAGTGATATCCATTTGTAAAATTAATCCTCTATCTCTATACAAAACAATTTTATTTAATTTAGTTGTTAGAATGTTAGTACTTATGTTTTGTAGGCACATACTATATCGTTACAATATACTCGTAATATAAATATTATACGTCGTCAGTGTTTATGTTAAAATCGTTTGATTTATTTCATTTTATTTATTTTCCTGGCTGATTAGACGAAACTCCAGCCTAGGTCTTCTCCATCCTATTTAATTTAAGCTTCTTATTATTACCACCATATTATAAACACAAATAACAGTACCTATTCCATTCAGCAATAGTCTTTTCAAAGGTTTCTTTCAAAGTATGTAATAATAACTACTGACTCAAAATACAAAACTATGAAAGAAAATATTAATAAAAATACAACTGCAGTTTCTAGAAAATTTAGAAAAAATGTTAAATCAAGTCGCCATACATTTTTCATTAAATTACAAGTTCATATAGCCGCGGAGGTCTGACGCCACAGGTCCGAGTCAATTAACAAAGCAACGGAGCGTAAGCCGCTGAGCTACATAATATATGAGACTTAGTTTTGTTAAAACATTGCCGTAATGTGGGAAGATCTTTCAGGGTTTTTATAGCTCATCCCCGCAATGGTCGTTTTTTGAGTAATTAAACAAAAATATTTTCTAAATTAAAACAAGAGTTTCAGATGACAAACTGATGGTATAAATATTTTATGTTATCGACGTTTTATGTTATAACATTTTCTAGCCCCGAGACTGGATCTCGAGGAAATGTGACAAACTATAAAAACAATTAAGTTGTTTTCAGAACGTTTGGACCGCCACTAGGGTAGGGACCGACTGAACTACGGTATAGTTAAGACGATTTTCTATGATATTTATATATTTATTATGAAATTCTATTTACCATTCATATAAAAAAAAATGGTTGCCTGTAAAGTGGGTTTTACGGGCGAAAATTTTACATGACAACGTCTTTTTCTCGGTAGAATATTTATTGATATGATTAATAATTATAATATAAATTGCACAAATTTTAACTATAGAAAATATATTTTGTTTACTAAAACATTGTACATGTGTCAAGTGATACGCGCGGCGGACCGATCATAGTTCGGTGACAGTTGACACATCGTAACGTTACCTTTTTCATATGTGACTCCGAGCCGCAACCTAATTTAAGACGTTGTCACGTCAAAAATTCGGCGTTGAATTCCACCACTAACACCGTGGTGTATTTTGACACTTATTATATTAATGTTTAATTTAAATTTAAAACATTATGCGCCAGTTTTTTTCCTTTTTAAACTTCTTTTATATACTTATCTACATTAGCTTTAAATTAGGTCAATTCTTTTTTAAATTTAACTCACGAGCTCAGGTACACTAGTCAATGTCCCTGATGGTGATACGATTAGTTGATAGCGTGTGTTTATTGTGTTGATAAGAAAACGATATATTTTACCTAAGTTTACATAGCACGCAGCAATAATTTTTAAAGTTAGCACCGAATAGGCCTAGGGTAATTAGTATTAAAATACCCAGTTCCCGTTTGCCATTGCGTAATTCGCAGCGGATAAATTGAAAAACAAATTTCACCGAGTGGAAATCGAACCAACAACGGTCTCGCTTATAATCAGACACTGTGCTGCCGATTTTTACAACTAATACCTATGTATGTTTTTTATAGCTTCACGCTTTATCCCGCACATGGCAGGGTAGACAGAGGGAACTGCAGGAACTATTAGAACCTAGTGTTAAGACACTCCGTTACTTAGTCCCTGCTTACTCCGTCCCCATGTTTTGTGTAATTCAATTAAAAATTTTTTTCCTTTCTTTCTCTTGTTCCAAAATAAGTTCTTTATAATATCCGTTAAAATATAGAGTTTTATAGTAAAAGAATTAATTTGAAAACCAAAAAAGTCATTATCGTCTGCTACACACTGTATCCCGCACTAAGCACGGCAGATCGAAACAAGTGTTAAGACACTTCGTTCCCCAAACTGAAATTAAAACATTTTAGCCTCACGTTCTATCCCTCATATTGCAGGATAGGTAGAGGAAAGTGCAGGAACCATATGAACCTAGTGTCTGTTGGTTATTCCCGGCATAGAACTCAACTATGCTATGAACTCAACGCCGCACTTTGTCTACTTTCCAGAGCGAAGAAAATGAAAATAGAAAAATCCTACTGAATCCTCAAACCGTCGCGTTTACAGGCGGTATATATATATATATATATATATATATATATATATATATATATATATATATATATATATATATATATATATATATATATATATATATATATATATATATATATATATATATATATATATATATATATATATATATATATATATATATATATATATATATATATATATATATATATATATATATATATATATATATATATATATATATATATATATATATATATATATATATATATATATATATATATATATATATATATATATATATTGTAATAAAATGTTTTAGGAGGACGATCGTGGCGCAGACGTATCAAATTGCAGTTGCCCCAGATGCAGTATTAAAATGTTTATTGAGGTATATATATGTGAAACTGTTCACTGTTTGAAATAATTTTATCTATAAGAGACTACTTAACCAAGGAAAACACGGACTCCTTTTAGGATCTTTTGTCCATATGTCGACTCAACACCGATTGCCCCGCAATCGCTCTAGACGTTTCTATACATAATCTTCTACAATTTTCTTTGGTATAATAATATACAGCTAAATTTTTGTTAAAATTACAAAAACGCCGTTGCCGATCCATTGTTATTATTTCTTCAAAAACCATGTAAATACATATTTGAAATAATATATAATAAGCTTATAAGCGAGGAAAGTTTGCGATATTCAAAAGCGTTTCGGCTTCAATAGAATATCGTCCGGATAAGCGGCTTACTCGTAATTAATTGTAGTCGTTGCTGTTAGCAACACATATGAAATTAGAAGACATTTCTATTAAAATTTGGTATGGAATTGTGTATACATTTGTTTGATATTAATATATTTAAGCCTGAATTCTGCGAATACGTCTGTATTAATGTTCTCGTAAGTAGATATTTCTAGGTAAAAAAAATGATTCACGCATTTTCTTAAATATAACAAGGGAGAGTTGTTATTTAATTATTATAAAACTTATTTGTTTTGAAAACTGACACAACTGATGTAGTATTCGAATAGTAGTTCACGAGTCTATGTCTTACGAAGGAATATTAGAAAGGTAAAATTGCTACTTAATACAATTAAGGTATGGTAAAAGTTTAATTTTATTCTGTATTTTTTTATAATTATTTCTACATTTTACATTTCAATCATTTTTCTCTCTACTCTCCGGATCCATAGAACATAGGGAGTTGTTGTGCTAACACGGAGAGCGGAATGACTTGACACTAAGTTCTGTACCACTTCATATACTGTATACTGTATGTTATAATGACAAGAGCATTATAGTATCAAATGGAAATACAATTCCATAATTATCGTACCAATAGATAGCGTTCAATAATTGATAGCAAGGATATATCGAATTATCTCTTAAAGTAGCTATGAAGCAATGTCCTGCTGGTTTAAAGCAATAAAATGATATCGAGTCACGATAAAAAATCATAATTTCGATACACATAGAGTATTTGACAACAAAAGTATTTGACAAAATATTTGTTCTTATTAGCGGGAAAGCTCAAAACTTTAGTGACTTCTAGTCAAAATTATTTTTATATATTTTAATAATTATGCATAGGATTAATAATTAAGATCTTTGTCATACGTCCAACGATAATTTTTAATAAAATAAAATTATTTATTTATTATCTGTACATGTCAATAAATGAATTAGTATTTTCATATTATGTGCATATTATGAGATAAATATTTATACTTACACAGATAAGAAATTAAATAAATAGATTACGTTTTGTTTTGGCTGATTAAATTGATAATAATAGTTTTATAATGGTAATAATATTCTACGTTTTTATGTGTGCTATAAAACATATATTAATTATTAATAAATGCAGAATAAAATTATAACTCTTAACAAGGTCACATAGTTGTCAATTTTTCGTTAGTAGCTGCAGAACATATAGAATATGATCTAATATACATACAAGTAATGTTTTGTATATAATTTTTTTCTATTATCAATTACAATAACTCACAACGCATAATCGAAACTGTTGCGCGTATAATGAAATAAAATATGTAGCTTTCTTCTAACGTACAAAAGATCAATACAAGCTTTTAAGTTTTATTATTTAAGCAAAATTACCAACTGCAGCTTGTGTGTTTATATGAATAAGGATATATAAACTGGGAGGGCACGTTTCGTCATAATGTAGTTTCGACCTAGGTCAAAAGCTATCTCGTATAGACATTAAGAGCAAGTGACGCGATACGTATGTACGTAAATTACGATATTAATTATGAAATATTACATACACTATGCAAATAAATTATAGCAATATAAAGACATGACCTTATTATGATTGTTTTATAATATATATTATATATGTTTAATATAATAAATTACTATATATTTTAGTTTAGCTTCATCCCTGTATCCTGCATATAACAGGATAGGCAACATGCCTATTGTCAAGATAGTTTTTAGAACAATATTTTGAAGAATATTGCGTATTGTCTTCTTCTCTTCTTTATTTACGTCAAATGTCTCGTTGAATGGAGAACACATAAAGAAGAATGTACGGTGAAACCAGGACAACATTACACAATTGGAGAATAATTGCGAAGATCAACGCAGCGGTGTGGTTTGTCAGAGTGGGGAACTAAATAAATATTTTTTCATATGAGTAATATGTAAGACTTTAGAATTTTCTCACGTTATTTGATTAAACAATGAATATGTGCATAAATTATGTCACGATTTGGACATTTAATATTTTATAACAATACACGTGTACACAGTAAGGTAAATACATTTGTTATATACAGGTTATGTTAAATACTTCCATAAAGGATTAGGTTATATTAGAATTTTATAAACAACTTAAAAATTCTTTAAATTTGCATATCATTGTATTTGGAATGATGTTTTATTAAAAAACAACATAACATTATATAATTGAATAATATGTTAACAATGACGATTATAAAAAATCGTATGAAATTGAATTCATTTGCGCAAGATTTCGTTACGTTCTTTTCAATAAAATTTCGAGCCCTATTGAATTTAACAACAGGTTGGTTAAGGAAAGACCACTTTGAGAACAACTTTCTAGATAAAAAAAAGTCCCAATTACATAATTAAAGTTTAACGTACATAATATACAAGTGTCAATGTCGTATTTTTTTAAATTAAAGTAAGTAAATACCTTAACATATTTTTAAGTATTTATTTATTTATATGAAATGAGGTGATTGTTCGGTCGACATTGTGGACAAACTATCGATTATACTGGTGAAGGATTCTACCCTAGCATCTACCTCCATAGGGATAAAGGCTGAAGCTAAAAAAAAATTAAAATATTATTTTACCAAAAAATATACCGTTTCCAATTTTACTATAGAAAATAGTTTAAAAAACATACATCGTTAAGTAACATCCCATCGTCTACAATGATCTCATGGCGTGAGTGGAACCGGTTACACTGATAAGCTATTAGCTTGACGACCTCAGAACGTCTTTATGATACATTATATGTTCGTCTAGTGTGTCCAGATCTTTCTAGGTTAAGTTATATGAGACGAAACTTCGACGTACTGTTTAGACGCTTGACAGAAGATACTAGATCGATTTGTGCGATATATATATATATATATATATATATATATATATATATATATATATATATATATATATATATATATATATATATATATATATATATATATATATATATATATATATATATATATATATATATATATATATATATATATATATATATATATATATATATATATATATATATATATATATATATATATATATATATATATATATATTATTATATATATATATATATATATATATATATATATATATATATATATATATATATATATATATATATATATATATATATATATATATATATATATATATATATATATATATATATATATATATATATATATATATATATATATATATATATATATATATATATATATATATATATATATATATATATATATATATATATATATATATATATATATATATATATATATATATATATATATATATATAAATTTTGCACTGCCCTTAATTCTGTACTTTTATTTACCAGGGTGGGAATAGAACCTGTAACTATTTCGTTTACGGTCAGACGTTGTAAGGCTTCGTCTTGGCTTTACCAGTACTATTTACTTTATATTTTAATGTAAATCATTTTTTGGCAGATGGAACCGCAGGAACCGTGTTGAGTGAACCTAGTGTTGAGACAATTCGTTCTCCAATTCCTCTGTAAAAAATATTAATTTAAACATTAATTATATTATAATATATACAAGTTCATTTTTTAAGAGAAATTAGTATTTTATAGGTAGAAATTAGTATTCCATGGGTTCCCTAGCTGCACCATCAGCACCTGGCTATACACGTGTAGGTATTAAAGGGAAAAAACTGCATTAACTAACCTGTACTGTACTGTCGTGTCAAGCTCCTCCCACTGCCTAATCAAATTTGACATTCTTACCGCCTTCGAAGTAAGTTTTAGAAATTAATTAGTAATAGTTCTAGACGGTCCGAGATATTTTAGCAAACTATAGAAATATTTCGCTGTTATACCTCTCGCTCCTACTTCAACCGCATATAAATTAACAGAAAGCATATTCCTTGTCAGTCCGTTTGCGAGTTGCGTTATAGTTATAGCTTACAAATGTATGTTACACTAAAAAAATCTTATTTATATAATAATTTAATCTCTGAGGACCATCGTGGCGCAGAGGCGTAGCGTCTACCTGTAAACACGACGGTTTGTAGGTTCGATTTGTGCCAAGATGGATTTTTCATTTTCTTTTTCTTCGCCTTGGTAACTAGGGAAACCACAGCATTGAGTTCCGCCAGTCAACCAGCAAGCCTCGAAAAGGCTTAAAGCGGGGAACAGAATGTCTTAACATTAGGTTCCACGGTTCCTGCGGTTCCCTCTGCCTACCCTGCTATAAAAAAAATATCTTCAAAGTTTCTTTTTTCTACAATTTTATTTTATATAATACGTATAGGCGTTCTAAAACCTAATTTGTCACAATATCCTTAAGACACAGCTGTAAGTCGCTTAACCTTAACAAAATAAATAACAAGTAAAATATCCTTTTGCGCAAGTATATTTCTCAATAGTGCTATCAATTTAAGTGCTCTGCAAACTGTTTACATGTCACTTGGTACACGTACATGGTATTATCTAAAGTATATGTGTATATATGTACATACATACATACATACATACAGACATATATCCAAAACGTTGAGTAGATTTAGTAATTTTATGATTTCTGTGCTTTCTTGCTTAGGTCATCATTTTGTAAAAAAAAACACAGATAGAATCTTAAAATTATTCTTATTATATATTATCTTATTCTTATTTTATATTTTTAAAGTTATATATATATATTTATTACCTAACACTTACTTCGAGCTTTCTAACGAACTGACCAGGAATAGATTTAGAGTTAATTTATATGCGGTTAAAGTAGGAACGAGAAGTATTACAACGAAATCTCTCTATAGTTTGCTAAAAGATCTCGGCATTTCTAAGACTATTATTAATTATTCATTTCTAGAACGTACCTCGATGGCGACATTAGTAGAATTGTTTTGAATATATTTAGATAGTGGGAGGAGCTCGGACAGTAAAGGTGTTAATGCGATTTAAAGGAGCCCAGTTAAATACACTTGGATCGCAATTTCTAGACACTGCTCTGTGCTCCTCTCACCACACGGTGAACCATGGTCTAAGTAGTTTATTCCCTCTGTAAAGCGAAGATTTTTTTTAATCAATAATCCCTATCTTCGGTAGTAATAACATTGTTCGATTTAAAAATTTGATAAATTAATTAATACTATTAAATTTTTAATTTAATAATTAATTAATATAGTAGGCGCCTACATCATTTTAATTAATACAGTGTAACGACTATCCGATTAAGAGATTCATATGCCCAACAGTGGGCACAATCATGCTGACAAAGAAGAAGACGACTATACTGCCATGAGACCACATTATAGAAGCAGTAAGTGCAACCTAGTCAAAGCGTTAAAATTACAAGTCTGATACAAATACATAAATAATTATTCATTCATAATAGAATTTAAATGAATGTTATTCCTAATGGCGACCAATATGACATTTCCAGTTTAGAAATTAGATACAAAAGTTCATCGACGTACAGAAATAGATTTTGTGCTTCGTTTCCCAACGACATTCTGATTTTGACAGTTTGCTTATAGTCAGTAGGTATTTAAGTTTATTAATATTTCTTTATTTATCGTATTATGAATATAAATTATGTTGTCTATAATTTATTTGGATCGGATTTGGCTTGTGTGACTTTTGGTACAGATATATATTTCTTAACATAACACTTTGTAAGTAAATATATTATAATACAGTATATGTATTTTGGTTAAGTTAGCTTTACGCTTTATCCCGTATATAGCAGGGTAGGCAGAAGGAACCGCAGCAACCTAAAGAGCCTAGTGGTAAGACACTCCATCCTCCGCTTTCCTACTTTCGAGACATTGCGTGTTGAGTGAAAGAGCTCAAAGCCACACTTGTCTAGGTACCATGCCATTTTATACCTACGTATGGGGATCGAACTCAAACTATAATTTTATCTTTCCCAAGACACATCATGCTTAATATCGGCTTACTATAATTTTAACTGTACGTTTAATATCAGTCAAGTTCATTAGTACGAGAAGATATTTTAATAATATACAAATTCTCTTTCATAATCAGTATCATGAAACGAAATATTATATCGTATTTATAGCGTGGAGCTTGAAAACTTAATTAAAAATTATTAATCTATACTGGATTACAGTAAACTTGATTAAAGTGAATATTACAGATTATATTAAAAAGAAAAAAATGTTACCTACAGATTAATAATAGTGAAATACCAACGAAAATGTATATATATTTTTAAAACAAATGTGGTTACGAGTTTTATTTTAAATAATAACATTGAAACACACTTAGATTATATGTTTTGAGTGACATAGATTATAACATAAATAACTTAATAAATTTCCAGTTACCTGCATACAACAGCTCCGATTGACATAATTTCATCGTTTTTATAGTCTTTATCACCTAAGACTTCTCTTTATCACCTAAGACTACCCTCTTTTTGAAAGAAATTCCTAACTATGTATCAAATTTTATTTACCCCTTTAGGAATCAAACCTATACCCAACCCGCTTTAAACTTTGTCCTACTTAATAGTGGGAAGGCTTCAAATATCATATTTATATTGCCTCTCTAATAAAACGAAAATTATTACTTATATAGAACACGTACCAAATAAATATATACAGGCTTTGTCTGAATTATTTAGTATTGATTGAGTGCAGCGAGCTCGAGTCGACAAACTTTTAGTTGAAAGGTCATACAAGGGCTCAACTGTTTTTTTATATACACCTAAGCTATGATAGTTATAATAAACTAAAATTGTATAATATTGAACTATGACTGTATAATATAATGTTACGAAACACTGTAAAAATGTTTTTTTTTTTAATTTTTAATGTATTATTATTATACGAATATATCCATTATTAATATAATAATATTACAACTGATAATAATAACACGGTTTTTTTTTCTGATAGATGACAGAGATATTGCCTAATGAATAGCTAAATTCAAGGAATAACTTAGCATAAACAAACTGAGTAAAGAAACAAAATAATATTAAAATGTAAATTTAACCTAAAAATAAACATATTTTTTATAACATATAAATACTTATAATAAACAAAACTAATTTATTTTAAAAATATTTTCGTTTCCCCGTTTTGGCAGACATAAAGGTGCGTGCGTTGTTCAGTCAAAAAATATGGAACAGAGTGTCTAAACACTACATTCCCTTTGTATACTTTGCTAGGCGGGAAGCTTAAAGCTGTTGAAATATAAACATGCTCCTGTAAATATATATAGATGATGAACATTATCAGTACAATAAAGCATGGTTTGATAAGAGACAGAGGTCGTCTTATCTATGTACAGGGGGTGTGGCAAGATAAATAAATTCTGTTATAATAATTAGTTATGTTCCGTTATAATAATTTTACTGAAGTGGAAACTTAAATTTCTATGGTTTATTCCAAGATATTGTTCAGCGGGGACGGCCAAAGCAGGGATTAAGCAACGGAGTGTCTTAACACTAGGTTCCTATAGTTCTTGCAGTTCCCTCTGCCTACCTTGCCATGTGTGGGATAAAAGCGTGAAGCTAAAAAACGTTGTTCGTATATAGCTTATATAAACGACATTCTCATTCTACTCGTGGGAGCTTTTTTTCATTACACAAAAACAAACAAAAAAAAATAATGACAGAAATGTAAAAATTGTATAAGAATTTAAAAAAAAGTTTAATAACAAAATATACACCTACACGTTTCCTACATTATTTTTAACATTAGGTAAAAATAATAAATAAAATTTCACTATTTATATTTTAATATTTTATGAAAATTCAATGCAATAATCAGTGACTCACAAATATCACACAATTGCAGCAACATATTCGAACTTTTCTCAACAATTGAAGGTATATCTTCAGAAATATGCCATCCAATAAGAAGGAGCTTTCGCTGTATTTTTCTCGCAATGAGAAATAACTATTAGAATATCCATGAATCTTATTAAAATTATTAACATATTGAAAGTATTTATTTTAATTGCAAATTCATGGAATTTAGTAATTAGTGATTTCGATCCCAACTTTCAACCCATTACAAAATTTACATGCAATAGGTTTCGCATCGCGTATGATTTTCTTCAAATATATTTTGGCGTATATGTACTTATACTGTATTTATTACTACAAACATAATACGAATCCAGTTATTAGTCCACCAATCCGCACGTAAACGTGACGTGACCAATTTCGTAAAGCACTTCTTTAACCTACATGCTTTATCCCGTTTATATGCGTTTGTATAAAAGAGTCATATTTGTATGATTTTTCAAAGTTTTATTCTATACTGAGAGTAGAAAAAAAAATTATATGTTTTCTTTAAGTATAGTCAAATTTGTTGAGAAATATTATTATTTATTTTGACAACTCAACATATTAGTTATAAACACAATATTTCTAGTTCTACGTTTCTAGAAGTTTCTGTCCATCGTGCTGTTTATATTGAGCTATCTTGATTTAAATATATATTGATTATTCATTAATAATATTTTTTCTAACTCCATTATGATTCAGCTGGTTTGTAATGCTCGATTACGAAGGCAGGAATGTTGTTGAATACTTTGATATTATTGTATTTGTTATGTTTTTAGGTTCTGTGCTTCAAAAGAAGGAAAAATGGGGACTTTATACCTTCTCTTTATTGCCTGTCTGTCTGTTAAGACTATTTTCCTATGTACTCATCGTTTGGCATAAATCTAATAAAAACCATTTTCTTCGTTCTGGCAAGCAGATAAGCGTAGCGCTGAGTTTCGCCACTCAAAATACCTCGAAAAGTGGAAAACAGAGAAGGGAGTGTCTTAACACCATGTTCCCACGATTCGTGCTGTTCCTTTACCTAATCTGCGAGCAGGATAAAGCTTGTGAGAGTTAAAATTAAATACCTAATCATCAATCCTTTACAGATCGCAAATCTACCGTATACTTATACCTACATATAGATAGGTATATAATTTTTTTTTAGTATGGTACAGAACCATTGACATTTAATATTTTAACTTTAATATTTTTTACATACAACATTATCATATATTATTCAGCAATAAATTAAGATGGCAATAATTTAATAAAAAAAATCTTGTATTTAATAATAATAATCTTTGTTTCCATAATTAATTCCGATTCCAATTAGCATGAATATTTTAATAGTATTATTATATATATATTAGCATTAATATATTAATTAATTTTAAAATGTCATTATTTAATTTTATATAACAAGTATAAACTAGCTATAAAGTCTTTTATTTTGCTGCCACTTCTACATTTTGTACTGTGAGAACATCCATTATACGGTTGAGCGCCATTTGCGTCTAAGAATACGGGGATTGTCGATCTCACACCTGAGTCGTTTTGATTTTGCTATCCAATTTACTTTCTTTTATATTTGGCTTGTAATATATATTACTTTAGTGAAGCAGACTAACGAACACAGATTATATATAGGTAATATTTGGTATTTATAATCTGTATATAATTGATGTATTCTTAAACAAACAGCCAAGTAGTAGTTTTAATATTAGAGTTTATTTAATTCTATTAAAAATCTGTGTAATCGAAAAAAGATAAAAAAAAAACAGAAGTACAAAAGTACAGACGCCTAAAGTGTGTGGCGAAAAAACAAAAGAGGTTTTAAATAAGCAATGGAAATCTGAAAACTCTTTTACGTAAAGTACACTATCCATTTACAATATGAAAGGGCAATCAATGTATCGGATTACAGGCTGTATAATCTTACAGCGTAAACCTTGCTGTCTGCAAATTACAGGTATGAATTGTTTTAAATGTATAATTTTTTAAATTTTACTTTTCTCAAATGTGATAGTTCCCGTGGTAAAACAGAAACGAAAATCTTTTAAAATCAATAAACACTCGTTTTGGACTATAATTTACGTTTTTATCTTTTTTTTATTTCTTTTTATCGCGGGGACGGAGAAAGCAGGGACTAAGCAACGGAGTGTCTTAACACTAGGTTCCAATAGTTCCTGCAGTTCCCTCTGCCCACCCTGCCATGTGCGGGATAAAGCGTGTTTCTATCTTCAAGCTATAAAAACAAAACAATACTATATATATGATACTAACTTTCAGTCCTTATTTTCTTTAACAAAGATTTATTGAAAAAAATTGAACATTATAATTAATTGAATGTAAGAAAAAGATTTATTTTCAATTATAAAAACAATTTTACGTGTAAATGTAGATTAAATTTCTAATACGATTAGGTTAGAAATGAAGTATCAGGCCTACATTTTACAATGAGATTTTTTAGCTTTACGCTATATCTCGCACATTGGAGGCAGAGGAACTTAGTGTTTAGACATCGTTTTTAAGTAGCGGAATTCACTTTTTACCACAGCGAAGAAAACGAAATTCATTCATTTTCTTCAAGTGGGAATTGAACCTACAATCATCGGCTTGTTGTCAGACGTTTTGTCATTGATAACAATAAAATAATGTATTCAAGTTAGCCTTAAGTAACGAAAATATTCATAAATATTCATTATAGAATAAAATTAATACACATATCCAAATTTTCACACGATTTTAAAAAAAAGCAATTAACGATGCGAGTTTTATGAGTCATACCTGTCATTATATATTATAACAGCTATTTTATTTTATTATGAACATGACTAACAGAAGAACTAAAACAACTAAAAGAAGCAAAGTAATTAAAGAATTACTATTAATTATAGAGTACAGTATTTTGGAAGATTAACTAAGCAATAATCTTTATCATTTAATAGCAATATATATATATATATATATATATATATATATATATATATATATATATATATATATATATATATATATATATATATATATATATATATATATATATATATATATATATATATATATATATATATATATATATATATATATATATATATATATATATATATATATATATATATATATATATATATATATATAAAACTTAAGCTTATAACATAAAACTAAGTAGAAAATCAAGATCAAGATCCATTTTAAATTCAGATTACATCACTTCAAGATATTAAGATCAAGAACAGATTAGAGTACAATATGCTAATAAATCTGTTAAGAGCTTTTAACTATAATTATCCATTAATTAGCATTCATTATTACAAATTTATCCTAAACAACATAGTTCAAGGTTAATGGTTTTCTTCATAGTTAAAATATTTTATATATTAAGCCCCTATGTTTAAATATTATTAAATATACGTATATACATATATATATATATATATATATATATATATATATATATATATATATATATATATATATATATATATATATATATATATATATATATATATATATATATATATATATATATATATATATATATATATATATATATATATATATATATATATATATATATATATATATATATATATATATATATATATATATATATATATATATATATATATATATATATATATATATATATATATGTGTATATGGCTTGAGTACACATATATATAACCAAATGTGTCAAATGTGTCAAAAACCGTCAAATCATATAGTTTTAATGTCAAAATAAAAAATACTTAATTTTTTTACTTTTTTGTTTTTGTTATCATAATTTTATGGACAATAACATCCAACCAATGTTATTGTCCTGTAATTTAAATACTGCGCTAGTATTTACATTGAATTGTAATTATTCTTGATTAAAAAACCTAACTTCTTTTTCAGTAAAACCTATTTGTATTATATCGAAAGTAATTGTTAAGTAATAGTGCGTTCATTGGTTTCAGTTACTTTTATTCGTTTCTGAAATTACCTTATTTTTCAAATTATTTATTTTAAATGCAATAGATAGCGTATTTTTATAAATAAAGATAATATTTAATATATAAATTATATATATGCATGTTAAGTTAAGAAATTTTTAATATGCTATTTTCATATACATATTTTGAGCTAATTAAATTTTACGGGAAGAAAACATCGTTGACACTTTTGTTTGTATTTTTTTTAAAAAACCATATCGACTCACCAATAATATTGGGATATTTAGCCAAAAAATCTTGTTTAACGCGTATCACGTCGAGCCACACCTGATTTTCCAAGGGTGTTTCTAATGCGGAGAAAACTAAGGCCCCAGTCACCAGATACGTGATGTAAAAAAGTATGTACATCACTAAAAGACATGTAAATCTCGCTTTTCCAAATATTTTGCTTGTTGCAAATAACGGTTGGAATGGAGGATGTTCTTCTTCATACAGTATTTCCCTCTCCACAATCATTTTCTTTGGATATGGAAACAGTTGGCTGTGTACCGTCATGTCATCGTCACTTCTAGCTGAGCTCATGCTCCCGTACGACTGAATTCGAGGGTACCTCGGCCTGTCCGCTTTTTTCTCTTCCGGCATTTTGTTTAAAAGAATTATTAACACGCACAAAAAATTAAACGTTCACAATTTACAAGTTAACGCACGTATCTTTAAAAATTATACACCATATTAAATATTTTGAATGTTAAATATATTGAATTAATGCGATCTTCGTCAAATATTTATTATATGATATGAGTCCGCACCGAGGAACCGGAACGGCTGAGATCTTGGTCAACTGTATTTAAAAAAGCGCTTAGGATGATTAGGTTCGAAAAATAGCGCGAACACTTCGATTTTAGTGTTAAAATTCACTTTGGATGTCATCTTGATACATTTTAGTTTGACTTGTAAGAAAAAAATGTATAGCAGTTAAATTTTAAAACGCGTGACCGTTCGAAGCTACGACCGTCAACAGACTGTGAGTGAGAGGTTCACGGAATACACATGCACTGTTTAAAGTTGTTAACTTATAGATAGGCCTGCGCGTGCGCATACGCGAGCACCCGAATCTTTACGATATTTTTTTGTTTCGTAATATTATATGGTTTTAGACTAGCTTTTTTAAATTTTATATAGTTTTTTAATGTTGTCCATTATATTATATATTCCTACTAGTATGTATACTTCTTTACGCTATTACGTAAATATGAATCAATTATTTATTAATTTATATTATTTTTTAATATACCTTATATTTTGAAATGTTTTTGCTTAGGGATGATAAAGTTAGAAATGTTTTTTGTGAAAAGACAGCATTTTTGAAACTGAAAAAAGCTTTCGTGAATGTTTCTCAAGCAAATTCAATAGGTTAAAGTTCGAACATCGGCTATATTTTACACTAATCCGCCTTTTCAAGATCTTTAAAACGGTACCAAAAGTAAAATCTAGGTCAAAAACCCGCCTCTCAGATTGTCATGATTTATCTGTTTCAATTAAATTCAATATAATAAAAATCGTCTAATTATATATCATTTTATAACAATATAACTAGTATTCGGTGAAATGTATATTTATATAAATTTAAAAATAGTTCGGTAACAAAAAACATAAATAAACAATGTTCGACAACATTTCGAAAAAAAACCGGTTACTTATGTAAAAATAGTAACTTTACTGTTATTCTAATTTTATGAATACAAATTTTTGAAGCAAGAATATTAAAATTATAATACTATGCCGAATCAATATATGCAATAGTGTAGAAGTATAGAAGTGACCGATTCAATTCTTGTTGTAGTTCAATGTACGGAGGTCATGTGGAAATAAGAAAACAACATTACGCTTTCTATTCGAGATTTTATTACAAGTACCTAGAAGTATTAAGAGCTACCAAAAACACAATGGGTGTTGCGGGAAATCCCCTTAGGTGATAAAAATCTTCACCCTCACTAATGATCTGATGATGACTACAACTATTTAGGCGGCAGAGGATGTCAGGAGTAAAATAATTTTAAGTTGCTAAAATAACGCAATGTTCAATCAATTTTAACGATAAAAAAAATACGAAAAAAATAAAGAAAATAAGAAAAATAACCACAACTATAGTTTGTGGCGTAAAATAGCATAAAAAAACTATTTAATATTTTTATCATCGTATATACAATTTGTGTTGATATTTAATTAACAACTAGCTCGCGTGTCAGATAGCGCTACTCTGTTTGTCAAAGATAGGAGACAGTAAATATTATATTATAGTAATAAGAGCCCTTTGTTCTGTCGCGTGATTATGAGATTTTTTTATTTTTTTAGTTTCACGTTTATTCCCGCGTATAGTGGAATGGGTAGATGGAACCTAGTGTTTAAACACTCCGTTTCCTGCTTTCCACTTAAATTTTGAAATATTACATATTGAGTGGCGTAAGTCTTGGCCACGTTCTGTCTTGTTGCCATAACGAGAATACTACAGTGACAACAAGCTTTTGGACCGTGTAATTCTTACTAATTTTGTAACGGTAAGTCAAACGTCAACATATAGAGTTGATAAACTTATGTATGTATGTAAGTCCGTCGTGGCGCAGAGGCGTAAGCGTCTGCCTGTAAACGCGACGATTTGAGGGTTCGATCGATTCCCACTCGGAGAAGAGGGACTTTTCTATTTCTATTTTCTTTACTCTGGAAACTAGGCAAGGTCGCCTCTCAATACGCAATGCCTCGAAAAAAAAGGTGGAAAGCGGGGACGGAGAAAGCAGGAACTAAGCAACGGAGTGTCTTAACACTAGGTTCATATGGTTCCTACAGTTCCCTCTGCCTACCCTGCAACATGCAGGATAAAATGTATGAAAGTAAGTTTATAATGTTTATAATGTAAGTTTATAATGTAAGTTTTTTCTCAACTACAATGTGTTTATATTTTTTATAAGATCTCAAGAATAATGGAAAATAACAAGACAAATAAACTTTAAAAATGACAATAGATTCACATTTATTTTTTTACCAAAAAAATCAAAATTTTTAATTACCCAAATTTATAACATTAATATAATGTAATCTGCTATTATAATAATTCGAAAAATTATAATAAAATATACTATTTTATAGTGTCATATACTCTAAGCTGTGTGTGTCTCCCTCATCTCAACCCTTATTCACTAACCTGTGACGCAAGGATGATATTTTAGAAAATCCTTTTTGATCTCCCCTATTTGCCTCTCAGTCTCTCGTTCCAACGGACCTTCCAACGCTTGAAACACTGACGCACCTATAACAAAATATATCTTTATACATTACGAAAGAAATAAGTTTAATATAAACATAAATTTACAAATAACATATTAATGTTAATATGTTATATGACATGCAATATGTATATTATAACATTTTTGTGACGTCCGTGAAAAAAGGTGCATGAAAAAACTTTTGTCCAAAAATGTATGCCCCACCTAGTGACGTTTCGCATAAATTATCCAAAAAGGATGTTTTTTTATGCTCCGTTTTTAACATATAGCCGATAAAAACAGGAAATCCCCATAGTTTTTTTGAAAAAAAAACTGTTTTATTTTATCTTTGGCGAGCAGCTAGTATTTATTTCCTTTAGTATAATAACGGTTGATACATTTAACTTCAAATATTACAACCCTCTCTTATTTGCAAGCGTTTTGAGCAAAATTTTTTCACGCCACGCTGGGGAATATTATAAATATCGCGTAGCATATGACATCTTTAAAATGCCCCAGTTTTTCGGACTCAATGGATGGCTAAAAAGCTTGGCTTGTTTTTTTTCAGCTTTTCCAAGCAAATTTTTTAAAAAATATTTTTATTGTTTTATGTTTTTAAAATTTTCACAATTTTACTTAATTTTTTAATCCCCTCGCACATTTTGTCAAATAAATTAAATTCCTTCCTTGGAACATAAAATGGCTTTTTATTATTTAATTGAACCCTTTCCTCTAAATTGTATATTTCGAAGAACAAAGAAGAAAAAGAGAAGGAATCAAGAAGAATCCTTGCCCGGCTACCTACAGAATTATTTCTGCATTAATTTCTGAAATAATTTCTGCTGGAACAAATCCCTGCTCGAGGAATTTCCGACGCCATGGAAGACAAGAACCAAGCCCTGCCACAAGCTTTCGCAAGCACATCAGCCCCAGAAGTCTCGAGTATAGCGCTGTCAATGCGCATACCACCTTTTTGGCGCGAAAACCCACGGCTCTGGTACCTCAGCTTTGAAGCCGCAACAGAGGAGTTAAAGAGGAGCCAGGCTCAACTCACCCAGATGGTACTCGTACAGCTCGAGAAGCCCGACATCGAACAAATATCCGACATCTTATTTAACGTCCCGAAGGAGCAACAATATCAGGCCATCAAGGAGCGACTCATCTCCGTTTACGAGGAATCTGACAGTCGGCAATTTCAAAAGCTACTCGCTGAGATGGAACTCGGAGACCAGAAGCCCACACAACTACTCCGACGCATGCGAAACCTCGCTAGGGATAAGGTCTCGGACTCAACGCTGCGTATGATGTGGACAAAACTTCTACCAGCACACGTCCGCTCTGTCCTCGCCGTCAGCGAAACATTTAGCTCTAAATCTACCCTGGAAGAGCTGGCATTACTCGCCGACAAAATGATCGAACAGACACAGGAAATCGCTGCCGTCTCAACACAATCAACTACTATACAACCGCCAACGCCGTCAACAAATCAAGCCGACTCTCAATTTTTAATAAACGAAATACGAAAATTGTCTCTAGAAATCGCAGAACTTAAAGCAAGACCGACTGCAAGACCGCTATATAATTATCCCCGACAACGTTTTCGATCCCGTCACCGTAGCTCGTCTCGATCCCGCACCCGCGAAGATTCATCGTTACCCTACTGCTACTACCACCGTCGCTTCGGTAGTCAAGCGAGACGCTGCACAACACCTTGTAGCTACAAAAAACAGTCGGAAAACTAGATCGAACGTTGGCTGCGGCGGAATCCGGCGTTCCCACTACTTCATACCGCCTATTCGTAACCGATAAGAAGACGAAACTATCTTTCTTAGTAGATACCGGGGCAAATATATCCGTTCTACCGAGAAAGCAAGGCCAGAACACAACGCCGTTACCTTTCAAACTCTATGCAGCGAACAACACAACTATATCTACATACGGCGAAAAAACACTCGAACTTGACCTCAACCTACGACGTCCGTATAAATGGAAGTTCATCGTTGCCGACGTGTCAAAACCTATACTAGGAGCCGACTTTCTAAACCACCACCAACTCATTGTAGATTTAAAAAATCGAAGATTAATTGATGCAGTTACAAATCTCAAAATCAACGCTCCTATAACATCAACAAATACGCCTACAGTACGAAGCATAGACATTCACAACGCTTACCACGAATATTAGCAGAGTTTCCCGGCACTACAAGACTAACCGCAATGCAACTTCAACCTAAAATTAACGTCGAACATTATATCGAAACGCAAGGCCCGCCTATACACTGCCGTGCTCGACCGATCCCGCCACATCGATACGAAAATGTAAAAAAAGAATTCGAAAACATGATGCAACAAGGACTCTGCAGACCGAGTAAAAGCCCGTGGTCATCGCCACTACATATCGTGCCTAAGAAAAACGGCGACATACGAGTATGCGGCGATTACCGCAGACTAAACGCGATTACAAAACCCGATCGCTACCCAGTACCGCGAGTCAAGGACTTCACCTATCATCTATGCGGGAAAACAATTTTTTCGACGATTGATCTCAACCGAGCCTACCAACAACTTAGCGTCAGGGAAGAGGATATCGAAAAAACCGCTATTATAACACCTATGGGTTTATTCGAATTTCCACGAATGTGTCCCGGCTTAAAAAACGCCGGTCAAACATTCCAACGCTTCATACATCAAGTACTCCGAGGATTAGACTACGTATTTCCGTTCATCGACGACGTACTCATCGCTTTATCAAACGAAACAGAACATAAAGAACATCTTAGAACCGTTTTGCGAAGACTCGAAGAGAATGGAATCACAATTAACCCCGCCAAATGCAACCTAGGCCAGTCTCAAGTCAAATTTCTCGGGTACATCGTTAATAAAGAGGGAATTCAACCACCTGAAGAAAAAGTAAAAGCAATAGTTGACTACTCTAAACCAAAAACCATAGAAGAGCTAAGAAGATTTCTCGGTATGCTTAACTTCTACCGTGACCACATACCGAACGCAGCAACAATACAAGCTCCCTTAAATTCCTACCTACACAATGTTAAGAAGCGCGATAAAACAATAATACAATGGACCGACGAAGCAACGCAAGCCTTCGAAGCGTGTAAAAGAGCATAACCGACGCCACTTTACTCGCTCACCCATCACATCAAGCTACTCTCGCGGTATTCTGTGACGCATCCGATACAGCCGCACGAGCCGTACTACAACAATATATCGAAGAAAAATGGCAAGCTACCGCTTACTTCTCAAAGAATTTTCAGACGCACAAAAGAAATATTCTACGTACGACAGAGAACTCTTATCAATGTATATGGCAGTTAAACATTTTCGTAAGATATTCGAAGGACGACAAATAATAATATTCACAGATCATAAACCGCTTACATTCGCTATGAACAAGACGCAAACATCAAACGAAACTCCGCGTCGAACAAGACAGCTGTTATACATAAGCGAATTCACCACCGACATACGTCACATAAGCGGGAAAAATAACATCATCGCAGACGCTTTAAGCAGAATCGAATCTATAGCCTGCCCGTCTACAATAAACTACAGCGACATAGCGAACGCTCAAGAAAGAGACAGCAATATTCAACAATTATTACAACAAAATAATCTATCCTTCAAGAAAATAAATATACCGAACACCGACAGCGAAATATATTGTGAAACATCTACATCTTATATTCGACCTTATATACCACAACAACACCGAAGAGAAGTTTTTAACAGCGTACATAATATAAGTCATCCCGGAACGCGAACAACGCGCAAGCTACTTACAAAAAAATTCTTTTGGCCTTCAATGAACTCTGACATCGCTCAATGGACAAAAAGTTGTATTAATTGTCAAAAAAGCAAAATACAACGTCACACGTCAAGCCACATAGAAGCATTCCCGCCAAGCGACCGATTTCAACAAATACACATCGATATAGTTGGACCGCTTCCTACTACAGCTCAAGGACATCGCTATCTAATAACAATGATAGACAGACAAACCCGCTGGCCCGAAGCTATACCTACCGCCGACATATCAGCTGAGACAGTCGCAGAAGTCGTCTATAATCACTGGATAGCAAGATTCGGATGTCCCGCCACACTAACAAGCGATCAAGGCCGACAGTTCGAAGGGCACCTGTTCAATGACCTTATGAAAATTCTCGGAATAAACAAAACCCGTACTACGCCATATCACCCGCAAAGTAACGGAATTGTCGAACGATGGCATCGTACATTGAAGACTGCACTGCGAGCGAAGTTATCGAACACGAGTTCGTGGAGCAATGAACTCGCTACAGTACTATTAGGACTGCGAGCCGCACTACGCACCGATACCGGCGTTAGCACAGCTGAGCTTACCTACGGCTATAACCTACGTTTGCCCGGCGACTTTTTTGTCGCGAGCGCATCTATACCTACATCTACGATGGATAGTTCGTACGTTGAAAAATTACGCGCGAATATCGCTCAATATAAGCTTCAGCCGTTCGAAACTCATCAAATTAATAATCACATTTTTGTGCATCAAGACCTACGTACATGCAGTCATGTGTTTATTCGTGTCGACGCGCTACGAACGCCATTTCAAACACCATACGAAGGTCCATATCGAGTCATCAATAGATCTGATAAGGTTTTTACAATTCAATTACCCGATCGTCAAACAAACATATCGATCGACCGTTTAAAACCTGCATATGTACTACAAGAATAGGAAGAACCAAATAACCTTATTCAAGATACCAACCTCAAGAAAACCATTACCTTACCTTACCACAAGAAAACCGTTACCTTAGATAACCAGCTACCAGAGATACCTAACGCATCGAACACCGTGACGTCACAGCCTGTCAACATCAAAACATCAAAATCAGGCCGCAACATCAAACTGCCGGTACGTTTCACTTGAGGGGGACTCCTGTAGCAGCACTTTGTAAGACGTCCTGTGAAACAAGATGTGCATGCCACAGAAGCAACGTCTGTCCGATAAACTGTATGCCGCCACTAGTGACGTCATCGAAACGAGATTAGTCCCGAAAAGGACTGTTTTGTTACGTTTGTTAACGTCATAGCCGATAAAAACAGGAAGCGCATAGTTCTGAAAAGAACTGTTTTTATTTTCATCTGCGAGCAGCTATTATTTATTCTTTACATCACATAACGAGTTGACACGGCGAACTTCGGTGCAGACACCCTCTCTCCGCGCGGCGCTTGAGCAAAATATTCGACGCCACGCGTGGGGCAATATTTATAGTATCGCGTCAGCATAGGCGACTCGGCAAGATGCGCGCGCAGCTCGACGCGAGATGGATGCGCGCGCAGCTTGGCTCGTGACGTCAGCATCCGAAGCAATATTTTTATCCAATTATTTTTATTGTTTTATAAACCGTTTTCCTATTGGACAATTTTACTTAGATTTTTGTATATATACTGGCACATTTTGAAAATAAATCATTCCTTCCTTCAACCACTAAACTGGAGTATTATTTCCAAAGTTGAGCTCTCCTCTAAATATATTATATAACTTATTTTAGCTGTACGTTTTTTACCGCATAAGACAGGTACAGAAAATAAATTATTGTACCAAAGTGCTTTACCCACCATGCTTTTTTACTGCATAAATTGATCTCAAATTAGAGGATTTATTATTTATATGCTCCTGATGTTTTAAAATAGCAATAAGTTATAATAGTGATATTATCACTCATAGTAATTCTTTCCAACCCGTAATTCTTTCCAACGAATAACGTTCTTGTAAATTACAAATTATATATAATATTGAGCAGATTTTTGCTTATGTTCGTGTAGTTTTTATCTTACTTCTTCTAGTATAATAACTTGGTTTAGATACATTTATACTACAAATATTACAACTCCTTTGTTATTTAAGAAACAAATGTTTAATCATTTAACAGTGATCTTTAACACAGATTCAAGCTGTAGATATCTAGAAATATCTAAGAGTAGCATATGACATACTTTCAATGCCCTAAATAGTTCTTCTTAAAGGTACTCAATGAATGGTCTAGAAAATGTTTTTTATTTTTTTTTTCACCAATATTACCAGTTCAAATTAATTCTTCAAAATATTTTTTTATGTGTTTATTGTTTTTATAATTTTCCAATGTTTAAACAATAAAATAATTGATTTTAATCGACCTCGTCCTCATCGTTCCGTGTCAAAGGTGAGTGATTAGTTAATATCGGGAACGTGCATCATTAGGGGATTTACGATAATTTAAGTGGCTTGTTTATAATATTTAATTGCTAACCGTTTCATTACAGATACGATAATTTATTGTAATATATTTCAAAGTTATTAGTTATATTGCAATGCATATAATATTTTAGTATGAGGGTATGATAGTATAATAATAAGAGAGAAAAGTCATCATGGCGCAGCGGTAGCTGACTGTAAACGATAGTTGTGGGTTCCCTATATATGGGTAAGAAGGCAAAGCGTGTCGTTGAGTTTTGCCGCAAAATATCCTTCCATCAACCCCGTTATATAAGGACAAAAGCGTGAAGCGTGACAAAGGCGTGTGTGTTATTAAATTTGTACCACTTTAATCTATGAAAAGTGAATGAAAATGTAATGAGAAGTATTTTATTTAGAGAGTGAGATTTTTTTAGATTTAGAATAGAGAGACTGTATTATTTAGAGAGAAGCTTTTGTTTACGCATATCTTTCATTTAGCTCCATATTACGACAAGCTCTATTGACAATTCAATTATGTTTGTAATCAGTTCAAAGTTGGAGGATCATGATTTGCATGTGTGCCACGATATTACAGATACAATATTATTTTATTTATAAGCAAGTATAGTATATTACGTTTATGTCAACTGGCTCAATAAGATGTTCAAGACAGAACTCAGCTTCGAGACGCTCCAAATAAGACGGTACTGGGGTTCAGCAGGTTCAATAAAAGAAGAGAAAGACGAGACCCTACTACTGGCCCAACTAGACACATAATTCTTTATATTATGTATACAAAGAATTAGTTATAACTTTATTCATAACCTATATTGGTTATCAAAAGTGTTGCTATTAGTCTATTATTTAAAAAAATATCTACATATTTTATCTGTCGTTGACATTTTGCTGTGGCGGCCATATTGAATTTAAATGTAATTATCGATGATGGTCATACAAATTACTTGAACTCATCGTAAATATATACATTAATTAAACTAAATGTGTTAAATGAAATTTGACCAAACTATAATTTTAACAAAACTCCACCCATTAAATGTTATATAATCTTTTAGTCCAAATACGAATACAGTACTAAAAGCTATCCTCTAACCGCTATGTAGAAGTTACAAAGGTCGGTGAAATTTAATTCACATCATATATTTGAGTAATAAGCGTTTTATTTACATTTGTGGTTATACAGGTTTAAATTTAACATTATGATTTATTATTACACACTTCCAGATAAAACAAAACGCGCTCCGGTAACTGCTTGAATTTAGAAAGCAATAGTAAAAAAAATATGACTCCAGAATTGGTGGGAGGTGACCTCGTTAGACCTTCATGAACACAGCACTGTTGATACTGAAGAAACTACTTTAGAACTACGACTAGACTGAAGAAACTACTAAAAGAAGATACTTTTGCCGCCCGGGGCGATCTCCAGATTGCCACCCTTTCTCCTTCCTTCCACTGAGCATTATCCCGGCTTACGGCCAGGGTCTGCTTTCCGACTTAAACTACTCCACTTTGCACAGCCTTTAGCATCCTCAGTGGTTAGTCCATTGGCTCTCACATCCTGCATCACGACGTCCAGCCAACGCTTCCTGGTGCGTCCACGCATTCTCAATGCAGGAACCGATATGACAAGGCATTGTCTTTCGATACAGTTCCTAGGTCGGAGCAAATGGAGCTGGAGCTTATCCGCTACGTCACGGACCCCCAGACTACCTCGAATGAATGTATTAGGTATGCAGTCAGCCCGCGTTACACTACACATCCACCTCAGCATCTTCATTTCCGTGACGTCAAGCTCCTGAGTGTGCCGAGATAATGCTGGCCAGCATTCTCTGCCATATAAAAGAACTGGTCGAATCATGCTCTTGTATATCAGTCCCTTGAGTTTGTGTGGTATTTTGCGATAGCAGACTACACCAGTTACCTCCCGCCATTTGGCCCAAGCAGCGCTAATACGGGCGTGGACATCGCGGTCGATGCCTCCGGACTCGTGCGTAATGGTTCCAAGGTATCTGAATTTTTATTTTCTATCTGGATAGTGCTGAGTTCGGGCTCCCGCAATCCATGTACTTGGTCTTGGACACATTTAGTTTAAGACCACCGTTCTCAAGCTTACTCTTCCAGACGTTTACTTTGTGCTCGAGCGTCAGTCGGTTCTCGTCAATGAGTGCTATGTCATCGGCATACACCATCAGCCATGCAGACTGGTCCTGGATATGTGCCGTGACAATATCTAGCACTACATTAAACAAAAACGGGCTCAGGGCTAAGCCATGGTAAACCCCTACTGTTATCGGGAAGGGTTTTGTGTTGCCAATAACGGTCTTAACCACAGAAATCGTGGTACATATCTCTGATAATATCAATATAAGATTCAGGGATCCCTTTGGATCGCAGGGCCCACCAGATACACTGACGTGGCACACAGTCGAAGGCCTTCTGCAAGTCTAGGAATGCTATATGCTGAGCTCTTCTTCTTTCCCTGTATGCCTCCATTAAAGTTCGGAGGGCAAAAATTGCATTCATAGTACCTGATCCTGGCTGAAATCCATATTGACACTCAGAGACAGTACATTCTTGGCGGAGCCTAAGGCAAATCACGCGCTCGAAGAGTTTCATGGTGTGACTCATAATCTTAATACCCCTATAACTACCGCAATCTTGAACACTACCCCTTCCTTTGTAAATAGGGGTAATAAAACTGTGCCGCCACTGGCTTGGCATCGTCCCAGTGCTCAAGATACGGTTAAAAAGGTCAGTAAGTATGAGCACACCAAGAGATCCCAACGATTTCCACGCTTCGATCGGAATATTGTCAGGCCCCACCGCTTTTCCGTTCTTCATGTGACGAAGATAATCTCGAGTCTCATCAAGGGTAATCGGAGCAATAAGTTCAAGGTTAGGAGGTGATTTAAACGGAACACTAAACGGGTGCTGAGTATTCAGCAACTCCAAGAAATAGCTTCTCCACCTCTCCTTCACAGAGGCATGAGTACAGAGCAGCTTACCCAGGGAATCTCTGACTCAAAGACATTTTGTGATATTTACATTTTGTGCCAGTTTGTATATGAACTTCTGCCCCTTCACAGTCTCAAGTTTGTTGTATAATAGCGACAAATTGTCACTGCGGGCCCTGGCTACAGCTCTTTTGCTGACACGTTTTGCTGCTATGTACTCCAGTCTGTCTTCAGGAGAGTTGGAATGCTGCCACTCCTTAAAAGCAGTCTTCTTTTCACGAATCATCACCTGTACCTTGTTATTCCACCACCACGTCTCCCTGTCGATGACACGCCCTCCCCTAGAAACGCCAAGAACACGTTTCTCGTAAAACTCTACTCTAGCTTTCATACTAGAAAAATCGTGTATAATGCTCTCCAAATTTATATTATGTGTAATTTCTTGTTCTATTGACAATATTGTAAGATTTTGTAGTCTTCACTGACTCATAGTAGAACGTAACATTGTTAACACTTATGGGAGATATAAATGAAAAAAAAGTATAGAAAACTGCAAAGTCATTTTACTACTCTGAATAGTATATAAAATTACAGAATAACACATCTATATCTATAATGCGTTATACATAAACTCTCCAAATACACTGGCAACCTAATAATTTGTTTCACTCTTCACTGTTAAAAGATTGAATCACGAGTGAACAAAAAGGTTTATACTGAATATATTTATCTATTTACGATTCCTGAAATTGTAAGTTCGTCAATATTTTTGTTTTGTCTCATTTAGATTTTGTTGTTTGAAAAAAATAATTCTTATGCCGGCGCCCTAACGCTTTGCAGACCTAGACCAAGGGCAGAGAAAAATTTATCTCTTTAGTAACCAAAAACACCGAGTTAAACTTTATATATGTACGTAAATTATTCTTTTTTAAAAAAGCAAACACACTACAGCAACCTCACACTACGTAATTAAACTGAGCTAAGTAAAACAAAGTATCAAATTTGAAAAGAAAATACAATTGCATTAATTTGCATTGATTTTTAGTTAGAAAATTTTGATGGCACAATTAAAAACAAAAGTGTAGCCATATTTTGGGAAAAAAAAATAAAGAATCCAAAACAACGCGACTTTGAAAATCCAACGACGCATAGTAAAAATAAGCAAAAATTAAGCCGCGACGCAATTTTAAAACCAACGCAAAGCGAGGTATTGGTGAAAAACAAATATCAAACTTATAATAATCATATATAGAAATTTATAGCATAAATATGAAATGAATAAGTTGTTTTTTATAACTATAAGTAAATATAAAAAATGCCGCCCCAAGATATGTGCCGCCCGGTGCGGACCGCACCCACCGCCCCCCCCTAGGTACGCCACTGTGCTCACGGAAGGCAAGTATGATGAAATTAATGAAGTAAACGAAGCCAATAAGGCTGGTCCATCAGCTGATCTATCTTGATTTAAGGTATCATATTGAAAAAGAAAAAAATAACCTCTATACACGATTTATTTATCCGAATGTGTCTTATTCCGATTTTTAAAACGTTTTTTTTAAACGTATGCAGTCACATAGAGCCAAGAAAATATTAAATTTTGAAGTTAATCTAATTATAACTCCCTTGCATTGTCCATTTACCCCAATTAAGCAATAATGTAAAAGTTCCTATTTATTTATCATAAAACACTTAGACATCTAGCCATTGTTATGGCAATTTAAGATAATTCTTAACTTGACGCTTGTTGACGATTGTCTTGACTTTACGAATGCACCTCAACGAATTTTTTTTTCTTTTCGCCAATTGCATTCTAATTACGAACACGCATTGACTTGAGACATTTTTACCACATTCTCTCCGCTTGTTCTCCCAAAAATATAATTAAAGTAGTACACTAAAGATAACTTACCCATACTAAGGTATAAGCCCATAGCTGTGATAAGTAGTAACAGTCGCACGAACGGCATGTTGCGGATGTCGCCGACGCACCCCGGCATCACCAGTCTCATTGTTTCTGAATCAAAAAAATAAGTATTAATACGGAATAAGTGTAAAAAAATATTCTAATTAAATCTAATAAGAGAAGATTACATTGTAGGTAGCTAAACATAGGTTTTTTTTACGTTTTCACGCTTTATCCCGCACACGGTAGAGTAGGCAGAGGGAACTGTAGGAACTATAGGAACCAAGTGTTAAGACACTCCATTACTTAGTCCCTGCTTTCCGCCTTTTTCAAGGCATTGCGTGGTGTGTGACGGAACTCAACGCCGCGCTATGCCAAAATATAGGTTACGGGTTTGATTTCCGAATCGGGTAATTTGATTGATAAGTTTGTGACGGGGGTTTCATAGATAGGTAGCCTAACTAATGTAATAGGAATTTCATGATTCGAAACAGTTTTATATTATTATAATTGTCATGTTTTAGAACATTGGAATACAAAAAATAATTTTAAAGTATTTGAAGTTTCATAAGTTCCATACAATAATAGAGTTCCAGTCATAAACGATCATAACATGTTATGATCTCCATATCTCTGTACTCGTAAATATATTTACATACATAAATAAACACTACGGCCCATGCACACCTCTTTCGCCTCGTCCACTGTCATTAGCCTCTTCATACACACTCTCCGCTCTTTTCTTGTAATTACAAAACCATTTACTGTTATTTAATTTTAATAAAAAAATAAAATCCTGGCATAGCTCTTATAATCCTTGGTGCGTGCCAATTTAAAATATTATAAACTCTATAAAGTACAACATCGTCGCTGTGTAAACAAGATCAACCGCTTTATGTTCTTTCCGAAGCTCAATATTTGTTACCACGTACAGATTAAAATTTTAAAAACTCTTGATTTATTGGATGCTATGACGATATATTATGGAGAGGGAGGAGCTTAAAGCCTCAGAGTCATACTTAGATAAAATTGAAATGACAGAATTATTGCTGCATTTGGTATATGATAATTAAATTATTTTTATGTCTTCACTCTTTATCCCGCACATGCAGAGGGAACTGCAGGAACCATAGAAACCTATGGCTGTCTTCGTCGTCGCTTTCCGCCTTTTATATGTATATGTATATGTATATATATATATATATATATATATATATATATATATATATATATATATATATATATATATATATATATATATATATATATATATATATATATATATATATATATATATATATATATATATATATATATATATATATATATATATATATATATATATATATATATATATATATATATATATATATATATATATATATATATATATATATATATATATATATATATATATATATATATATATATATATATATATATATATATATATATATATATATATATATATATATATATATATATATATATATATATATATATATATATATTAATGTGAACACTCTGTATATTTCTTGTACAGGTATATGTTAAATCAATTATAAAGGGAGGATTAACGTAGTACAAACGGATAACAATTTGTTGAAATTCAATTTGTTTGAGAGCCGAGAGTGGAGAAGCAATTTGCCGGCCGCTCACTCAATTATCTGCAAAGTTATTAAACGCGGCATTGATCAACAGGCGCCTTTAAAGCTCAAGTTCTAAGTACCTGATAAAGGGGGCTTTGTATTGAATTTAATTTGTCATACACCGTCGCGGATCAGGTTAGGGTGATTGAAAGCGATTGTGTGAAATGGTCGGGAATTGTTTAATTTTTGACCAATTTAAAAAAAGGAGGAAGTTTATTAGGTAAGTATATAATCCTTGAATTTTATAATATTCGGTGTGATGTATTCAGTGTAGATAGATATATATATATATATATATATATATATATATATATATATATATATATATATATATATATATATATATATATATATATATATATATATATATATATATATATATTATATATATATATATATATATATATATATATATATATATATATATATATATATATATATATATATATATTAATGTGAACACTCTGTATATTTCTTGTACAGGTATATGTTAAATCAATTATAAAGGGAGGATTAACGTAGTACAAACGGATAACAATTTGTTGAAATTCAATTTGTTTGAGAGCCGAGAGTGGAGAAGCAATTTGCCGGCCGCTCACTCAATTATCTGCAAAGTTATTAAACGCGGCATTGATCAACAGGCGCCTTTAAAGCTCAAGTTCTAAGTACCTGATAAAGGGGGCTTTGTATTGAATTTAATTTGTCATACACCGTCGCGGATCAGGTTAGGGTGATTGAAAGCGATTGTGTGAAATGGTCGGGAATTGTTTAATTTTTGACCAATTTAAAAAAAGGAGGAAGTTTATTAGGTAAGTATATAATCCTTGAATTTTATAATATTCGGTGTGATGTATTCAGTGTAGATAGATATATATATATATATATATATATATATATATATATATATATATATATATATATATATATATATATATATATATATATATATATATATATATATATATATATATATATATATATATATATATATATATATATATATATATATATATATATATATATATATATATATTCAATGTGAACACTCTGTATATTTCTTGTACAGGTATATGTTAAATCAATTATAAAGGGAGGATTAACGTAGTACAAACGGATAACAATTTGTTGAAATTCAATTTGTTTGAGAGCCGAGAGTGGAGAAGCAATTTGCCGGCCGCTCACTCAATTATCTGCAAAGTTATTAAACGCGGCATTGATCAACAGGCGCCTTTAAAGCTCAAGTTCTAAGTACCTGATAAAGGGGGCTTTGTATTGAATTTAATTTGTCATACACCGTCGCGGATCAGGTTAGGGTGATTGAAAGCGATTGTGTGAAATGGTCGGGAATTGTTTAATTTTTGACCAATTTAAAAAAAGGAGGAAGTTTTTTAAGTATATAATCCTTGAATTTCATAATATTCGGTGTGATGTATTTAGTAGGATAGTCAAAGGGAACTGCAAGCACCGTGGAAATCTAATTTAAGACACTACATTCGCCGTTTTCCACCTTTCCGAGGCATTGCGTATTAAGTAGTGGAACGCCGCGTTTGAATTGTGTCCAGAGTGAATAAAACCGAAATGAAAAATTGATTTTCCCCGACTGAGAATCGAACCCACCTACCGTCGCGTTTACAGGTAGACGCTGCGCCTCATTGCCACGAAGGTCCTTACGTAGGTCTTAATATAAGTTCAGAAACATGTAGATAACATCTTTCTTTTTAGATGTCGTCTATAACAAGGGACATCCAAACTTAATACTTATATATATATATATATATATATATATATATATATATATATATATATATATATATATATATATATATATATATATATATATATATATATATATATATATATATATATATATATATATATATATATATATATATATATATATATATATAGTAACATGAAGTATAAATAAAATATAATGATATTGTAAGTGATATATAGAAGGATAGTAATGCTTCTTTATGTGACTTTCTGAGAAAAGTTCATTAGCTGTAAACAGTGAACAATATAATATATACATATATATGAGCTTTTTGTAAGAATCCCGCCGACGTGTAAAAGCTTTCTCCAAGAGAAATAAATCTAAAATAAAATTGTCATAAAGTTATTAGAATGTGGATTTTGGATTTTTATTTTTTTAATTTTGCGCTTCTCCATCTTTAATAGTCTGAAGTTCTCCAATTTTAGTAATTTTTTTTAGCTTCACGCTTTATCCCGGCACATGGCAGGGTAGGCAGAGAGAAATCTGCATTTCTCTCTGTCTACCTTGGGAATCTAGTGTTAAGACACTCCGTTGCTTAGTCCCTGCTTTCTCCATCCCCGCTTTTCGCCTTTTCCTCGAGGCATTGCGTGATGACTGGCGGAACTCAACGGCGCGCTTTGCCTAGTTTGCCACAGCGAAGAAAATGGAAATAGAAATTCCATCCATCTTTCCCGACTGGGGATTGAACCCAGAAACCGTCGCGTTACAGGCAGACGTTGCGCCTCTGCGCCACGAGGGTCCTCGGTTTTGTCATATTGTACTATTTGATATTATACTATTTTAACAATATGTATGCTACTCTACTTTACTAAATATTACCTACTAATGTATGTAACATAATGTAGAGCTTTAATAAGCTTTCCTTTTTTATGTCATCTGATGTTCTGAACGATTTTTCATTAACCATAGTGAGCTTTTATATGAGCTCAGTCGCTCTAGGCTTTTACGGTGTTGGTTTTAAATTGATTACTATTCTTGTTTATATCTTCTATTCGAGCTTATATCTAATGTTTTGTACATATGGTATATATATGTACAATAAAACCCGCATAAGACGATTAAGCGCGAGATGATAATTAAAGGGAATTTAGTATTAATTTGTACATCTATATAAATTGTTAGGATTTTTGTCATATAAATATATTTTTAAATTTTATTATATCGTTATTTATTACAACATTTATAAAAAAAACTATTTAATTTAATAATAGTTGTTAATTAAGTATTATCGCCATCTTCATTTTGGTTATTATAACTTAGAGCTTCTCTTTATAGTATCTATTACTAAAATCGAATTACGTTTAAATTTAATACGTTTTCTAACTACTATCTTGGAATCAGTAATCTAAATTTACGTAATAATATATCTTTATAAAAGAAAATATTCCAAGTTTCACGCTTTATCCCGCACATGGCATGGTAGGCAGAGGGAACTGCAGGGACCGTGGGAACCTAGTGTTAAGACACTCCGTTGTATTTGAAGTTTGGCAATATATTTGAACTGTAGGTAGGTAATTGTAACATTGCTGTGGCACAGTTGGTTGAGTGTGCAATAATTACGAAATTTTAACTTCATTCATTCATTCAAAGATAGAAGATAAAGCGTGAGGCTATGTATATATATTTATATGTAAATATACAGATATGTCTTTTTCGAGCTTAACCTTGAACCCGATTATAGCACTGTAAGCTGAGTGAACCTTGCCTAAAGACACTCCGTTCTTCTTTGTCCGGAAGTTTCCTACGATACGTTGCGTATTAAATAGTTATTGGACTGGACTGGACTGGACTGGACTGGACGTTATTTAGACCTAAGTACCAAATATTTTCATTTATTTAAAATTTAGAAAATAGGTTTTACGATTTTGTCAAGCATCTCACGTAAAGTGATATTTACTTGAGATATTTTTTGTCCATTTAATAAAAATACAGAAATAGTAGTTTAAAAAATAAGGCAAATAAGTGATTTATTCCATATATATATATATATATATATATATATATATATATATATATATATATATATATATATATATATATATATATATATATATATATATATATATATATATATATATATATATATATATATATATATATATATATATATATATATATATATATATATATATATATATATATATATATATATATATATATATATATATATATATATATATATATATATATATATATATATATATATATATATATATATATATATATATATATATATATATATATATATATATATATATATATATATATATATATATATATATATATATATATATATATATATATATATATATATATATATATATATATATATATATATATATATATATATATATATATATATATATATATATATATATATATATATATATATATATATATATATATATATATATATATATATATATATATATATATATATATATATATATATATATATATATATATATATATATATATATATATATATATATATATATATATATATATATATATATATATATATATATATATATATATATATATATATATATATATATATATATATATATATATATATATATATATATATATATATATATATATATATATATATATATATATATATATATATATATATATATATATATATATATATATATATATATATATATATATATATATATATATATATATATATATATATATATATATATATATATATATATATATATATATATATATATATATATATATATATATATATATATATATATATATATATATATATATATATATATATATATATATATATATATATATATATATATATATATATATATATATATATATATATATATATATATATATATATATATATATATATATATATATATATATATATATATATATATATATATATATATATATATATATATATATATATATATATATAAATATATATACATCATTCTAAAAAACCTAAACTATTTCAAAGACTCTGTACTACTGATTTTTCTATATTAATATATAGAACAGCAATGACGCAGGCAAAAGTAATCACTTTTACGGCCATTTCCAATTTCAATTGCATTGTTTGGTCACGTGCGCTTCAAGGGTGTTTTTCAATTAAAAATATTGACAGACGCCTACAAATTGTTTTACATGGTATTCACTTATTTTTAGCTTCATATATAACACACACTATATATTTCTCCTCCTATCTAGGATTGTTATTTACAACATTGCGTGTAATATGGGGTAATATAATGCTTTCTTTTTTTAGCTTCACGTTTTATCCCGCTCATGGCAGGGTAGCCAGAGGGAACCGGAGGAACCTAGTGTTAAGACACTTCGTTTACGATAATAACACTTTCTCTTAGCCATATGGGGAGACGAATATAATTAACTAAATTTAATTATTTGGATAAATTAAATTTTTAGTCAGTCCGTGTGTATGTCACAGGTAGTGAATTTAATTTCCATAGTTAATATATCAAAAATCGATTAGTAATATTTTTGTTTAGAACAAAGCCTTTACCTTAAATTTTAGCACAACGCAATAAATAACCCTTTTGTAAACAAACAAAGTAATTAAAAGATTTTAACATTAACGTACACGCGATTCTTTCATTACCTATAATAAGCGGTTTGTCATTTGTATATGAACCGCACTCCAATGCACGGCAACGCTACGTTTTGATTTATGCATATTGTTAACGAAAATTTATAGTAGCCATATCTATATATATAGATATATATATATATATATATATATATATATATTATATATATATATATATATATATATATATATATATATATATATATATAATATATATATATATATATATATATATATATATATATATATATATATATATATATATATATATATATATATATATATTATATATAATATATATATATATATATATATAATATATATATATATATATATATATATATATATATATATATATATATATATATATATATATATATATAATATATATATATATATATATATATATATATATATATATATATATATATATATTATATATATATATATAATATATATATATATATATATATATATATATATATAA